>JAWJVD010000213.1:570664-685664 GCA_038048745.1 Coluber constrictor foxii
TTTTTTCCCCGTGGATTTTGTGTCGGAATCAAGTCTTGTATCACAACAGCGGCGTGTGCCGCGACATTTTTGTGCATTAGTGCATTGGGTGCACCGGGGATTTTCGGGAGCCAACCCTGAGTAATAAACACGAGATGTGACAAACTCATTCATCATCCTGGCTTGGAAGAAAACTTTACATTTTTTAAAACCGATTATGGCTCTGAAAAGAGCCTGCGTGCTTGTGCGCGCGTCTATATCTAGGCATTTGATTGTATTATATATAACATATATTTGATTATCTTTGAGGCATGATATATCTCACTTATCAGATGATAAATGGCAGCGAAGTTGACCTTCCGACCTTACAAAAATGAAGGCAGGCAGGGCTATCCTTCAATTTTTTTATGTTTTATTTTTTTCCTCCCGAAACAGATGGAGTGACTTTAAAATATTAAACAGCCGCTCCCGGCATTCAGGATTTAGAGAATCTGAAACAATGGCCTATCTGGAGAGCCGTGGTTAAGATGGAATATATGGGGAAAAAAGCCGAAATTGACCAAATAGCCAACTGTAAAAATTATATTTCACAAGCCAATCCGTGCATGATAAAACCTTGGCTCTGTTTGAAGTGGTGAGAGTAGAAATGAATGAACTAGAACAAGAGGAGTAATGTGACGCTGAACCTAAATTGAGGGAGTCCTCGGCTTACAACTCGTTCGTTTAGTAACCATTCAAAGTTACGACAAGACTGAAATAAGTGATTTATGACCGGGTTTTACACTTACAACCGTTGCAGCATTCCTGCGGTCATGTGATCAAAATTCAGACACCAGGCAACTGGGAGTGTATTTTTTTTTAAAAAAATTAGATTTATTTGCCGCCCTTCTCCAGAGACTCAGGGCGGCTTACAATGCGTTAAGCAATAGCCTTCATACTTTTGTATACTTATACAAAGTCAGCTTATTGCCCCCACAAACTGGGTCCTCAATTTACCTACCTTAGAAAGGATGGAAGGCTGAGTCAACCTTGAGCCTCGAACTCGCATAATTGCAGACAGCTGGGTATTAATAACAGGCTATCTAGCCTGTCGAGCTATCTGAGGCTCCTTTATTTTATTTTATTCTATTTTTATACCGCCCTTCTCCTACTGGACTCAGGGCGGTGAACAGCCAAAAGTAAAAACAACACATACAAAATTTAAAAATATTTAAAAGAAATTAAACAAGAATTGGCCCAATAAAATTTAAAACACCCCTATTAAAACCAATTTACGATTAAAAATATCTAAGAGGGGGTGTGTCAAGCCAGCCCAGCTTGATGAAATAAAAAAGTTTTAAGGGCACGGCGAAAAGCCTGGAGATCTGGGATCCTACGTATCTCCGGGGGCAAATTGTTCCAGAGGGCTGGTGCTGCCACAGAGAAGGCTCTCCCCCTGGGGGTCACCAGCCGACATTGTCTGGCTGACGGTACCCTGAGGAGTCCCTCTCTGTGGGAGTGTACTGGCCAGTGGGAGGCTATCGGTGGCAGAAGGTGGGCCCGTAAGTACCCTGGTCCTATGCCATGGAGTGCTCTAAAGGTGGTGACCAACACCTTGAAGCGCATCCAGAAGATCACCGGGAGCCAGTGCAGCTCGCCCAGGAGGGGTGTCACATGGGAGCGCCCCGTCGCTCCCATAATTCCCCGCGCGGCCGCATTCTGCACCAGTTGGAGCCTCCGGGTGCTCCTCAAGGGGAGCCCCATGTAGAGACCATCGCAGTAGTCCAGGCGAGAAGTGACGAGTGCCTGAGTGACCATGCGTAAGGAGTCCCGATCCAGAAAGGTTGACTCAGCAAGTGAGGGATTGGCCCATAGTCAACCAGCTGGCTTTCATGTGAAAAGGCAGGACTAGAACTCACATCTCCTGGTGATTGGGTCAAAGTCATCCAACTGGTTTTCTGACCTATGGTGGGACTCACCGTGTCCTATTGATTAGCCTGAAGTTACCCAGCTGGCTTCCATGTCTAAGGTGTGATTAGAACTCACGTCACCAGGTTCCTAGCCTTGTGCCTTAAACCAGACGCCCTCAACCTTTTGGGCACTGGGGACCAGTTCCATGGAGAGAGGTTTTTCTGCGGACCGGAGGGGGAGCATGGTTTCACGTGTAGTCTGCATCCTACAGATGGGGCTTTGTTTGTTTGTTACTGCCATGCCACGGACCGGCAGTTCGGTACCCCTGTCTTAAATCACTTACATGGTTTATTCTAGTCTATTTAGAGCGGTGGAGCTCTCGCCTCACAATCAGGAGTCTGTGAGTTCGATCCTGGGTAGGGTCAGATATTTCTCTCTCTGGGCACACCGAGAATAGATCTGCTGAACAAAAAACTCCGCATTGGTGACAGGAAGGGCATCCGGCCAGTAAACACTCAGCTCCATTCGGTTACCCAGACTCCACCCCGCAAGGGATTACGGGGTTGTGAAATGAAGATGATAATGATGATTTATTCTATTCTATTTCTTTATGAATTACTTTTGTATGCTATCCGTCTCAGCCTTTCAAACGACTCCTTGCAGCTTGCAATAATAAAAAAGCATAGATGTCAAAACATGAAAATCAGGTTTAACAACAATGAAATAAAGAAAGGGTCAGTTGATCAGCTCTCCGTAGACCGCATTTCTGGGAAAGGAAAAGGGGGTTTATTTAATTATAAAGGGGGTTTGCTCTGGTTTTTCATCCTAAAATCTCCCCCTCCTAATAATATGGATTTATACAGGATGAGTCACTCTAGGAAGACTGCCTAGTCTTCTGTGGGAGGGAGTGGGGGGTGGGGGGGTTGCTGGGAGGCAGAGACAGATCCCCCCTCCCCTTGTTTTCCTCCCCAAAAGCTAGATTATACCTTGGAGCATCTTATAGCCCGAAAAATAAAGTAATTGGAACAGATTCATGAAAATACTGTCTCATAAGCTGCAAAGTGTGCAATCTTCAACTTAAAAAGTAGGAAAAAATCAAAAGAAGCCACCTCTCAAATAATATTTTCATCTCTTACCATAAATATAATTTGTAGTCAGAAGTAATCATCCTGCTCTTGGAAGAGAAAAGCCAGCAGAAGCTGTCTATTTTACTAAATATCTTCAATTGTTTTTAAATTTTATTTATTGTCCAAGCCAGATGCCGATCTGGCCTGCTGGATAGTATTTGTAAAGTAATAAAGATATTTGTAAGGGCGGAAAAAAACAAAGAATCAATCATTGTTTTCTGACATATTTTTTTGCCCCCATTTCCTATTCAGTTTCTGTTGTGTGCACCTTAATTTATAGGAAGCGGAATTGTTGCACCTGCTTTTCTGATGGGCTTAATGGAGAGACGTGGTTCTCTGTAATTACAGCCTGATTTAAAAAAAACAACAAACACACATAAGAGGTCACCGTTAAGTTGCTTCTCCATTCCTCTAGAAGTCTTTAGGGAAAAAGAAAACGGCTCTGCAGAGAATCCCGCCTCGGACTCGGCAGGATGACGTCTTCTGTTCCGTATTGACAACCAAATTGGTTTCTTTGGCTGTTAAAAAAATAAATAAAAACACACTTGATTTTTTACACACTCTTCCTCCTCCTCCCATCCTCCACCTATCCTCCTCCTCTTCCCCTTCTTCCTCCTCTTTCTCTTTCTCTGCTCCTCCTCTTCCCAACCTCCTATCCTCCTCCTCTTCCCCTTCCACCTCCTCTTTCTCTCCTCCTCTTCCTATCCTCCTATCCTCCCATCCTCTTCTTCCTTTCCTTCCTCCTTCCTCCTCTTCCTCCCATCCTCCTCCTCTTCCCCTTCTTCCTCCTCTTTCTCTTTCTCTCCTCCTCCTCTTCCCCACCTCCTATCCTCCTCCTCTTCCCCTTCCACCTTCTCTTTCTCTCCTCCTCTTCCTATCCTCCTATCCTCCCATCCTCTTCTTCCTTTCCTTCCTCCTCCTCCTCCTCCTCCTCCTCCTCCTCCTCCCATCCTCCTCCTCTTCCCCTTCTTCCTCCTCTTTCTCTTTCTCTCCTCCTCCTCTTCCCCACCTCCTATCCTCCTCCTCTTCCCCTTCCACCTTCTCTTTCTCTCCTCCTCTTCCTATCCTCCTATCCTCCCATCCTCTTCTTCCTTTCCTTCCTCCTCCTCCTCCTCCTCCTCCTCCTCCTCCTCCCATCCTCCTCCTCTTCCCCTTCTTCCTCCTCTTTCTCTTTCTCTCCTCCTCCTCTTCCCCACCTCCTATCCTCCTCCTCTTCCCCTTCCACCTTCTCTTTCTCTCCTCTTCTTCCTATCCTCCTATCCTCCCATCCTCTTCTTCCTTTCCTTCCTCCTCCTCCTCCTCCTCCCATCCTCCTCCTCTTCTTCCTCCTCTCCTCCTTCTCCTTCTCCCGTCTTTCTCCTCCCTTTTGTCTTCCTCCCCCTCCTCCCGCTCTTCCTGCTCCTCCTCCTCCTTGTAAACCCCACTCTCATCTACCACTGATGATGTTCCCTAGTTGGGTCATGAAACGTCTGGAAAACCAACAAGCTCAGAGAGCACCAAGGAACCCATGGTTCTCCTCCTCCTCCTCCTCTTCTCCTCCTTTTCCTCTTCCAAATATCTTCAGTTTTCTTAAAGTTTTTGGAAGTTGGCCAGATACAGCTTTATAGCATTGCTTGGAATTGTGTTCAGTTGTCAGAAAAAAGACACCAGCCAGGTAAATTGGAGACGGGAAGGTAGGCTGACCTCACCCGTGCCAGTACTCCTATGCCCCCCAAATTCCAAATATGCCCACTTGGGCAAAACGACCTCCCTCCCCTCATATGGCTAAAATTCCCTTGGACCCAAAGGAAAAGAGGTTAAGCAAAGTTTGCTTGTGTGAGAGAGTCGTTTATGTGTTTGCCTTGGAGAAGGATCCTAAGGAGGCTTGTAATCTGGCCAGAGGGGCGGGGGGGGGGGGTTGTAGATAATCTAGCAACACAGCAGATTAACCCATTCATTTATACCTATCCCCCAAAGAAGCTTCTTTCAAACCCCCCCCCCCCCAAAAGTCATCTGAAATTGCCTGCCAATCCGCCCCTCGGTTTCTAATGTGATTTTCATCCTTTGAAGGAGACCCCAACGACAACTTGATCGAAGGTGGCGGGACGAAGTTTGTCTGCAAACCCGGAGCTCGGAACATCACGGTCATCTTCCACCCACTTTTGAGGTACCCCCCCTCCCCTCTGCTTCCTTTCTCAGATAGGCAGAGAGACAGACAGATAGACGATGTATGTACGGTGTGCGTGCGTGTGAGTGTAAGTGTAGACAAACAGACTGATAATGGAAGGATGAATGGATGGTGAGAGAGAGAGACAGACAGACAGACAGACAATCGTGTTTCCCTGAAAATAAGACTGGGTCTTATATTAATTTTTGCTCCAAAAGGCACTTTAGGTCTTATATTCTGGTTAGGCCTTATTTTGGGGAGATACAGCACTAAATGCATCCATCTGGCTGACAATCTTACTTGGGCTTATAGACAGACAGACAGACAGACAGACAGACATAAACAGAGAGAAAGAAAAAGAAAGATGATATAGATATGGATGGATGGATGGATGGATGGATGGATGGATAGAGAGATAGATGATAGATAAACAGATCAATGATAGAGAGAAAGGATGGATGGATGAATAGAAAAATGTTATGGATACACAAGATAGATACACAATTATAATATAAATGTATAAATATAACCTTTTTTCTGGGCTTGTCAGGACGTTTCATCTCTTTTTGGTGTATCTCAGGGCTGTTTATTGCAAAACCAGGTAGTTTGGCATTGTATCCTTCAGTATCTCAAACACTTTTCTTCCATTAGAAAGAGAGAACATGTCAAGTAGCTAGCCCTTATGGTTGCATACATGGGCTTAAGGATGTGGGAGACAATATTTGTAGAAAACTCAGACGACAAGAGGTTTCTTTTTATGCCTTCTTCGGAATCCATTTGTCCAGATGTGAATGATTTACTTTAGCTTCCAGCATTTAATTGCATGTTCTGAGGGATGGAGCAGTGGCCTAGAGTGGAGTTTTCACCTTACAATCAGAGGCTGTGAGTTCAATCCTGGGTAGAGTCAGATATTTCTCTCTCTCTGGGCCCAATGAGAATATATCTGCCGAGCAAAACTCCTCATTGGTGACAGGAAGGTCATTTGGCCATTAAAAACTCAGCTAGCTCGATTCAGTTGTCCATACTCCACCCCACAAGGGATTATGGGATCATTAAAAGATGATGATGATGATTTAATTTCATGTTCTCTAGGGGTTTCTTTTGGTGCTTCAGAAGGTGTGTTTTTCTCTTTTATTAATTTATTTTGATGATAGTGATGGTGGCCATCAAAGAACATTAAAAACTTTGCACACCCCTCTCAGAGGTCTGATGCTCTTCCAGGTTTTTGGATTAGAAGTCTCATAAACCCTACCCAATATGATGATGGGAACTCTCCTGTAATTTATCTGAAGTGTTCATGACCCACAGTCAGTACCCAGGACATATGTCAGATTTGTTTCAAACTTGGCAGCTTTAAGAACTGTGGACTCCAACTCCCAGAATTCCCCAGCCAGTTTGCTTTAAGATGGGTGGACTTCAACTCCCAGAATTCCCCAGTCAAGCATGCTTTGAGATGGGTGGACTCCAATTTGCACCGGCCTTGGTGGCGCAGCAGACTAAAGTGCTGTTAAGTAGCACCAGGGGTCTGCAATTACTGCAAGTTCGAATCTCACCAGGCTCAAGGTTGACTCAGCCTTCCGTCCTTCCTAGGTAGGTAAAATGAGGACCCGGATTGTGGGGGCAATAAGCTGACTTTGTATAAAAAAGAACACCACTCAGGAGGGGCCGAAAGCCCTACTAAGCAGGTATATACAAAAAAAGTATGAAGGCTATTGCTTAACGCATTGTAAGCCGCCCTGAGTCTCCGGAGAAGGGCGGCATAGAAATCGAACCAATAAAATAAATAAATACAATAAATCACGTGAAGTGTAAATACCACTTTGTAGTATTGGTAGATATGAGTAAACCTTGGCCTATTCCACAGTTGGAATCCTGCATCCAGTTTTGGTCGCTAAGATGTAGAAAAAGATGTGGAGACTCTAGAAAGAGTGCAGAGAAGAGCAACCAAGAGGATTAGGGGACTGAAGGCTAAAACATATGAAGAACGGTTGCAGGAACTGGGTATGTCTACTTTAATGGAAAGAAGGACCAGGGGAGACATGATAGCAGTCTTCCAATATCTCAGGGGCTGCCCCAAAGAAGAGGGAATCAAGCTATTCTCCAAAGCCCCTGAGGGCAGGACAAGAAGCAACGGGTGGAAACTAATCAAGGAGAGAAGCAACTTAGAACTAAGGAGACATTTCCTGACAGTGAGAATAATTAACCAGTGGAACAACTTGCCACCAGAAGTTGTGGCTGCTCCAACACTGGAAGTTTTTAAGAAGAGATTGGACAACCATTTGTCTGGAATGATATAGGGTTTCCTGCCCGAGCAGGGGGTTGGACTAGAAGACCTCCAAGTGCCCCATCCAACTCTGTTATCCTGTTACTTTGCTAATCTATCCTCGTGTCCCTTTCCTTCAACCTTGATGGCCAAATGCCCTCCCTTGCCTTCTTTTTGGGTGGCAGCTTTGAGTTGTCTTCCTGAGCCCCCTTCGGCTGCGAACAACGTCATTCATTATGGATCAAGAGCGGAGAAAAGTTTAGTGGAGACTGGCAGCAAATGGCTTATGATTTGCTGCCAGTTATGATTAATAAGCAGCCCAGCCGAACGCTCCAGCGTTGGCTGCAAGCTAAGCCGATTTCTCGATAAACAGGTTTTGGGTTTTACAAGCCCCGCCAACGAAGCCTCTTCTGTCTTCCCAAGCAGAGTGTCAATTATTAAAAGGCATTAGAAATTCTTAAGGTGGAAACTCATCGGGGGCTGCTAGGCCTTGCAAATACCTCAGCTGAGGAAGATGGAAGACGGGAAACTTAATAGAGCACCGTTCGGGTTTAATCTCCCCACTTGTGTCTTCCCGCCCGCAATGATTAATTTTCTTTTTATCATCAGTGTCTGAAGCAGCAGCAGCCCTCCTGTTCAATTGTTAATAGGTTTTCCCCGTCTTGCACTCTTTTTTTTACTTTTTGGGCAATTATTTAATTCTGGGCCTTGAGTAGCGGTGCGGTGGCCTAGAGGTCGAGTTCTCGCCTCACAATCAGGAGGCTGCGAGTTCGATCCTAGAGGTAGAGGCAAGATATTTCTCTCTCTCTCTCTCTCTCTGGGCAGACTGAGAATATATCTGCCGAACAAAACTCCTCATTGGCGACAAAGAAGGGCATCCGGCCATTCAAACATTCTGCTAACTCCATTCAGTTGCTCAGACTCCAGCCTGCAAGGGATTATGGGGTCATTAAAAGAAGATGATGAATTCTGGGCCCTGAGTGAGTGGACTTTTAAAAATCTGTGGTGTTTTTTGTTTTTTTAAAAAAATAATCGCTGGTTGAGTGACGTGAGATCGAGTTGGTGGTTGACTCTGAGCAACGACGTAAATTGATCTTAGCCGGGATGATCTCTCACGAACGAAGGCGAATTATACACGTCTCAGAATAACGTTGCAGGATCCAAACTGAGTCGGTCACCAGGACCAGAGATTTAGTCTTCTGAGCTTTCGGATTCATGCTGGAGCCCATCCTCAGGGAACATCTCTATAGCAGAGTGTGATAGAGAGAAGTTCCCTGGGGATCCCAAAGGGGCTTTCCCCCCATCCCCCAGACTTTCTGGTTTTTCTTTGAAGACGTTTTGCTTCTCATCCAAAAAGCTTCTTCAGCTCAGAGCCGTGGTGGGTTGCTCCCAGTTCTAGTAGCTCAGCAGACTAAAAAGCATTGTAATTAAGCACCAGCTGTCTGCAATTACTGTCAGTTCAAATCTCACCAGGCTCAAGGTCAACTCAGCCTTCCATCCTTTCTAAGGTGGGTCAATTGAGGACCCAGTTTGTGGGGGCAATAAGCTGACTTTGTATAAATATACCAAAGTATGAGGGCTATTGCTTAACGCATTGTAAGCCGCCCTGAGTCTCTGGAGAAGGGCAGCATATAAATCTAATTTAAAAAAGGAAGGAAGGAAGGAAGGAAGGAAGGAAGGAAGGAAGGAAGGAAGGAAGGAAGGAAGGAGGGAGGGAGGGAGGGAGGGAGGGAGGGAGGGAGGGAGGGAGGGAGAGAGAGAGAGAGAGAGAGAGAGAGAGAGAGAGAGAGAGAGAGAGAGAGAGAGAGCGCCTGGTGGCTCAGCAGGATAAAGCATTGTGATTAACACCAGCTGTCTGCAATGACTGTAAGTTCGAATCTCCCCAGGCTCCAGGTTGACTCAGCCTTCCATCCTTTCTAAGGTGGGTCAATTGAGGACCCAGTTTGTGGGGGCAATAAGCTGACTTGGTATAAATATACAAAAGTATGAAGGCTATTCCTTAATGCATTGTAAGCCGCCCTGAGTCTCCGGAGAAGGGCGGCATATAAATCAAATTAAAAAAACAAAAATAAAACTCCACTTCCTTGTAGCACTGATGATGTTACCTAGTTGGGTAATGAAATATCTTCAAGGAAATAACCAAGCTCAGGGAGCACCCAGAACCCTAAAGTCCTCCTCCCCTCCCTCACTGTAACCCCCACACCCTTAAACACTGATGTTGCTACCTAGTTGGGTCATGAAACGTCTCCAAGAAAACAACCAAGCTCAGAGACCACTAATGTCTCCATAGTCATTCCTCCTCCTCTTCCTCCTCCTCCCTGCAACCCACACTCCCTCTAGCACTGGTGCTGCTACCTAGCTGGGTCATGAAACGTCTGCAAGAAAACCAAGCTCAGAGAGCACCAAGAATCCCGTAGATATCTTCCTCCTCCTCCTCTTCCCCTCCCCTTCCTCGCCTTTAACAAGAAGAAAAAACCCGCATTGATGCGCAGAGGCTTCCCGCGGACTTGCGTGGCAGAAGAAAAAGCGGCTGACAAGCGATCGGTTTTGATTCTTCTCGTCAGCAAAGGGCTAACGATGGCGGCGTCAACCAACCCACCCTCGTCGACTTTCATAGAGTTGTCAGCCGCCGTGCGGTGACAGGGAAGGCAGCCCCCCTTGGCGAGGGAGAAGAAAAGAAACCCTCCCCTCTTTCTCCAAAGTGACCGTTTTGCTGTGGCGTGTAGTTCTGGCTGTGCATCTCGAGCGTTTTCTGTCAGCTTGTCACGGCCGATCGGATCTCATCGGCGCGGCTGACGTTCCCAAAGCATGCAAGGCATCATGGAAAGTCCTGGGCGGTTTTGCATTTTCTGTTTCCCCTTTCTTCTGCTTTGGCAGTTGGAATAGCAATTTCTACAGCCTGCTTGAGTTGCCTTAGCAGCTGGATGGCTAGGCGCCGGGAAATAATGCACATCGTAAAAATGATTAGGGCAGGATTTGCAGCGGGAGGCTCTCTCTCTCGCTCTCTCCCTCTCTCTCCCTCTCTCTCTCTCTCCCTCTCTCTCCATCCATCCATCCTCCCATCCATCCATCCAATCATTCATCTACCTATCTCTTCCCACCTTTCCTCCCCCTCCCCCTCTCTCATCTATCTCTCATCTATCTATCTATCCATCCATCCATCCATCCATCCATCCATCCAATCATCCATCTACCTATCTCTTCCCTCAGTTCCTCCCCCCTCTCATCTATCTGTCTGTCTGTCTGTCCATCTGTCCGTCTGTCCGTCCGTCCATCCATCCATCCATCCATTTTCTCCCTCTTTCTCTCATCTATCCTATCTCTCTCCCTCCCTCCCTCCCTCCCTTCCTCCCTCTCAACTATCTATTCATCCATCCACTCTCCCATCCAATCATCCATCTACATATCTCTTCCCTTCCTCCCCCTCCCCCTCTCTCATCTATCCCTCATCTATCTATCCATCCATTCATCCATCCTCTCTCTTATCACCCATCCATCCATCCATCCATCCATCCATTCTCTCTCATCCATCCTTCCAATCATCCATCTACCTATCTCTTCCCTCCCTCCCTCCCCTTCTCTCTCATATAGAATAGAATAGAATAGGCTGACTCTGATTCTGGGGTTATTATTTATCATTAATTAGTTAGGCAGGTAAATAAATAGATAACTAGGTGGGGGAGGTAGGTGAATGAATGGATGGAAGGATGGACAGACATTCATTCACCTACCTCCCCCACCTAGTTATCTATTTATTTACCTGCCTCCCTGCCTAATCAAACTAGCCAGCTCTGTCTTTCTACCTAATTCTATCATTCTCTCTCTCTCTCTCTCTCTGTCTCTATTTCTATTTCTATCTCTATCTTTATCTCTATGTCTTTCTCTAACCTATAAACAGCTTTACTCCAGATGCTCTTAAATATACGATCAAATACTGGAAGACAGCTATCATGTCTCCCCTAGTCCTTCTTTTCTTAGGGTTAACATGGTAGTAGCCTTCCAATATTTGAGGGGTTGCCACAAAGAAGAGGGAGTCAAGCTATTCTCCAAAGCACCTGAAGGCAGGAGAAGAAGCAACGGATGGAAACTCATCAAGGAGAGAAGCAACCTAGAACAGGGATCCTTCAGCCCCCAGTCTGTAGACCAGCACTGGGCCCCTAGCATGCTAGAAACCGGGCCCCACAAACAAGCAAAACTCCATCCGTGGGATGTAGGCAGCATGCAAAATCAAATCCCCTCCGGTCCACTGAAAGACGGAACCGGTCCCTGGTGCCCAAAATTTTGGAGGCAGCTGGACTCAAACGAAGGAGGAATTTCCTGACGCCGAGAACAATTAATCAGGGGAAACTCCTTGCCTCCAGAAGTTGTTGGGGCTTCCAACACTGCAGGTTTTTAGGCTGGCCAACCATCTGTCTGAAAGAGTATAGGTTCTCCTGCGTGGACTGGGGGTTGGACTAGAAGACCTCCAAGGTCCCTTCCGACTCTTTCATTCCGTATTGAAGAAGGAATGAATTGGAGAAATGAAGGATGAGGGGAAAAAGGGGTCGGACGCTGCTTTTCCAAGTTTGGTGCTGCTCCGTTTGCGAAGAGGCAGCCAGGTGTTCACCATTGGTGCAAGAGTAATGCAATTAAACCAAAGTTATGCACGGGGGTGTGCGCTTAAGAGCCTCGGCCCTTTCAGTGGGCCGGCGAAACATTTCTTTGACATCCCAGGATGTTCCTCTTCTGTCCAAGCCACGTGGCTCCTCAATATAATTATACGTTTTGTGGAATATATTTATTAGCAGGCAGTTGATAACAGATGTCTGCCATCCTGGGGCCGGGGGAGGGAGGGCACGTGAAACTATTCGTGTTTTCAGATGGCGGAGATGCCAGAAGTCAGGATCCTTTGAGCGTTTTGGACCGAGGCGGTTTGAAGATGTCAGCCTCAGCCATGGTTCATCAGCGTCAAATGGCAATTAAGAACGGTTGCAATGCAGGGGAGGGGAGGGGAGAAGGGCCAAAAGGTCTTATTGGCTTCATGTGGGTAGACATTGTTTATATCTATGTGCCTGTCGATGGGTGGTTTGTCTGAATGCCAGGTTCCAGGTATTGCTTGATCTAGTGTTTTTGGGCTTGGCTTGTTCTAGGATGCTCACAAGTTCCCAGCTGAAACTGTGATTAAGTCTGTCTGGGATGGATAGGTAGATGAGTAGATGGATAGGTAGATGGGTAGATAGGTAGGTAGGTAGGTAGGT
The DNA here is from genome assembly GCA_038048745.1 of Coluber constrictor foxii. NCBI lineage: Eukaryota > Metazoa > Chordata > Lepidosauria > Squamata > Colubridae > Coluber > Coluber constrictor. The sequence continues at coordinate 583,307 of JAWJVD010000213.1, forward strand.
AGGTAGGTAGAGAGATGATAGAGAGAGAGAGAGATGGAAATAGGCAGATATACAAGATAGATAGATAGATAGATAGATGATAGATAGATAGATAGATAGATAGATAGATAGATAGATAGATAGATAGATAGATAGAGATAGATAGATAGATAGATAGATAGATAGATAGATAGATAGATAGATAGATAGATATTTTATTTTATTATATTATATTTGTATACCGCCCTTCTCCCGAAGGACTCAGAGCAGTGAACAGCCATGGTAAAAAACAATATAAAAGACAAAAATTTAAAAATCATTTAAAATAATTCAATCCTATTGGCCAAATTTAAAACTCCCAACTAAAACCAGTTTAAAACCAGTTTAAAAAACCCAATAAAAATCATTGTCTCATCAGACCGGCTTGCTGGAATAAGTGAAAGAGAGAGAGAGAGAGAGAGAGAGAGATGGAAATAGGCAGATATACAAGATAGATAGATAGATAGATAGATAGATAGATAGATAGATAGATAGATAGATAGATAGATAGATAGATAGATAGATAGATAGATAGATGATAGATAGATATGGAAATAGGCAGATATACGAGAGATAGATGGATGGATGGATGGATGGATGGATGGATGGATGGATGGATGGATGGATAGATAGATAGATAGTTGATAGAGAGAGATGGAAATAGGCAGATATACAAGAGATAGACAGAGAAAGAGAGAGAGAATGATGATGGAGAGAGAGAAATGGAAATAGGCAGATATACAAGATAGATAGATAGATAGATAGATAGATAGATAGATAGATAGATAGATAGATAGATAGATAGATAGATAGATAGAAATAGGCAGATATACAACAGAGATAGATGATAAATGGATGGATGGATGGATGGATGATAGATAGATAGATAGATAGATAGATAGATAGATAGATAGATAGATAGATAGATAGATAGATATAGATAGATAGATAGATAGATAGATAGATAGATAGATAGATAGATAGATAATAGAGATGGAAATAGACAGATATACAATAGAGATAGATGATAAATAGATGGATGATAGATAGATAGATAGATAGATAGATAGATAGATAGATAGATAGATAGATAGATGATAGAGAGAGAGATGGAAATAAGTAGATATATAACAGAGATAGATGATAAATGGATGGATGGATGGATGGATGGATGGATGGATGATAGATAGATAGATAGATAGATAGAGATAGATAGATAGATAGATAGATAGATAGATAGATAGATAGATAGATAGATAGATAGATAGATAGATAATAGAGATGGAAATAGGCAGATATACAATAGAGATAGATGATAAATAGATGGATGATAGATAGATAGATAGATAGATAGATAGATAGATAGATAGATAGATAGATAGATAGATAGATAATAGAGAGATGGAAATAGGCAGATATACAACAGAGATAGATGATAAATGGATGGATGGATGGATAGATAGATAGATAGATAGATAGATAGATAGATAGATAGATAGATAGATAGATAGATAGATAGATAGATGGATAGACAGATAATAGAGAGAGATGGAAATAGGCAGATATACAATAGAGATAGATGATAAATAGATAGGTGGATGGATGATAGATAGATGTTTTCCTTTTAAAAATAAAAAAAATTGCTAAGTGATTGTGAAACATGTCATTATGGAGACAACCCAGGCGACTGGTGACAGCGTGTGGGGTTGGGGGCTTTTGCTCGTGTGACATTGTTAAAGCTTTATGAGAGCTGACAATTTAGCCGCACGTCTATTATTAGGGGTGACAGCTGATGAAAATCCTTCAGGTGAAGGTGCCGATTTCCTCCCCTCAGCCAGCCAAACCTCGCCTTCCCCTGGCTGAGCGGCGAGTCCAGGGAAGCTCGAGACCATCCTCCCGCCACGTCTGCCGCCCAAAACACTTGTCTCGTTCCCGTCACGTCAGGTAAAGTGGCCGCATCCGATCGGTCAGGTTTAGTTGCTGCAAAGATGCTTCTATCAACCAGGACAGCCTGTCAGCAGTGGCCTTGTCATCTCCAGACCCTCCTCCCCCCCCCCCCCAAACCTAACTTGGCCTAAGACTAAATAATATACACATTTTGACACCTCTGGTAAAGAGGCTGTGACCGTCAATGGGGGTTGCGGGGTTTTAGCTGGTCGCATTCGAGAGCGAGAACTCCTGACACGATTCTCTCTCTGTCGAGGCAGCAATTTTTGGCTCGCTTTCATAGCCAAAAGCGCTTTTCAAATACCGTATTTTCCAGGGTATAAAATGCACCTTCCCCCCCCCCCTCAAAAAAAGAGGGTGAAAATCTGGGTGCATCTTATACTCCGAAGGGAGCCCTGCCCGGCTTCTCAAACGGACGTTTCAGAGGCTGAAAAAAGCAGCAGAAATGAAACTTTGGAAAAGGTTTTCAGAAGTTTCAGAGGCAGGAAAAAAAGCAAAAAAAAATTAAAAAAAAGCAAGGCACAGAGCTCAAACCAGGAACCCGTTGCTAAAATTCACTTCTAGGAACAGCTGATTGGAGGTATTCCGCGAGGCCGATCCACCTGCCAATCAGCTGTTTTTTTTTAAAATTTTCCTCCTCAAAAACTAAGGTGCGTCTTATATTGCGGTGCGCCTTACACTCCAAAAAATATGGTAAATCTTTGCGGTTCGTGTTTGTGAGTTTTTTTTTTGAGCAGGCTAGGTGAAAGCTTCATACAAATTTATATATAATTTTATTCTTTTTTTTTTAAAGAAATATAAACCCAAGCTCTCCTACCAACAGCAACAGGGCAAGCCACTTGTATATAAATTAGACTAGAAGACTTGCAAGGCCCCTTCCACCTCTGTTGTTCTATTACACACGGAGAGCAAACCCCATTCCCTTTTAGCGCTGATGATGTTACCTAGCTGGGTCATGAAACGTCTGCAAAAAAAAAAAAACAACCAATCTGAGAGCACCAAGGACCCCACCGTTGTCCTCCTCCTCCCTCTTCCTCCTCCCTTCCAAACTTCACTCTCTTCTAGCACTGATGGTGTAACCTAGTTGGGTCACGAAACGTCTCCAAGGAAGCCACCAAGCTCAGAACCTCCCAATTCAACCCTGAGCTACAAAGTTACAAATATTCTCCTCTATTAGTATTATTAGTTTCTCCTGTTATTTCATTAAATTAGCAGTTGTGTCCTGGTGTGGATAACTTACCTAAGGTACGCAGTTTTCCCCTGGATTTGAAAACTTATTTATTTATTTATTTATTAAATTTATATACCACCCTTCTCCTAGTGGACTCAGGGCGGTGTACAGCCAAGAATAAAAAGCACTCCAATACAAAATTTAAAATATTAATAAAAGAATTAAATAATTTTGGCCCAATAAATTTAAAAAACCCAATAGGCAATTAAAATTTAAAACCCATAAAAACTTTAAACTTAAAAAGAGGGGGGGGGTTACGCCAGCCCAGCTTGACAAAATAAAAAAGTTTTTAGGGCACGGCGAAAAGCCCGGAGATCAGGTATCGTACGGATCTCCGGGGGCAAATCGTTCCAGAGGGCTGGTGCTGCCACAGAGAAGGCTCTCCCCCTGGGTGTCACCAGCCGACATTGTCTGGCTGACGGCACCCTGAGGAGTCCCTCTCTGTGAGAGCGAACTGGCCGGTGGGAGGCTATCGGTGGCAGAAGGCGATCCCGCAAGTACCCAGGCCCTATGCCATGGATCGCCTTAAAGGTGGTCACCAACACCTTGAAGCGCACCCAGAAGACCACCGGAAGCCAACACAGCTCACGCAGGAGAGGTGTCACAGGGGAGTGCCCCCTTGCTCCCATGATCCCCCGCGCGGCCACATTCTGCACCAGTTGGAGCCTCCGGGTGCACCTCAAGGAGAGCCCCATGTAGAGAGCATTGCAGTAGTCCAGGCGGGAGCACACACGAACACAGAGGAAGCATTTGTCTAGCCAAGGGGTGTCAAACTCGTGTCGTCACGGCAGCGTCACGTGACGTATCATGGCTTTTTCCTCCTTGCGCTAAACCGGGCATGGGCGTGATGCCAGCGCATGATGCAACTGGCCCGCGGCCCGCGAGTTGGACAAAGCAGCTGCCTCCTTCCCCAGAATTGCATCAGATGGAAGGAGTTGCAAAGAAGTGGGCATACCTTTCACGATACACCATCTCAGGAAAAGCACCTGTTGTCCCACACTTCAAAGCACCTTCCAAAATTTTGAATCCAATGCCTGTCTTCTTTTCTGTTAAGGTTTTTGTCTTTCCGTACTGTAATTGGTCTAAAAATTGGGTATGTCTCGTTTAATGAAAAGAAGGACCTGGGGTGACGTGATAGCAGCATTGCAATATTTGAGGGGCTGCCAGAAAGAAGAGGGGGGGTCAAGCTATTCTCCAAAGCACCTGAAGGCAGGACAAGAAGCAGGGCAAGGCCTGGTGGCTCAGCAGACTAAAAGCATTGTGATTAACACCAGCTGTCTGCAATTACTGTAAGTTCGAATCTCACCAGGCTCCAGGTTGACTTAGCCTTCCATCCTGTCTAAGGTAGGTCAAATGAGGACCCAGTTTGTGGGGGCAATAAGCTGACTTTGTATAAAATATACAAAAGTATGAAGGCTATTGCTTAATGCATTGTAAGCTGGCCTGAGTCTCCGGAGAAGGGCGGCATATAAATCTAATTTTAAAAAGACAGAAAGAGAGAAAGAAAGAAAGAAAGAAAGAAAGAAGGAAAGAAAGAAAGAAAGAAGGAAGGAAGGAAGGAAGGAAGGAAGGAAGGAAGGAAGGAAGGAAGGAAGGAAGGAAGGAAGGAAGGAAGGAAGGAAGGAAGGGAGGGCCTGGTGGCTCAGCAGACTAAAAGCATTGTGATTAACACCAGCTGTCTGCAATTACTGGAAGTTCGAATCTCTCCAGGCTCAAGGTTGACTCAGCCTTCCATCCTTTCTAAGGTGGGTCAATTGAGGACCCAGTTTGTGGGGGCCATAAACTGACTTTGTATAAATATACAAAAGTATGAAGGCTGTTGCTTAACGCCTTGTAAGCCGCCCTGAGTCTCCGGAGAAGGGCGGCATATAAATCAAATTTTAAAAAAAAGAAGCAATGGGTGGAAACTAATCAAGGAGAGAAGCAACCTAGAACTAAGGAGAAAATTCCCAACAGTGAGAACAATTAGCCAGTGGAACAACTTGCCTCCAGAAGTTGTGAATGCTCCAACACTGAAAGTTTTTAAGAAGAGATTGGATAGTCATTTGTCTGGAACAGTATGGGGGTCTCCTGTTTGAGCAGGGGGGTGGACTAGAAGACCTCCAAGGTCCCTTCCAACTCTCCGTTATTCTGTAATAAGAGAAAGATTTTCTGCAGCAGAATTCTCATTCCATAAGCGGCTATTGAAGCAAATATTGAAAGCTTAATAGCCGATGCTCTCTCCAGTCAAAAAGCATCACGGAATACCCACTTCATTACCTCTAAGTGCTTTTCTAAGAATTCGCGCATAAAATGCCATTTAAAAAATAAAAATAAAGGGCAGTGCTCTTGACGTGCCTCTGGGCCACTCATTTCCCCCCCCTCCCCATTTGCAGAAAGGAGAAAGTCCGAAAGCAGACAGCAGTTGTATAAATAAGTTTAAATGAGTCTCTCAATAAAGTTGACGTTAAAACCGTACTACTCGGCTTTTACGATTTGGAATCCTATCAGCCGGTTGCCATTCAGGAGAAAGGTTCATTTCTCAAAGGAAAGCAGGTCGTATCGTACGAGCCAGGTTTCCTACAAGAGCGGAAACCTGTGTTTGTGGTTGTTTTTAATGAACGTGGTTCTTCCTTGAAGTCACGATGACAGGAATGCGCACAAATAGCTAGATTATTGATTGGCCAATATTACAATGCGTTAAGCAATAGCCTTCACACTTTTGTATATATTTATACAAAGTCAGCTTATTGCCCCCACAATCTGGGTCCTCAATTTACCCACCTTAGAAAGGATGGAAGGCTGAGTCGACCCTGAGCCTGGCTAGGATTGAACTCGCAGAAATTGCAGGCAGCTGGATGTTAATTGCTGCCTTTAGTAGGAGGCATTAGCCCCCTACGCTACTCAGAGTAGCTATGAGAGTAGCTACTCTCGCTACTCAGACAACTTCTTTGTCTGGGCTGTTTTGCAGTCTAGCTTTGACCTTCTGGCCTATTTAAACTTGACGGACTGCCCCTACCTTGGCTGGCAGAAATAATACTAATACTAATATTATTTTTGCAGCTTTGTCGAGTAATGGGGTAAGCTGTGGCCTGTGTTTCTAGGGAAAGCTTCAGATCCTGGCAGGGCTAAAATTCCAAATAAAACAAGGCAGGATAGATAGCTTTGTCCATATCATTAGCATCTTTATAAAAAGCGACTTTGAAAGGTGTTTGGGAATCATCTACCCCACATGCAACACACGATGCGAGAGAGATTTCCCAGGTTCCGGTGTTCCTCTAATAGGTTCCTCCAGAACTGCAGGTCAAATTCACCCTTTCTACCAGATTTCATTGTGATGGTTGCGATTGGCAGGAGAGATCTGGCCTTGTTAGAGCTCCAGGTAGCAAGAGATCACACCTCAGAAGATCAAAACAAGCTGGTTGCACAGTGTGGGGGGGGGGGGACGTTGAAATTTACTCCGAGTTTTAAAAGATTGACCGAAGGAGGAGATGGAAAGGAAAACCCTCGTTGAAATTTCGACTCTTGTCTGAAAGGCCAAATTTCAACCGAGAAGCATTTTCTCGATTTATTTCTCATGCTCGGCTGGCTAAAGCTTTGTTATGATTTTATTTTGCTTCCTAAGTTTACGCTGAGCTGAAGAATAGGACAGCGTTGAAAGCCTTATCATCGCCAAGAGATTGATTGAAAGGGTTGCAACCCGGGGCCTGTCCAGACAATTTAAAAAAGCCATTATTAACGGGGAAAGCTGGATGGGTGCTGTAATTCCTTCGGGCACAACGCCTTGCGACTTCGAAGGTGAGGCCATCAATTGTCCAGAAGGAGATGTCGGAGAAGAGGGTCTTAATTGCTAGCTTTGCTTTTTCTCCCCTTATTATCTTTATGAGCAAAACCATGGGAAAAACAATCGGGTCTCTTGTAGTTACTTTGTGCCAAGAGTGCCTGTTGGCATTGCCAAGCTGCGAGGACCTTGGTGCTCTCTGAGCTTGGCTGTTTTCTTGCAGACGGGAACATCATCAATGCTAAACGGGAAGGAGGGTTTCTGGAGTGGAGGAGGAGGAGGAAGAAGAGCAGGAGGACAACTGTGGGTTCCTTGGTTTTCTGATTGTTTTCTTGCAGAGATTTCATGACCCAACTAGGTAACACCATCAATATTATTGAGTGCGGGGTCTTGCTTCCTGTTTATATACAAGTGGCTTGTCCTGTCAGGATCGGTGGGAGTATTCTCGCTGGTTCCTCGTTTAAGTTGCTGTTTGCTTGTTTTTTCTGAGTTGGTAGTCCCTTGATTTGCCAATGTGACTGGAAGTAATAAGAAGTGACATTTAAACCTTTACTAGAGCTCCAAGACTGCCCAACTAGTTTTTGTTAGGCTCTTTAGGAACCTGGGACTGGATTATAATAGACCAAGCTGTGATGCCTACACGATGCGTTTCTTCAAAGCTGCAACCTGCAGAGTTGTTTCTACAGCAGTGTTTCTCTTCGAAGAAAGGGCTCAAAAGTGGCACAAAACACACACACACATCTGTCCCTGGCTGAAGCAGGCATGACCTGGAAAGAGCCACGCCAGCTTCACCCAAGGACATCCATCTTTGGTGGCACATCCCAGCAGCTCAAGGCCAGTGAAGCTGTCGGAACCGTTCAGCCTGATGTTGAGAGATGTCTTGGGAGAGGCATCCTGATGGAAGTGCCCTTTGCTGGCGCCCGGAAGGAACCAGGGCAGTCAATGCTAGCCGAACGTTGAAGCCGCCACCGCTCCCTGCCTCTGGCTTTGCAGTTTTGAACATGACAGACTGAAGCCCCCCAAAATATTTGGATCCCAGAGATAGCAACTTTGGAGAGGGATTCTCACCATGGAACGGAAGCAAGGGTGAAGTCCAGCAGGTTCTGACAGGTTCTGGAGAACCGGTAGCGGAAATTTTGAGCAGTTCGGAGAACCGGCAAATACCACCTCTGGCTGGCCCCAGAGTGGAGTGGAAATGGAGATTTTTTTTAAATTAGATTTATATGCTGCCCTTCTCCGAAGACTCAGGGTGGCTTACAATGCGCCAAGCAATAGCCTTCCTACTTTTGTATATTTTTATACAAAGTCAGCTTATTGCCCCCACAAACTGGGTCCTCAATTGACCTTCCTTAGAAAGGATGGAAGGCTGAGTCAACCTGGAGCCTTGAACTTGCAATAATTGCAGACAGCTGGATGTTAATAACAGGCTTTAGTCTGCTTATTAGCCTGTTGAGCTATCTAGGCTCTTTTTTTGCAATATCCTTCCCCTGCCATGCCCACCAAGCCACGCCACGCCCACAGAACTGGTAGTAAAAAAATTTGGATTTCACCACTGAATGGAAGCTATACCGCTAGAGCAGTGATGGTGAACCTTTTCAGCACCGAGTGGCCAAACCGGAACGCATGTGGATGTGTGTGCATGTGCGCTCAAAGACCCTCACAACACCGAGTCCGTCAGGAGAAGGGCGGTATATAAATCTAATCTAATAAACTAAACCGTTCTCTCTTCCATCTCTCTTATCCCGTTCGTTTTTTCTGTCCACCGCTTGGATTTTTCCAAGTCATTCTGCGTCCGAAGATAAATTTCAGGGCAAGGAACTGAAATCCGAGCCGACAAATAACTTCGAACTTGACTTTGGCCTTAAACCTTGAGGTGGGGTTGGGAAGGGGGATCTTCTCGCTTGCCATGAGACCCCCCCTCCCCTCTGCCCATAAAGCCCCCTCCCCAGATTGTCAGAAGTCATTGATAATCACAGTGACGTAACGCAGGTTGGCAGGTCTGTCCCCTTTGGCCCATTTTTTGCCACCGTAGATGGAAGAAGGGAGATTGTGATCACCCATGGTTAGAGGCCCTGTCGCTTGAGTAACATGATGGACCGGTCTTTGATCTACCGGAGGGGGAGAGGGGGCTTCGTGCTGAGTTGTTGCAAAGCCTTTGAGAGTGACAGCTTCTACCGGAGAAGCGCGCGGATCGGCGATGACTAAAGAGCATCTTTCGAGTGCAGCCCTCCAGGGCACCTTTTGACAGAGAGGTGCGATTTCTCCACCAACCTAAGGCTACTGGCTATTCCAGCTGTTGTTTTCTGCTGGAACAACTGTCCGCTTTCTGCTTTGTTGGAACTTTCCAGAAACTTCAGTTCAAGTTAGCGTAACTCTTCTGCTTCTTCCGGTTAAATGCATTTTGTGGGCAAGAGAAGGCGGCAACTTTCCTTTCGCAAAGGGCATTGATACGTTGATCTGTCTTCTCTTCTCTACCTATATGTCTACCTAACTAAAGCTTTGCTGGCTGTGGAATTCTGGGAGTTGAAGTCCGGCAGGCTTAAAGTGGTCAAGGTTGGAGACCCTTGTTTTAAGCCATTAAGTGATGCCTCTTTAGCAGTAAGAAACTGGACTCCGACAAATGGATAAACTGCCCCGTAATTGACCTATGGCTTGTACATTTGTACAGCTACTGGCCGACTGCCACTTAGATTACAGAAAGTCCTCGACTTACGACACCCTCCCCCCCCCCCATGGAGCCCAAAATTTCAGTTGTGAAATGAGATGGTCCTTAAGTGAGTTTTGCCCCATTTTAACGATCTTCCTTGCCACCGTTGTTAAGCGAACCCCTGCCGTGGTTAAGTTAACCCTGTGGTTGTTAATCTGGCTTCCCCCTTGACTCAGTTTGTGATCAGAATTAGGGCGCCTGGCCTCTTTATGACGGTTGCGGTGTCCCGGGGTCATGAGATTCCCCCTTTTGTGACCTTCGGACACGCAATTTCCATAGTTCAACATGCAGAAAGGGGACGACTAGGAAATGTGCTCGTCGCTCGTCATTATCTGACAGTATGCCAATATTATCTCCTGGGTAGAGGGCCAAAGATTAACAGAGAAAGGCTCTGTTAATACTGATAATATTGATTTATACTGATATTTATCAGTATATTTTTAAGAAGATTTTTTAAGAAGATTTTTGGCTAACCTAAGACTGTGAAGGTCCCTATACAGACAAGAGAAAACTTATGAAACAGTCATAAGTACTTAAAATTGAGTTCAGAAATATTAATCCCTGCTCTCCCACTACCTTCCTGTTTTAGTCCATTCCTTCCTTCCTTCCTTCCTTCCTTCCTTCCTTCCTTCCTTCCTTCCTTCCTTCCTTCCTTCCTTCCTTCCTTCCTTCCTCCTTCTCTCCCTCCCTCCCTCCCTAATTACTTCCTCCCTTCCTCCCTCCCAAATCCCTTCCTTTCTCCTTCCTACCTCACTCCATTGCTCCCTCCCTAATTACTTCCTCCCTCCCTCTCTCCCTCCCTAATCTTTCCTTCCTTCCTCCCGCCCACCCTAATTCCTTCCATCCTCCCTCCCTCCCTCCCTCCCTCCCTCCCTAATTCCTCCCTCCCCTTCCTTCCACCCTCCCTCCCTCCCAAATCCCTTACTTTCTCCTTCCTTCTTTCGTTCCTCCCTCCTTCCCGTCCTCTCTAATTCCTCCCTCCCTCCCTAATTGCTTCCTTCCTTCCTCCCTCCCAAATCCTTTATTTTCTCCTTCCTTCCTCCCTTGCTCCCTCCCTCCCTTATCCTTCCTCCTAACTCCTTCCATCCTTCCTTCCTCCCTAATTTCTTCCTCCCTCCCTCCCTCCCTCCCTCCCTAATTCCTTCCTTCCATCCTTCCTCACTCCCTCCCAAATTTCTTCCTTTCTTTCTCATTATATCCTTTCTTCCTCCCTCCCTCCCTCCCAAATCCCTTCCTTTCTTCCTTCTTCCTTCCTCCCTCCCTCCCTCCCTTCCTTCCTTCCTAATTACATCTTTCCTCCCTCCCTCCCTCATCCTTCCTTCTTTCTTTCCTTCCTTCCTTCTTCCTTTCCCAACTCACTCCTTCCTTCCTTCTTTTATTTCAAGAGCAGAAATAGAAAAAAAAATAGGATGAGCTCACTGTTTGGAGTTAGAACAAATTGGCTTGAAGTGTTAATTGCCTGCAAAGGTGAATTAGAAATGAGGTGGAAGAACTTGGGAGACACGGTTAAATTCATTTTCTAAAATAATAAGATGTCAAAGGGGTGTTGAAAAGAATTTGTCCTAGGTTATCTTGTAAATCTAATACAGATGACTAAATTGATATTCCGTTTGTCTGTCTCTCTTTCTCTGTCTCCATCCATCCACCCGTCCATCCATCTGTCTGTCTATCTATCCATCTATCTATTATCTATCTATCTCTATATCTATCCATCCATTATCTATCTATCTATCTATCTATCTATCTATCTATCTATCTATCTATCTATCTATCTATCTATCTATCTATCTATCTATCATCTATCAAATTTAGGAGGGAAATATGATTAATGCAGCAAATGACAATTGTCAGGCCTGTAACTACAATACTTCTTGCAATGGAATCCTAGAGAATGAATTTAATCAATCCTGCAGCATTTCTCCCAAATCAGAAATGTGCTTCGTTTTCCTCCAAAACGGTCCCCAGTTGTAAATTTGAGAACCAGTTTGGTGTAGTGGCTCAAGGCGCCGGATCCGAAACTGGGAGACGGTGAGTTCTAGTCCTGCCTTAGGCACCAAGGCATCTGGCTGACCTTCGGACGGTCCCTCTCTCTCCCTCTCAGCCCTGGGAAGACTGCAACCCTTTCCGAGAAAAGCAGAGGGACTTTGCAGACAGTCACCATCAACAACAACAACCACCACAAAACCTGACTCGCAGACTTACACAGCACAAACTCACAACATTTGTATTCTGAATTATTTTATGAATATTCCCCCATGGTTACTCTAAACCAGGGGTGGGCAATTGTGGCTCTTTTACAACCTGTGGACTTCAACTCCCAGAATTCCTGAGACGGCTGTCTCAGGAATTCTGGGAGTTGAAGTCCACAGGTTGTAAAAGAGCCACAATTGTCCACCCCTGCTCTAAACCATTTATCATTAACATCTCTGGAAACTCCCCAATTCCCTCAGCAGCTTTCTTCAGCTATTTTCAAAGCTTCAAGCTATTCTGTTTCATTCCCATTTCTATTCTATTTCTGTCCTGTCCTATCCTGTCCTGTTCCCATTTCTATTCCCATTTCTATTTCTATTTTGTTCTGTCCTCTTCTATTCTATTCCCATTTCTATTCTATTTCTGTCAGAGGTGGGTTTCAGCAGGTTCTGACCAGTTCTGGAGAACCGGAAGTGGAAATTTTGAATAGTTCGGAGAACTGGTATATACCACCTCTGATTAGCCCCGCCCCCATCTATTCTCTGCCTCCCAAATCCCAGCTGATTGAAGGAAATGGGGATTTTGCAGTATCCTTCCCCTGCCACACCCACCAAGCCATGCCATGCCCACCAAGCCACGCCCACAAAAACTAGTAAAAAAATTTGAATCCCATCACTGATTTCTGCCGTCCTATCCTGTCCTATTTCTATTTCCATTTCCATTTCCATTTCCATTTCCATTTCCATTTCCATTTCCATTTCCATTTCCATTCCATCTTCTCTTCTCTTCTCTTCTCTTCTCTTCTCTTCTCTTCTCTTCTCTTCTCTTCTCTTCTCTTCTCTTCTCTTCTCTTCTCTTCTCTTCTCTTCTCTTCTCTTCTCTTCTCTTCCCTTCCTTTCCTTTCCTTTCCTTTCCTTTCCTTTCCCTTCCCTTCCCTTCCCTTTCCTTTCCTTTCCTTTCCTTCCATTCCATCTTCTCTTCTCTTCTCTTCTCTTCTCTTCTCTTCTCTTCTCTTCTCTTCTCTTCTCTTCTCTTCTCTTCTCTTTCCTTCTCTTCCCTTCCCTTCCCTTCCCTTCCCTCCTGTCTTCTATTTTTTATTCTATTCTCTATTCTCTATTCTCTTCTTTTCTCTTCTCTTCTATTTTCTCTTCTGTTCTGTTCTATTCTATTTCTGATTCTATTCTCTACTCTATTCTGTTCTTTTCTAATCATGATGCACAAGGAAATTGTTTATAACTCCTCTTCATGTCGGTAATTAAATGTGATTAGATTAGGGAGGAAATAGATGGTAGGATCCTCCATGATCAATTGTACATTAGATTCCATTCTGCAAAGCACAAACTACGTTTTTCAATAATATATTGTTTGCCACGAGGATACCCGAAGATAAATATACTCCTAATTGTCTGCATCCTAGGTTTTTTAATACATCACCAACCATAAAATGTTTTTTTTTTGTACTTGCTGAAGCAAGGTTGATCATCAGAACATGGACAGAGCATTATTCCCACGGCCTCTGAACACTCATAATGAATGTCCATTCAATACGTTTCTCTCACCCAGAGAAAGTAGTTTCTTTCCTATTGATTTTGCTTAGCTCTGCTCTCAAAATAAATCCCGCTAACGAAGAAAGAAAATCATTTTTCAAAACCTCCTTCTGGGCCTCCCTTTCCTGGAGATAGAAATGGAAAATATCTTTTAGGCCAGATCTTGTGTCTGTTGACCTGTGTGCCAGGCAGGCTGGGATTTGAATCAATGACAGATGGAGAAACGGTGGACGAGAAGGAATATCCAGACTGACAAGCTACTGGAATTACTGGTCCACAAGAGAGTCAGTTTGGTTGAGTGATTAAGATGGGGGGCCTAGAAACCAGACAACCAGGAGTTCTAGGTCCACCTTGGTAGTCACATCTTAGGCATGAAAACTAATCAGGTGACATTGGGCCAATCACTAGGAGATGATGAGTTCTAGTTCTGCCTTAGGCAATAAAGCCGGCAGGAGACATTGGGCCGACACTAGAGATGCTGAGTTCTAGACTACCTTTATGCATGAAAATCAACTGGGTGACTTTGGGCCAATCACAGGGAGACGGATAGTTCTAGTCCCACATGAAAGGCAGTTGGGTGATTTTGGGCCAATCACCAGGAGACAGTGAGTTCTAGTCCCACTTTATGTAAGAAAGCCAGTTGGGTGACTTTGGGCCAAACACTAGGAGAAAGTGAGTTCTAGTCCCACTTTAGGCATGAAAGCCAGTTGGGTGATTTTGGGCCAATCACCAGGAGACAGTGAGTTCTAGTCCCACTTTATGTGAGAAAGCCAGTTGGGTGACTTTGGACCAAACACTAGGAGACAGTGAGTTCTAGTCCCACTTTAGGCATGAAAGCCAGTTGGGTGATTTTGGGCCAATCACCAGGAGACAGTGAGTTCTAGTCCCACTTTATGTAAGAAAGCCAGTTGGGTGACTTTGGACCAAACACTAGGAGACAGTGAGTTCTAGTCCCACTTTATGTGAGAAAGCCAGTTGGGTGACTTTGGACCAAACACTAGGAGACAGTGAGTTCTAGTCCCACTTTATGTGAGAAAGCCAGTTGGGTGACTTTGGACCAAACACTAGGAGACAGTGAGTTCTAGTCCCACTTTATGTGAGAAAGCCAGTTGGGTGACTTTGAGCCAAACACTAGGAGACAGTGAGTTCTAGTCCCACTTTATGTAAGAAAGTTGAGTGACTTTGGGCCAAACACTAGGACACAGTGAGTTCTAGTCCCACTTTCTGTAAGAAAGTTGAGTGACTTTGGGCCAAACACTAGGAGACAGTGAGTTCTAGTCCCACTTTATGTGAGAAAGCCAGTTGAGTGACTTTGGGCCAAACACTAGGAGACAGTGAGTTATAGTCCGACTTTAGGCATGAAAGCCAATTGGGTGATTTTGGGTCAAACACTAGGAGACAGTGAGTTCTAGTCCCACTTTAGGCCTGAAAGCGGTGAGTGACTTTGGGCCAGTCAGTAGGAGAAGGTGAATTCTAGACCCACTTTAGACCTGAGAGCCAGCTGGATGACGTCGGGCCAGTCACCAGGCGACGGTGAGTTCTAGTTCCATGATTCACCATTCATGTCTGCTGTCTCGATCATTGTCCCAACACTGCTTTGGATTCAGCCAGCGTCCCTTCTTGAGTTTGTTTATTTCATTTTAATATTTTCCCCCCCATCTGTCAGGCAAATCTGCAGTTGGGCCCTTTGCAGTGGTCGCTTGCCATATGGTTTATGGAGTTGCCGCATAATCTTTATTCATGAGCATCCACTGAAGCTTTCAAGATAGCTATACATTTTCATCTGGTCAATAGGCTTTATTTTCAGCTTTGAAAATATCCCCATATCATGAATAATTATGGAGCGTTTTGAGCCTAGCAGCTCTCTCCACCTTGTTAATTAGGTCCGCTCCAATATGGAAGCAAAATTAATAGGAAAAGTTGAGAGGGACAATGTGCTGTGAAGTCACCTTCTACCTTCACAGTTAGGAATGCACAACTGATTATGTTGGTTCATCGCCTGGTCAACTCACATCTGATTTAGAGGATCAATCAGAATAGAGCTGGAAGGGACCTTGGAGGTCTTCTAGTCCAGCCCCCTGCTCAAACAGGAGACCCCATAACAGGGGTCAGCAACCTGCGGCTCTGGAGCCACATGTGGCTCTTTCACCCCTCTGCTTCCTTTCACTCAAAATATGCGTCACAACCGCCAATGTGCAACACCCACCGGCGCGCGATTCATTGAGCTTTTCAACCCTCGGTAGGCCAACCACGGATAAACCCAAGAAAAGAAAAGTTTCAGAAGAAAACAGAACGTTTAATTCAACGACATATGCTAGTTTTGCGGCCACTTAAGAAATATTCAGGGTTTTGTGGCTCCCGGTGTTTTCTTTTCTGTGGGAAACAGGTCCAAATGGCTCTTTGAGTGTTTTAAGGTTGCAGACCCCTGCCCTATAACATTTCAGACAAATGGCTGTCCAGTTTCTTTTTAAAAACCTCCAGGGATGGAGCACCCACACCTTCTGGTTCTGGTTAACAATTAAACTTCTGGCTTAATTGTTCTCACTGTCAGGTAATTTCTCCTTAATTCCAGGTTTATTTTTGTTTTTGTTTTAATTAGATTTTATATGCTGCCCTTCTCGGGAGATTCAGGGCGGCTTACAATGCGTTAAGCAATAGCCTTCATACTTTTGTATATTTTTATACAAAGTCAGCTTATTGCCCCCACAAACTGGGTCCTCAATTTACCCACCTTAGAAAGGATGGAAGGCTGAGTCAGCCTTGAGCTTTGAACTGGTGTAATCTGCAGACAGCTGGATGTTAATAACAGGTTATTCAGCCGGTTGAGCTATCTGAGGCTCTATGCTTCTCTCCTTGATTAGTTTCCCTCCATCGTTTCTTGTCTTGCCTTCTGGTGCTTTGGAAAATAAGTTGGCCCCCTCCTTAAGCCCCTCAAATACTGAAGACTGCCATCACGTCACCCCTAATCATTCTTTCTTGTAGACTGGCCATATCCAGTTCCTCAACCATATGTTTTAATCTCCAGGCCTTTAATCATTTTAGTTGCTCTTCTCTGCGCTTTTTCCAAAGTCTCAACATTTTTTTTTAATAATGTGGCGACCAAAACTGGATGCAGTATTTGTTTCTTTGTTTGTTTCTATCAATAGACAACATCCCCCCCCCTGTCTTGTTTAGGGACTGGATCTTTGCTCTAGCCTCCGGGATTTGAGGCAGAGCATATAGAACTGGGTTGCATTATTTATTTATTGTAAAATGTGGGCTAGATAATGGTGTATCCCAGCTTGATGGCCTCACAGTTGGCTGAATGACTAGCCCTCCAGATTTTTCCTTCAATGATTTCACTTAGCTTGATGCACGTATGCAGTAGAGTATCCTATGCCTTGGTCTTGTGCTCTTCAGTGGCTTTACTGATGACCTGGATGAGGATGGATGGATAGGAAAGGAAGGGAAAAGAAAGGAAATGAAGAGAAGAGGGGAAAGAGAAAGAAGGCAAGGCAAGGAAAGGAAGACAAGAGGGGAAAGAGAAAGAAGGAAGAGAAGGGAAGAGAAGACAAGAGGGGAAAGAAAGAAGGGAGGGAAAGGAAGAGAAGAGGGGGAAGAGAAAAGGAAGAGAAAGAAAGAAGGAAGGGAAGGGAGATAAGGGAGGAAAAGAGAAAATGGAAAGAAAAAGAAAAGAAGAGAAGAGGGGAAAGAGAAAGAAGGAAAGGAAAAGAAGACAAGAGGGGAAAGAGAAAGAAGGAAAAGAGGAAGTGAAGAGGGGAAAGAAGGAAAGGAAAGGAAGAGAAGAGGGGAAAGAGAAAGAAGGGAGGGAAAGGAAGAGAAGAGGGGGAAGAGAAAGAAGGAAGAGAAAGAAAGAAGGAAGGGAAGGGAGATAAGGGAGGAAAAGAGAAAATGGAAAGAAAAAGAAAAGAAAGGAAGAGAAGAGGGGAAAACGAAAGAAGGAAAGAAAGGGAAAGGGAGAGAAGAGAAGGGAGGAAAGGATAGGAAAGGAAAGGAAAGGAAAGGAAAGGAAAGGAAAGGAAAGGAAAGGAAAGAAGGAAAGGAAAGGAAAGGAAAGAAGGAAAGGAAAGGAAAGGAAGAGTATGGCATGGCATGGAGTAGAGATTGGAACAGAATGGCAGAATGAGAGAAGACAGAATAGAACAAAACAGAACAGAAGATAATGAGAGAATAGAGTAGAATACAATACAATAGAATAGAAAACAGAGAGAAGAGAAGAGAAGAGAAAACAGAGAACAAAACAGGAGATGTCATTGCAGCTTGCTATGATCTATCCTAAGAGGATGATTAAGGCTGAAGATTTTAGGTTTTCTTTGATCCTTGTATTGTTTTTATGTTTATTCTATAGTTGCTGTGATTGTGAACTGCCCAGTGTCGTTTAAGATGGGCAGCCATATCAATCCAAACCGACGAATAAATAAATAAATAAATAAAGGCACCTCGGCCCACGCTCAAAGCGATGCCTCCCCTTACAGAAGAAAAACTCAGAAAAGAACTCTTTGCCGTTCTACCCAATGATTTGAGACATCTGCAGTTTTGAGGATGGGGTAACCGGGATTTAATAATGGGTTGTTGTTGGTTTTTTTTGAAAGAAAAGCTACGCCGCTTTAAAAAAAAAACATCCATTCAGCCAGGAAGGGTCTGCGCACAAAAGGAGGGGGAGGCGTGGGCGAACATTTAGCAAAGCCATTGAGAAAAATTGCGCCGTGCCGTGCCACAATGGGCTCCATTGAACGAAGCAGAATGGGAAATGAACGGTTGTTATTTCTCACTCACTTTTCTCCAGCCGCGATTGAGGCATTGCGCCGCGCAGCCGGGGAAAAATAACAGGATGCTCTCTCTCTCTCTCTCTCTTTCTCTCTCTTACAATGGCGGGAATTGAACCGATGCTCAGCCGTTCATCCGACATCATTGCCATCCCGAACACGAGACCTTTACCTGTGATATCGATAGGCTCCTTCTTATTGCCGCGTCCCCTTTTGAGAGTTGAACTATCTGAAATGGACGGCTAAACATTTCAATTTGCTACCCGGAGAACGGGAGCGAGGAATTATTTTCGCGGGGCGAAAGGCAAATTGTGTCAGCTTCTGGGTATATGCCTCCCCTCCAATGCAGAAGGGAGACGCACGATTTGCCATGGGGGGTTGCCTCAGCTGAGCTGCTGAAATGCTCGCTTGTGTTTGTGTGTCAGTTGTGCCATTTTCCTGGATAGGGAGACCCTGCGCTCGGTCACTTGCGCCCTGGTCATTCATCTTTTTTTTATTTTTAAAATTTGATTTATATGCCGCCCTTCTCCGGAGACTCAGGGCGGCTTACAATGCATTAAGTAATAGCCTTCATACTTTTGTATATTTTATACAAAGTCAGCTTATTGCCCCCACAAACTGGGTCCTCAATTTACCCACCTTAGAAAGGATGGAAGGCTGAGTCAACCTTGAGCCTGGCTAGGATTGAACTCGCAGAATTACAGGCAGCTGGATGTTAATTGCTGCCTTTAGTAGGAGGCATTAGCCCCCTACGCTACTCAGGTTCTGTTTGGACCGCATGGGGTTACCTTTGAAAAGTATCTGGAAGCTTCAGATGGTATTGAATCAGTGATGGGATTCAGCCGGTTCGGGATGGTTTGAGTGAACCGGTAATTAAATTGCTGGCTGGCCCTGTCCCACCCCTTTCATGAGTTCCCACGTGCCCCATTTTGATTCCCAAATAAGTGCAGGAAGGTCTCCTAGGCCCAAAATGGGGGGTGGGGGAAGGCGGGGCGGCATCAGGGTGAAATCCAGCAGGTTCTGACAGGTTCTGGAGAACCGTAGTGGAAATTTTGAGCAGTTTGGAGAACCAGTAGCAGAAATTTTGAGTAGTTCAGAGAACCGGCAAATACCACCTCTGGCTGGCCCCAGAGTAGGGAGGGAATGGAGATTTTGCAGGATCCTTCCCCTGCCACGCCCACCAAGCCACGCCCACAGTACTGGTAGTAAAAAAAAATTTGGATTGGCGCCACCACTTGGTAGCACGTTTTCGCTCCCAGGAAGCTTCATGGAGGCATCCTAGGCCCAAAATGGGGGGGGGGGGGAATGGCCCATTGTTGCTCCCAGGGGGGTGCAGGAGGCCAAGTGCTGCCTGTCACACCCCTGGCCACGCCCACCATGGCCACGCCCACCCAGCCGGCCATTAGGGCAGAGAACCAGCTGTTAAATTATTTGAATCCCACCATTGTAAATGCGAGGTCCTTGGTGCTCTCTGAGCTTCGTTGTTTTCTTGCAGACCAAAGTCACCTAGCTGGCTTTCCTGCCAAAAAGAGGACTAGAACTCACTGTCTCCTGGTGGTTGGCCCAAAGTTATCCAACCAGCTTTCACGCCTAAAGGCAGGACTAAAACTCACTGCCTCCTGATGATTGGCCCAAAATCACCCATCAGCTTTCCTGCCTAAGGCAGAATTAGAACTCACAGTCTCCTGGTGATTGACCCAAAGTCACCCAGCTAGCTTTCCTGCCTTAAGACAATACTAGAACTCACCAGCTCCTGGTGATTGGCCCAAAGTCACCCAGCCTCTTTCATGCCTAAGGCAGAACTAGAACTCACTGTCTCCTGGTGATTGTTTCAAAGTCTCCCTGACAGCTTTCCTGCCTAAGGCAGAACTAGAACTCACAGTCTCCTGGTGGATGGCCCAAAGTCACCCAGCTGGCTTTCATGCCTAAGGCAGAACTAGAACTCACAGTCTCCTGGTGATTGTTTCAAAGTCTCCCTGACAGCTTTCATACCTAAGGCAGAGCTAGAACTCACAGTGTCCTGTTGAATGGCCCAAAGTCACCCTGCTGGCTTTCCTGCCTAAGGTGGGACTAGAACTCACTGTCTCCTGGTTTCTACCCCAAGTGCCTTCACCATCAGACCAAACCGACTCTCTTTCTTGTCGAACCTCCCACTTCACCCCATTCCTTTGAAATCCTCTCTTTGGTTCGGAAAAGAAAAGAAAAAAAGCTGTATTTGTCTGGGTATGATAGCTTACCGCAAGCATTCAGACACATCCTTTGTCGAGCCTCTTTCCCTCCCCAGGACTATGAAAGAATAACGTTGTTAGGGCGGGCTTGAGAATTGTGAAGAGTAGCCAGTGCATTATCTCTGCAGCCTTTCTCTCCTTCATTAGCAATCAATATCTCGTATCTCCCAACCGGCAGCTTTGCACAAAGCAAGATGTTTTTAAAATCTGTCTCTCGCTTCTGGCTAGCTAGGGAGGGGAGCGTCTTTTATAAACATAACATTAATTATAGACCTGAATTTTTCTCTTTTTTTACCCCTTTTTCCCCGTCTTTGCTTTTTTGGCGCAACCCTCCGGGTTTATTCTCGCCATGCCGGCGCGATGAGAAAAAAAATAAAAGAAACAGCGATGGAGTTGTCGCTACGGTTTTTGATCCAGTCAATAAAAGCAATTTGTCCAGCCGGCGTGTTGTTGGTTGTTTTGTTGTGGTGGTGGTTTGCAATTTTTGGATTTCCCCAAAGGAAGAGACATCTAAGAAGAAAGGAACGGGAATTGTCAGAGAGAAATTCCCCACGCAGCTCAGCTTTCTGGCCCACGAAACATCTGTAGGGCTTGACAAATGAAATCATCTTTGGTTACAGGCAGGTCAGCATTTCAAGGAATCGGCAGGGAGAAATCGAAAGGCGTTCCCTCTGACAGAAATCTGATTGGATGCTTTTGGTAGATTAAAAAGCTTGTCCTCTTGAAAGCTGGCGTGGACCAGTAAAAAACAAAATCTTTTCTGAGTGGTGAATAGAATGGGAATGGGAATGGGAATGGGAATGGGAATAGAATAGAATAGAGTAGAGCAGAGCAGAGCAGAGCAGAGCAGAGCAGAGCAGAGCAGAGCAGAGCAGAGCAGAGCAGAGCAGAGCAGAACAGAATAGAATGCAGAATAATAGAACAGAACAGAATAGAATAGATTGCAGAATAACAGAACAGAACAGAACAGAATAGAATAGAATAGAATGCAGAATAATAGAATAGACCAGACCAGACCAGAGCAGAGCAGAGCAGAACAGAACAGAACAGAACAGAATAGAATGCAGAATAATAGAATAGAACAGAACAGAATAGAATAGATTGCAGAATAACAGAACAGAACAGAACAGAATAGAATAGAATGCAGAATAATAGAATAGAACAGAACAGAACAGAACAGAACAGAACAGAACAGAATAGAATAGAATAGAATAGAATAGAATGCAGAATAATAGAATAGAACAGAACAGAATACTTAATTGGACACACAAGGAATTTGTCTTCTGTGCGTAAGCTCTCAGTGTACATAAAAAAATACATTCATCAAGAATCATAAGATACAACACGTAGTGATAGTCATAGGATACTAAATAAGCAATCAAAGTCATACTGGGAAACTAAATAAAATAATATAATCGTAAAAATACAAGCAACAGGGTTATACCGTGTTTCCCTGAAAATAAGACCCTGTCTTACATTTTTTTGAACCCCGAAATAAGCGCTTGGCCTTATTTTCAGGGAGGTCTTATTATTTTGGGGAACGTGGAGCAAGACGAGGCTCCTCTTGCCGTCTTATCTGATTTCCAGCTCTGCGTTTAAATATTTTCGGGGAGGGCTTATTTTCGGGGAAACGGGGTAGTCATAAGTAGAAAAGGAGATAGGTAATAGGAAGGATGAGAAGAATAACAGTAGTGCAGACTTAGAGAATAGTTTGATAGTGTTGAGGGAATTATTTATTTAGCAGAGTGATGGCATTCGGGAAAAAACTGTCCTTGTGTCTAGTTGTTCTGGTGTGCAGTGCTCTATAGCGTCGTTTTGAGGGTAGGAGTTGAAACAGTTTATGTCCAGGATGCGAGGAGTCTGTAGATATTTTCCCAGCCCTCTTTTCGACTCATGCAGTAGACAGGTCCTATAACACTTGTTCAACTAAGCAACTGAGCAATCACAACCATTTGTTGGTTGAAAAGTGACTTACGACCTTTGCAGCATCCGTTGCAGGCCACATGATCAAAATTCAGAGGCTCGGCAACTGACTCGGGGTTTATGACAGTTGCCGCATCCCGGGGCCATGTGATCCGCTTTTGCGACCTTCCGACAAGTACGTTTCATGCCGGGAAAGTGAAATTTCAGTTTGAAAGGGGAAAATGTCAACTCTTCAACGGAGAACCGGATAATTAACGTTCTTATCTATGCCTGCCAGGCCTTTCGATAGGATTTTGAGCCATGTTGACGATCGAATTGCGGCTGTGAGCAGAAACGGCGGGCCCCCGTGTCCCGTTTAATGCAACCGTTGGAGCTCCGGGACAGTCGGGAAGAGTTGAACTACCTGGCTTATTTCAAGATCAGTGTTAGTAAATCTTAGGTGATCACAGTGCAAAGTGGCAGACAATATCACACACCTCTCAATTGTCCCAAATTGCTGCCTCTTTTCTTGTTTTTGAGAGAACGAGAAGCCCGAACTGTCTTTGTTTGAGTAATGGCTTTGCAAAGTACACTCGATCTTGTCGATTGCATTATTTCGACTCCAGTGTCATCGCAAGAAAAATGACTGCACATCAGGGTGAATTACAGGTTTACATATATTATTGAAGAGCGTTTGAAAAGCTCTTCCCCGGGTCGACCCCTCGCCTGCTTTCCGAAGGCTTTTATTCTTATTCCTTTGAGGGAAGGAGATCTTTTTCTTTATGGATATTATTTATGAGCCAAATGTTGCTTTAGCATTTATGTTTAATTCCAATGCATTATTGATAACACTGAGGAATTTTCACTTGACGCTGTCAAAACTAACCCGATGCAGGCCAGGTAATTCGTGAAGAAGTGATTTTTTTAGCATACAGGTAAGTTCCTCGACTTACGACTGCAATTGAGCTCAAAATTTCCATCGCTAAGAGAGAGACAGGTGAGTTTTGCCCATTTTATGACCTTTCTGGCCGCAGTTGTTAAGTGAACCACGGCAGTTGCGCAGTTACTAACACGGTTGTTAAACGAAGCTGGCTTCGCATTGAATTTGCTTATTGGAACGTCGCAAATACGAGTCCATTGCAGAGGGGGCCTTCAGCAGGTTTGAACCTGTAATGATGACTTGTGGTGCTATGCCGTCCTAGCATCCGGATTTTGATCATGTGACTGTGGGGATGGCTGCAACCATCACAACCGTCCGCTTCAAGGTACTAGTTCTCACCTATAAGGCCCTACATGATTTAGGTCCAGGATATTTACAGGACCTTCTCCTGCCTGCTTCCCACCGTCCTGTTCGCTCACATAGGGCCGCTCTCCTCAGGGTCCCAACGGTGAGCCAATGTCATCAGCAGTGCCCAGGGGTGGGGCGTTCTCTGTGGGTGCTCCCACCCTCTGGAAGGAATTACCTACCGAGCTCCGGACGGCTCCTGATCTCCGCTCCTTTCGTCGGGAGCTGAAGACTTGGCTGTTCAAGCAAATAGGCTGACTCTGATTCTGGGTTTTATTATTTATCATTAATTAGTTATTTGATTTAAAGTGCGATTTTATTGTACATGTTTCTTAACTTGTGTTCGCCGCCCCGAGTCCTTCGGGAGAAGGGCGGCATATAAATACATGTAATAAATAAAGAAATAAAATAAATAAGGGTGAAAAACAAGTCGCTTTTCCCCATGCCATTGTAATTTCGGTCGTTAAGCAAATGAAAATTGCGAGTTGAGGACTACCTGGAACCCAAATCCTTGCAGTTATTTTATTTTGTTTTATTTTAATAACCCTCCTAAAGTCAAAGGCTAGAGGGGACTGAGGAATTAGGAGCCTGTGTAGCGTAGGGGGCTAATGCCTCCTACTAAAGGCAGTAATTAACACCAGCTGCCTGTAATTTCTCTGAGTTCAATCCCAGGCAGGCTCAAGGTCGACTCAGCCTTCCCTCCTTTCTAAGGTGGGTCAATTGAGGACCCAGTTTGTGGGGGCAATAAGCTGACTTTGTATAAATATACAAAAGTATGAAGGCTATTGCTTAACGCATTGTAAGCCGCCCTGAGTCTCCGGAGAAGGGCGGCATATAAATCAAATTAAAAAAAAAAAATTAAAATCAAAAGGAATAAAAGTGAACCCCCACATTTTTGCAAAAGCTCTTTTTTACCCACAGGGGTAAATCGATATATATATTTAGCATCTCAGAGCCGTAAAGCAGCCGTATTTCAGCCTCCTGTTTAAAGGGGAAAAGTCTGGGCCTCCTTTTCCTGACGCCTCTCCCAGCCGGGGTGCAGATGGCAGAGGAGGGTAAGGCTGCCTGCCAAGCTGACAGCGGGTCCTTCACACCGCTCCTCTTGCGTGGAAAGCTTTTGCCACTTTAAAGATGTTGTGTTGACACGAGAGAAAACGACTGATTGGGCTTGGCATCCCGTGTTTGGAGTCTGTTGTTTGCCCCGTTGGCAGAAAGCCTGAGAGGGAAGAATATTAAAATCCCGTTTTCCTCATTTTCTCTCTCTTTCTCTGCCTTTTCTCTTTCTCTCTTTCTTGTTCTCTCTCTCTCTCTCTCTCTTTCTGTTTCTCTGTTTCTCCCATTCTCTCTCTTCCCCCCTCTCTTTCTCTTTTTTCTTCATTCTTTTGCTCTGTTTCCCCTCTCTCTTGCTCTCTCACTCGTTCTCTCTCATTTTTTTCTTTCTCTCTCTTTTGCTCGTTCTCTTTCCCTGTTCCCCCTCTCTTTCTCTCTTTCCTCTTTCTCTCTCTCTTTCTCTTGTTCATTCTCCTTCTGTTTCTCAGTTTCTTTCTTGCCTTTTTTCTTTCTCTGTCCCCTCCCTCTTTCTCTCTTTCTTTCTCTCTCTTTCTCTTGCTCTCTCCTTCATTCTTTTTGTTCCTTTTTCTTTCTTTCTTTCTCTGTCTCTGTCTCTCTCTGTCTCTGTCTTTCTCTTTCTCTCTTTTGCTCTCTTGCTCATTCTTTTTCTCTGTCCCCCCTCTCTTCCTCTCTCTTTTTCCTCTTTCTCTCTTTCTCTTGTTCATTCTCCTTCTGTTTCTCCGTTTCTTTCTTGCCTTTTTTCTTTCTCTGTCCCCTCCCTCTTTCTCTCTTTCTTTCTCTCTCTTTCTCTTCCTCTCTCCTTCATTCTTTTTGTTCCTCTTTTTCTCTTTCTTTCTCTGTCTCTGTCTTTCTCTTTCTCTCTTTTGCTCTCTTTCTCTGTCCCCCCTCTCTTCCTCTCTCTTTTTCCTCTTCCTCTCTCTCTTGTTCATTCTCCTTCTGTTTCTCAGCTTCTTTCTTGCTTTTTTCTTTCTCTGTCTCCCTCTCTCTTTCTGTCTTTCTTTTTGTTTCTCTTGCTCTCTCCTTCATTCTCTTTTTGTTTGTTTGTTTGTTTCTCTCTCTGTCTCTCTCTCACATACATTTCCCCCATTGATTGTCCATCTGAGTAAAGCAGTGATTCCCTTAACAATTGTGGCAAGAAAGGTTTGCATAAGGATGCAAAACTCACCCGACAGCTGTCTTGTTTAGCAGTGGAAATTTTGGATTCCATTCTGGTTATAAGACGAGAACTACCTGTATTGTTTCCAGTTAGTTATCCCTCTCACCTTAAACTTCAGAAAAAAAGAAGACTTTTTTTTACTAGGCCTGTCCTAGTAAAGGGGGTCCCTTTGATGCAACTCCCACAGGATGTACACTGAATATGGAAACTTTTGCAAAAATTTTGCATGGAACCCTGGATTCCAATCGGCCTCATATCAGAAAAGAGAAAGAATGCTGTTTAAAACACCAGAAACCAATTTGATTATTGCTTCAGCTGGCTTTAGTGGGTTTTTTGGCAGTGCTTATTTTAAAAAAAAAATTCCCTCTTTCTCACGTGATAACCTGGATATCGATGGTTCTGGATATTTATCAGGGACTTCAGAATGCAAAGCAAATGCTTTTCCACCAAGCTGCGGCGAAGAAATAAAACAGCTTTTGGGACAGCATCGTGCATGTATATTAAAACTTCTACGTGTATTAAAACATTGGAATAGTGACCTCTTCCAATGAGAAAAGCAGGAAGCTTCTAAATTGCAATGAAATGTAAGAGGGGGAAAAAAAAATATCTGTATTTTAAGTCCATTCCTGACTTTGGTATAACTGGCTTTCCCAGATCAATTATAGGCACCTCTCATTAAACCTCCTAAGTGCCTCTCAAAATAGCCAGTTAAAAAACACTTTATACAACCGAATAAAAAATATCAAAATTTTAAAAGATTTCTTTTTCCTTCTGCGTTCTCTTACGACAGAACCTACGCAGGAAATAGCTGTGAATATATGGAGCTATGAAGCTCTATATTAGTACAGTATCTCATCATCTTAACATCTATCGATCTCCAGTTGGAAGATTTTCAAGTTGGAAGTTATTATTGGCAGGAGGAATCTGCATGAAATTGTACCTTCTCAAGCAAGGGGTTGGACTAGAAGACCTCCGAGGGCCCCTTCCAACTCTGTTGTTCTGTTATCCTGAAATTCACGGTCTGAAAGAGACTGTATCAAATATTACAGCCGAAACACCCATTGCAAAATTGTGGATGGCTTTGCTTT
Organism: Coluber constrictor foxii; assembly: GCA_038048745.1. Classification (NCBI taxonomy): domain Eukaryota; kingdom Metazoa; phylum Chordata; class Lepidosauria; order Squamata; family Colubridae; genus Coluber; species Coluber constrictor. Next base: position 610,203 of record JAWJVD010000213.1, read on the forward strand.
ATAACAGGAATGAATTACAGAGAACTCTCGACTTACGACAGTCCATTTAGGGACCATTGGAAGTTATGGTCGCTTATGACCTTTTTCCACATTACGGTCTTCGCAGCATCCCCATGGTCAGGTGATCAAAATTCAGCCACCTGGCGACTGATTCATATTTATGACGGTCGTCACATCCCGGGGTCACGTGATTCCCCCCCGTTGATACTTTCCGACAAGCAACGTCAATGGGAAGCCAGATTCCTTTAAGAGGTGCGTGACTAAGTCAACAACTGCAGTGCTTCACTTAACAGCTGTGGCAAGGAAAGTCGTCAAATGCAGCAGCCCTCGCTTAACGGACGTCTCACTTAGTGACATAAAGTCGAGGACTACCTGTCCTGGTTAGCTGACTTTCCTTCCCTCTCCATCTTTAACTCCGTGGTGCTTTGCAGAGACCTCAGCTATCAATGTACAGTTGTAGCCAAAATTGTGGAAACTTTTTGGGAAAAGTGTATTTTGGAGGTTTGATGGCTAATACCACATTTTGGGGGGTGGAGTTTCAAGATAATCCTATTCCACTGCTGGAACGGCCTGGGAATAGCCCAGACCTTCACCCAGTTGAAAATCTATGGATTTTCCGACTAAAGAAACTGGTTAGTCAGAAGCCATCCAGCAATAAAACTCAGTTAATAGAAGCCATCATTCAATCTTGGTTTCGCATTAGAACAGCTGCAGAACTCAAAGACTTGGTTCACTCCATGGGAAGACGTTGTAAGGCCATCATTCGTGCTAAAGGTTACCCAACTAAGGATTCACTGACATGGGGATCATTTTTGTACATCTTCTTTTTTCTATGGTGATCATTTTTGTATATCTCCTTTTTTCTACGTGCTTCACTTTTCTTCTTTATCCTGTAACTGCTGTTCTAATAGCAAATCCTTCATAAAAGGTATTGCGTTACGTTCTTGATTCAATTATCTTTCCATTGATATATAATTTTATGGTATTACTCGGGGGGGAAAAAGTGGTGCTATTAACTAGTTTTAGAAAATACACTTTTCCCCAAAAGGTTTCCACAATTTTGGCCACTCTTGTGCTTTATCATTTATTTTCACTTCTTTGGGGTCCACTCTATGGATCCTCACCCAAGCCATTTCGCAGGCCGCAGAACATAAAATAACTCTTGACAAATTAAGTGGAGGAAAATGCCAAATTCTGTTCCTTTGACCTTATAAATTGGGGACGGAGGGTTAGGTTTTTCTCCGTATCTGTTTTCCCAGGTCGCCTTAGTTGAGGAAAGAAAGACTTCCTTGCACTTTTCCAGGTGTGGGAGCCTCCGAAATGAGCTTCCATTGTCTGCAATCATTAACGCACTAAAGGAGAGGCGAAGAGAGCATTTCAGAAAATGACGTTTTCATTTTGCTTAAATCGGAAGTGGCAGAATTGAAATAGGGTCTTTTGGTGCCCCTCTTACCTGAAGATAATTTCATTTTTTTTTCTTGTCTGTTGACAGCAAGGGTCGACCCCGCTTTGATATGACAAATAAGACATTATCTGGGAAGGTGGCTGGGATACAGCCGACGCGCTAGGAAAGATAGAGCAAAGAAGATCCCGTGGTTAAGGCTCCAGGCTAGAAACTGGGAGACGGTGAATTCTAGTGCTGTCTTAGGCACGGAAACCAGCTGGGTGACTTTGAGCCAATCCCTTGGAGACAGTGAGTTCTAGTGCTGCCTTAAGTAGGAAAAGTGATTGGGTGACTTTAGGCCAAACAGCAGGAGTTGGGGAGTTCTAGTGCTGTCTTAGGCACGAAACTCAACTGGGCGGCTTATCAGCAGGAGACAGTGAGTTCTAGTCCTGCTTTAGGCATAAAAACCATCTGGTTGACTTTGGGCAAATAAGTAGGATATGGTAAATTCTAGTTCTGCATTAAGCATGAAAAGCAGCTGAGTGACTTTGGACCAATCACTAGGAGACAGTGAGTTCTAGTGCCATCTTAAGTATGAAAAGTAGCTGGGTGACCTTTGGCCAATCACCAGGAGACGGTGAGTTCTAGTGCCGTCTTAAGTATGGAAACCAGCTGGGTGACCTTTGGCCAATCACCAGGAGACGGTGAGTTCTAGTGCCGTCTTAAGTATGAAAAGTAGCTGGGTGACCTTTGGCCAATCACCAGGAGACGGTGAGTTCTAGTGCCATCTTAAGTATGAAAAGTAGCTGGGTGACCTTTGGCCAATCACCAGGAGACGGTGAGTTCTAGTGCCATCTTAAGTATGGAAACCAGCTGGGTGACCTTTGGCCAATCACCAGGAGACGGTGAGTTCTAGTGCCATCTTAAGTATGGAAACCAGCTGGGTGATCTTTGGCCAATCACCAGGAGACGGTGAGTTCTAGTGCCGTCTTAAATATGGAAACCAGCTGGGTGACCTTTGGCCAATCATCAGGAGATGGTGAGTTCTAGTGCCATCTTAAGTATGAAAAGTAGCTGGGTGACCTTTGGCCAATCACCAGGAGACGGTGAGTTCTAGTGCCGTCTTAAGTATGGAAACCAGCTGGGTGACGTTTGGCCAATCACCAGGAGATGGTGAATTCTAGTGCCGTCTTAAATATGGAAACCAGCTGGGTGACCTTTGGCCAATCACCAGGAGATGGTGAGTTCTAGTGCCATCTTAAGTATGAAAAGTAGCTGGGTGACCTTTGGCCAATCACCAGGAGACGGTGAGTTCTAGTGCCGTCTTAAGTATGGAAACCAGCTGGGTGACCTTTGGCCAATCACCAGGAGATGGTGAGTTCTAGTGCCATCTTAAGTATGAAAAGTAGCTGGGTGACCTTTGGCCAATCACCAGGAGACGGTGAGTTCTAGTGCCGTCTTAAGTATGGAAACCAGCTGGGTGACCTTTGGCCAATCACCAGGAGATGGTGAGTTCTAGTGCCATCTTAAGTATGAAAAGTAGCTGGGTGACCTTTGGCCAATCACCAGGAGACGGTGAGTTCTAGTGCCGTCTTAAGTATGGAAACCAGCTGGGTGACCTTTGGCCAATCACCAGGAGATGGTGAGTTCTAGTGCCATCTTAAGTATGAAAAGTAGCTGGGTGACCTTTGGCCAATCACCAGGAGATGGTGAGTTCTAGTGCCATCTTAAGTATGAAAAGTAGCTGGGTGACCTTTGGCCAATCACCAGGAGACGGTGAGTTCTAGTGCCGTCTTAAGTATGGAAACCAGCTGGGTGACCTTTGGCCAATCACCAGGAGATGGTGAGTTCTAGTGCCATCTTAAGTATGAAAAGTAGCTGGGTGACCTTTGGCCAATCACCAGGAGACGGTGAGTTCTAGTGCCGTCTTAAGTATGGAAACCAGCTGGGTGACCTTTGGCCAATCACCAGGAGATGGTGAGTTCTAGTGCCATCTTAAGTATGAAAAGTAGCTGGGTGACCTTTGGCCAATCACCAGGAGACGGTGAGTTCTAGTGCCGTCTTAAGTATGGAAACCAGCTGGGTGACCTTTGGCCAATCACCAGGAGATGGTGAGTTCTAGTGCCATCTTAAGTATGAAAAGTAGCTGGGTGACCTTTGGCCAATCACCAGGAGATGGTGAGTTCTAGTGCCATCTTAAGTATGAAAAGTAGCTGGGTGACCTTTGGCCAATCACCAGGAGACGGTGAGTTCTAGTGCCGTCTTAAGTATGGAAACCAGCTGGGTGACCTTTGGCCAATCACCAGGAGATGGTGAGTTCTAGTGCCATCTTAAGTATGGAAAGTAGCTGGGTGACCTTTGGCCAATCACCAGGAGATGGTGAGTTCCAGCTTAGGCGTGAAAACCATCTGGGTGACTTTGGGCCGGTCCCTCTCTCTCTCTCTCAGCCCAACTACATCACAGGATTGTTGTTGTGGGGAAAACAGGAGGATGGGGGACTATTACCTATGTTTGCCGCCTGAAGCTATATATAAAAATAATAAAGATGGCTTTAAAAGAAAATCTAATACAAAAATGAATAAAAATAAAACGTCAATATACAAAGGGTGAATTTCCACTTACCACCTGCCCCTTAAACAATAGGATGTCCAAATAATTGGAGCTTTTTCTTGACTCTTCCTGCTTCCTGGAAAGCTTTGCCATTGTGCGAAAAACATTCACAACCACAGAAGGTCTTTGGGAAATACTGACAGTCCTCGACTTATGAACACAATTGAGCCCAACATTGCTAAGCGAGACAATTGCTAAGTGAGACGGTTGTTAAGTGACTTTTGCCCCCATTTTACGACTTTTCTGGCCACAATTGTTACGTGAATCCTGGCAGTTGTTAAGTTAGGCTTCCCTGTTGACTTTCCTTGTCAGAAGGTCGCAAAAGGGGATCAGGTGACCCCAGGGACACTGCGACCGTCATAAATACGAGTCAGCAACCAAGCATCTGAATTTCGATAGATGCTGCAACAGTCGTAAGTGTGATGAATAGTCATAAGTCACTTTTTTTCGGGGCTCTAAGTCACTAAATGAATGGCCCAAAATCAAGGAATAACTGTGCACAATGCCATCCAGAAGAAAGCCGCCCTTTCATCTCCTTTTAATGACCCCATAATCCCTTGCATCGGGGTGGAGTCTGGCCAACTGAATGGAGCTGAATATTTACTGGCCGGATGCCCTGACTGTCGCCAATGCGGAGTTTTGTTCAGTAGATATATCCTCATTGTGCCCAGAGAAAGAAATATCTGCCTCTACCTAGGATCGAACTCACGGCCTCCTGATTGTGAGGCCAGAGCTCCACCTCTAGGCCATACGCCACTCAACAAAGCCACCCCTTCTTTAAAAAAAACAACAACCCCAAAACCCAGTTTTCTGATGATATTTTCCGTGCTGCCTTTCTGACTATCCCAAAATACAGATTTATGGGCGACTTTAATTGCATCGATGCTTCTCGCGGTCCCCAGCTCTTATCACTCCACCGCGGTGGTCAGAGTCAATAATTTTACACTCGCCGGAGGAAATCAATGCAAAAATTAAAAAGGAAACCCGGGGTAATTAGGCTAAAGCCGCGGCTTATGAGTTTTCAGTAATTACTTCGACTTCCTTTCTCCCCCTTTTCCCTTTCTCCCCACGCCTTAAGGAAAAAAAAAAGAGGGGGGGGTGCTGATTGAAGGAGGGGGATAATGTTGGGACTGAGGACATGTCGCGCGATTGCCACAAAGGGAAGCAGGAAGTCTAATTAGGGCCTTTTGTGTTCTCGAACACGTCACGGGGGCTTGCAAAAAATTAAAAAAAATGGGCAGCGGAAACAATCGGCTTGATTTGCACGCTCCGGCAGCTGCGGGACACGGGTCGGTTACCTGTCCGATCTCCCGCAAGAGGTTAACCTTTTCCATCTCTGCCTCCTGAAGACCTCTGAAGGTGGCAGAAGTTGGTAGAGCCCTGGGTGGGCATGTTGTTTTCTGCATCTTGGGGTTTCCTTTAGATTTTTTTTAAAAAAATCCTATCTTTATTACTTTATAAGGAATCCAAGCAGCAGATGTGCATAAAAGCCTTTCCTTCTCCTATTTTACTCACATCAACAACAGTCCTGTGAGGTAGGTGGGGCTGAGAGAGAGAGAGGGACTAGCCCATAGTCACCCAGTCAGTTTACATACCTAAGATGGGACTAGACTGTCACCTGGTGATTGGCCCACAGTCATTCAGCCAGCTTTCATGGCTAAGGTGTGCTAGAACTCACTGTCGCCTAGCGATTGGCCCAACAGTCCTTTCGTGCATAAGGTGGGACTAGAACTCACTGTCACCTGGTGATTGGCCCTTAGTCAACCAGCAGGTTTCATGTCTTAAGGCAAGACTAGAACTCACAGTCATTTATTGATCGGCCCTCAGTCACTCAGCAGGCTTTCTTGGATATGGCGGGACTAGAACTCACTGTCTTCTGGTGATTCGCTCAGAGTTGCCCAGTTGACTATTGTACTTAAGGTGGGAATAGAATAGAATAGAATAGAATAGAATAGAATAGAATAGAATAGAATAGAATAGAATAGAATAGAATAGAATAGAATAGGAAATAGGATAGGATAGGATAGGATAGGATAGGATAGGATAGGAAATAGGATAGGAAATAGGATAGGATAGGAAATAGAATAGAACAGGAAATAGAATAGGATAGGATTGAATAGGGGATAGGATAGGATAGGATAGGATAGGATAGGATAGGATAGGATAGGATAGGATAGGATAGGATATAGAATAGAATAGAATAGAATAGAATAGGAAATAGAATAGGATAGGATAGGATAGGATAGGATAGGATAGGATAGGATAGGATAGAATAGAATAGAATAGAATAGAATAGAATAGAATAGAATAGAATAGAATAGAATAGAATAGAATAGCAGAGTAGGAAGGGACCTTGGAGGTCTTCTAGTCCAACCCCCTGCCCAGGCAGGAAACCCTACACCACTTCAGACAAATGGTTAAGGCAGGCCTAGAACTCACTGCCTTCTGGTTATTTACCCAAAGTTGCCCAGTTGACTTTTCTACTTAAAGGTGGGACTAGAACTCATGGTCTCCCACTGATTGGCCCAAATTCATCCAGCTGGCTTTTGTGCTGAATGCGGGACTAGAACTCACCGTCTCCCGGTTTCTACAAAAGCAGAGATCCTGGAGGATGTAATGTTATTATCGTCTCCTTTTAAAGACGTGTACAGCAAATGAGGAATTGTCCGCACATCGGCAGAAGGGGACTCTCATTTATCCCTGTCTTGAGTGAAGAATTCCTGTTATTTATTCGAGACCTCCAGGTTCAATGGAAGAGGCTCGGATTCTAGTGATACAAGAAAAGGGGAGAAAAACAACCTGAAAATACACAAACCTTGTCAGGTTTCTTTCTTTTTCTTTTGTATAAGATAGCTCCAAGCTTATTGCTTGCGCCTTTTTTGTGATGTAGATATCAAACCGTCCAGGCAAGGGGTTAACTGCAGTAACAGAACTTATCAGTTCCTTGTGATAATTGCCAAGTCATAAGCTCCCAGCTGGAAGGCTGCAAATTAAGTTCTGGCAAGCAGGCTTTGTGACACAAAACACAATGAGCAAAATCTTCAGAAATACGAATGGTTGTCTCCTACGACCACCACTCCCCTTTCCTTCTATTTATTCCCCAGCCATTCAGGGGCCATTCAGCGTCCATGTGTGCTTTGCTTCCCGAGTCAACTCCTTGTCCTCTGTTGTTCTCCTCTCCTAACTGCTCTGTGCATACGTGCATCTGGAACAGGCCCCAGCTGTTCTTCCTCCTCCTCACTCATATCAGCCTCCAAAGGCAGCTGCTTCTCCGGTGGCTGGGAAATGTTGGACGGCCCTGGCTCTATCTCTGTGTCTGACGCAGAGCGTCCATCAGAGCCTTCTGCAGACTCCAGAAGTGGCCCAAGTTCCTCCCCAAACCTCTCATCGTCCAAGACTGGCAGCTGGCGGACCATAACCACAAGAGCATTTGCCTCTTCCACCAGTCATCAAGCAAACAGATTAATCAAGTTACCTGCCACAAATCTTCTCCTCCTTAGCCAGTCACTGTCAGAGAGGATCCTGTTACTGTTTGTGGGTGAAATTAGGATTGTTCATTGACTAGAACTACAACCAAGACAATTAAAGGCCTGGAGACAAAAACATATGAAGAAAGGTTGCAGGAATTGGATATGGGCAGGTCTAGAGTAAATACCAAGAGCAAAAGCCCTTAGACTTTTTTTTAAATTTAATTTATATGCCGCCCTTCTCCGGAGACTCAGGGTGGCTTACAATGCGTTAAGCAATAGCCTTCATACTTTTGTATATACCTGCTTAGTATTTTTGCCCCCCCCCCCCTCCCAAGCGGTGTTCTTTTTTATACAAAGTCAGCTTATTGCCCCACAATCTGGGTCCTCATTTTACCTACCTCGGAAGGATGGAAGGCTGAGTCAACCTGGAGCCTGGTGAGATTCGAACTTGCAGTAATTGCAGGCAGCTGGTGTCACTTTAACACCACTTTAAGCTGCTACGCCACCAAGACTTGTATTGTAGTGCTTTACAGCCCTCTCTAAGCGGTTTGACTGAGTCAGCCTCTTGCCCCCAACAATCTGGGTCCTCATTTTACCCACCTTGGAAGGATGGAAGGCTGAGTCAACTTTGAGCCTGGTGAGATTTGAACTGCTGAATTGCAGCTAGCAGTCAGTCGAAGTAGCCTGCGGTACTGTGCTCTAACCACTGTGCCACCTTGTCTCTTAATAAAGCCCTTCGTAAAGAAGGACCAGGGGTGACATGATAGCAGTCTTCCAGTATTTGAGGGGCTGCCCCAAAGAAGAGGGAGTCAAGCTATTCTCCAAAGCCCCTGAAGGCAGGACAAGAAGCAACGGATGGAAACTCATCAAGGAAAGAAGGAACCTGGAATTAAGGAGGAACTTCCTAAAAGTGAGGACAATTAACCAGTGGAACTTCTGGCCTCCAGAAGTTGTGGGTTCTCCATCACTGGACGTTTTTAAGAAGAAACTGGACGGTCACTTGTCTGAAATGGTAAAGGGTCTCCTGCTTAAGCAAGGGGTTGGACTAAAAGACTTTGAAGGTCTCTTCCAGCTCTGTTCTGATTGATTGATTGATTGATTTCACAATTAGAACCGCTCTCCCTTTTGCTCGCAGTCTGTCTTTGATGCATCCTGTGCCTCACATCCCACTTCGGGTTGGGGCAGAACCAGAAACGAATCTTTCTTTCAAAGAAAAGCAGCTGTTCTTCGCCATGTGGGCACCCTCCGAAGTTTTTAATGATGGATAATGATCCGACAGCAGAAAATAATGGCTCCTTCACCTTGTTTGAGGATAGTTGCTAGCACATGCCTTCATTTCTCTTGTCTGCGTGTTCTGTATGCGGCCGCTTTCAGTTCAGTGGACAATTTTATTCCAATAAGGAGAGAATTTATCATTTAATCTAACATTCGCCGGTTGGAGTCAGCTGAGCAGAAGCTCACCAGCGGATGAACTGAACCAAACCCTCCTTGACTGAGGGCCACAACTGAGCCCTCAAATGCCCCTCTCTTTCCCCCCTCCTCCTCTATCCAAGCACTTCTGCTTCTGCATGGGAAGCGTTGCAACTTATTTCAAAGTGAGTAGGAAGTATGGTGGAAAAGAGACTTGCTCCAGCAGAATCGAGGCCTCAGGGGCCTATATACAAATATAGAAGAGAATATTTGAAGCTCAGGCTTTCGTGTACACTTCCGTTTGAGATTTCAGAACCACGAGGCCTGGACAGTGCTGTTAGTAAAGTTTAGTTAGCTGTCAAGGAGAGGAGAGGAGAGGAGGAGAGGAGAGGAGAGGAGAGGAGAGGAGAGGAGAGGAGAGGAGAGGAGAGGAATGGAAGGAGAGAGGAGAAAGAAGAGAAGAGAAGAAGTGAGATGGAAAGAAGAAGAGTGGAAGGAGAGGAGAGAGAAGACGAGAAGAGAAGACGAGAAGAGAAGGAGAGAGATGGAAGGAAGAAGAATGGAAGGAGAGAGGAGAGAGGAGAGAGAAGAGGAGAAGAGAAGGAGAGAGAGATGGAAGGAAGAAAAATGGAAGGAGAGAGGAGAGAGAAAAGAAGGAGAGAGAGATGGAAGGAAGAACTATGGAAGAAGAGAAGAGAGGAAGAAAAGAGAAGAAAAGAAGAGAGAAGAGGAAGAAAAGAGAAGAGAAGTGAGAGGAAGAGGAGGGGAGAGAGGGAGAGAAGAGAGGAGAGAAGAAAAGAGGAAGAGAAGAGACGAGAGGAAGTGAAAAGAGGAAGAGACGAGACGAGAGGAAGAGAGGAGAACAAGAGAAAATAAGAGACAAGAGGAAGAGAGGAGAAGAAAATAGGAATAGAATTGATGCAGAACAGAACAGAACAGAACACGGATTGGAACAGAATAGAATAACTTTATTGTCTCTTTGAATATACACTAATCGGCATACATTAAAATGAAATTTCATTGCATGCAGCTCTCAAAGGGTCCCCACCTCTAATATATACTACATAAACATGACAAAATAATAAATAAATGCAAAATAACGCATATGCCACCTATATTCTATGACACAGAGAAACAACACAGTCTAGTCCAGATGTGGGCATGTCCATGGCGAGAAGAGAGATTTCGTTGGGCTGCCTTCTTCCTTGACTTTGCTTCTCAGAAGGTTGCAAAAGGGGATCACATAACCCTCACAATTGCCATCAAGACATGCCAGTTGCCCAGGGTCTGAGTTTTTGATCACATGACCACGGGGACGCTGCAACCACGGGTCATCAGTGTGAAAAACGGCCCTTAAGTCTCTTTTCTCGTTGTAACTTCAAACGCTCACAAAACCGTTGTAAGTTGGAGACTGCCTCTAATAGATGACGTTAAGCATGCCAGGCAGGGCACGGCACGGCAATTCCTGTGCCAGTAGCACAACAACACTCACCTCTGCGGCCTGTTAGTCTGCTTGTCACAACCTGAGCATCTCCCCTCCCTCAGTTTAGCAAGAAGCCCCCTTCTCAGGGACCTTTTCGTTGTATTCCCCCGAACGAAACCGTCAAAATGTTTTGAAGGGCAGATCAGTTTCTGGGACATGGTTGCTGCCTGTAATTGCTCACAACATGACAATCTCTCACTTCTCTCTCTGTCTCTCTGTTTCTCTTTCTCTCTCTCTCTCTCTCCCCCGTGTCTCTCTCTCTCTCTTTCTCTCTCTCTGTGTCTGTCTCTTTCTCTCTCTCTGTCTCTCTGTGTCTGTGTTTGTCTGTCTCTTTCTCTCCCTCTCTCTCTTTCTCTTTCTCTCTCTCTCTCTGTCCGTCTCTCTCTCTCTCTCTCTCTCTCTCTCTCTGTGTGTGTGTGTCTCTGTCTGTCTTTCTCTTTCTCTCTCTCTTTCTGTCTCTCTGTATCTCTCTTTGTCTCTCTCTCTCTCTGTGTCTCTGTCTCTCTCTCTCTGTCTCTCTCTCTGTCTCTCTCCCCGTGTCTCTCTCTCTCTCTCTCTCTGTGTCTGTCTCTTTCTCTCTCTCTTTCTCTCTCTCTGTCTCTTTCTCTCTCTCTATCTCTCTCTTTGTCTCTCTGTCTGTCTGTCTTTCTCTTTCTCTCTCTCTCTCTCTCTGTCTCTCTGTATCTCTCTCTTTGTCTCTCTCTCTCTGTATGTCTCTGCCTCTCTCTCTCTCTGTCTGTCTGTCTGTCTTTCTCTCTCTCTCTCTCTCTCTCTGTCTCTCTCTCTTTGTCTCTCTCTCTCTCTGTCTGTCTCTCTCTCACACACACTCTCTCCCCGTGTCTCTCTCTCTCTCTCTCTCTGTGTCTGTCTCTTTCTCTCTCTCTGTATCTCTCTCTCTGTCTCTCTGTATGTCTCTGTCTCTTTTGCCTAACAAAGCTCCTTCCATTAGCTTTTTTCTGGTTGTTGTTTGTAATTGCCTTGCCGTTCCCCGCGCTTGCACATTATAATTAAATCATTTCAGATTCCTAGTTACAGCCTTTAAACAGCTGCACCAAATTACAGCCAAAGACTTCTGCTAGAAATATGCCGTTCCAATTAGCTAAATATCTGGGCTCGAGAGTGATTTTTTTTTCCCTCTCAGGGTGGGGGGGAAGAGTGAGATTGGAGAGGAAGCACCAAAATAAAACAAGGGCCCAATAATAGGCTCTCCCTTTTCCCTCTAAAAAGAATTCTCTTTTTTAAAAACGGTTGAGTTTTGAGATCTGGTCTTCCTCCTAGCTCAGCAAAATCAGAATCCTTGAATTGTCAGGTTTGATGGCTCTATAAAGGAGGGGGGCTTTCTGCTTATTACAAATTTAGCTTCGCCCACCCATTGGAGGCTGGCACCCTCCTTCCCTTAGAAAGCGCTTAGCAATTTCCACCCCTTATTTTACGGCACCAAAGGAGTTGGAAGTCAGTGCCTTTATTTGCTTTCCCCCCCATGATCCACTTCCCTTTTTCCTTTCCTAATTCCCCTAATATTTCGTATTTTGCATTCCCTTTGTACGCATGTCGGATTATAAATTAGTAAAACTATTTGAATATGGAGAAAGTGCTGAGCAATTTCCGTGACGGGATTAGTGAGTTTTTGTCCCCTTTTACAACTTTTCTTGCTACAGTTGTTAAGTTAGTAACAGGGGTGTATCAATTAATCCTGCTTCCTCATTGACTTCCCTCGTGACGAGGTCGCAAAGTGGGATTTGCAATCATCGGTTGCCAAGGCTCCAAATTTTGACCGTGTGTCCATGGGGATGCTGCAACAGTTGTAAGCATGAAACCCATTCCTGGAAGTCACTTTTTTTCAGCCCTCTTGTAACTTGGTCACTAAATGGTCCCTAAACCAGTGGTGGAATCCACATTTATTTACTACCGGTTCTGTGGGCATGGTGTGGCTTGGTGGCCTTGGTGAGCATCGCAGGGGAAGAATACTGCAAAATCTCCATTCCCTCCCCATTCCAGAGGAAGGATACTGCAGAATCCCCATTCCCTCCCCACTCCAGAGGAAGGATGCTATAAAATCCCCATTCCCTCCCCACTCCAGAGGAAGGATGCTGCAAAATCCCCATTCCCTCCCCACTCCAGAGGAAGGATACTGCAAAATCCCCATTCCCTCCCCACTCCAGAGGAAGGATGCTGTAAAATCCCCATTCCCTCCCCACTCCAGAGGAAGGATGCTGTAAAATCCCCATTCCCTCCCCACTCCAGAGGAAGGATGCTGTAAAATCCCCATTCCCTCCCCACTCCAGAGGAAGGATGCTGTAAAATCCCCATTCCCTCCCCACTCCAGAGGAAGGATGCTGTAAAATCCCCATTCCCTCCCCACTCCAGAGGAAGGATACTGCAAAATCCCCATTCCCTCCCCACTCCAGAGGAAGGATGCTGTAAAATCCCCATTCCCTCCCCACTCCAGAGGAAGGATGCTGTAAAATCCCCATTCCCTCCCCACTCCAGAGGAAGGATGCTGTAAAATCCCCATTCCCTCCCCACTCCAGAGGAAGGATGCTGCAAAATCCCCATTCCCTCCCCACTCCAGAGGAAGGATACTGCAAAATCCCCATTCCCTCCCCACTCCAGAGGAAGGATGCTGTAAAATCCCCATTCCCTCCCCACTCCAGAGGAAGGATGCTGTAAAATCCCCATTCCCTCCCCACTCCAGAGGAAGGATGCTGTAAAATCCCCATTCCCTCCCCACTCCAGAGGAAGGATGCTGTAAAATCCCCATTCCCTCCCCACTCCAGAGGAAGGATGCTGCAAAATCCCCATTCCCTCCCCACTCCAGAGGAAGGATACTGTAAAATCCCCATCCCCTCCCCACTCCAGAGGAAGGATGCTGTAAAATCCCCATTCCCTCCCCACTCCAGAGGAAGGATGCTGCAAAATCCCCATTCCCTCCCCACTCCAGAGGAAGGATGCTGTAAAATCCCCATTCCCTCCCCACTCCAGAGGAAGGATGCTGTAAAATCCCCATTCCCTCCCCACTCCAGAGGAAGGATGCTGCAAAATCCCCATTCCCTCCCCACTCCAGAGGAAGGATACTGCAAAATCTCCATTCCCACCCCACACTGGGGCCAGCCAGAGGTGGTATTTGCCAGTTCTCCGAACTGCTCAATATTTCCGCTACCGGTTCTCCAGAACCTGTCGGAACCTGCTGGATTTCACCCCTGCACTAAATGAATGGTTGTAAATCAAGGACTACCTGTAAATCTTTGGAGCCCTTATTACTCTCTTGAGTTTGGTTTTCTTGCAGCCCTTGCATTGCCAAACTAGGTAACGTCATCAAAGCACTGATCATGTTATCTAGTTTGGTAATGAAACGTCTGGAAGAAAACGACCAAGTTTAGAGACCACCAAGGACTCCACGGTTGTTGTCTTCTTCCTCCTCTTCCTCCTCCTCCTCCTCCTCCTCCTCCTCCTCCTTTCTATAAATCCCACTCCCTCCTAGCACTGATGAAGTTTCCTAGTTGAGTCACAAAACGTCTGCAAAAAACCCCAGCAAATTCAGAGAGCACAAAGGACCCCATAGTCCTTCTCCCTTTCCTCCTCCTCCTCCTCTCTGCAAACCCCTCTCTCTTACAGCACTGATGACATTACTTAGTTGGTTCATGAAACATCTGCAATGAAACCACCGACCTCAGAGAGCACCAAGGACCCCCCCCCCACCCCTCCAGTTGAACCCCGAGCTACAAATATTCTCTCCTATAAGTAAAACGTCTCCCTCTTACGGGACAATTTCCACCTGGCAGTTGCCGATCGCCAACTGCTTCCTAGCACCCCCTTTTAGCTCTGCGATCCAGCCTCCAATTCCCACCCAGTAATTCGGGTCAGACTCCTAGACCCCCAGAGCTCATCAAGTATGCATATCGAGCCATGAATATTTTCTTCCTGAGGTCACCCTTGATCGACGCCCGTAGCTCCCGCCAGCAGAATCGCTTCAGAAAATAATTCAAGCAATTGCCTTTTATTTTTATTTTTAATTTTTTTTTTGCATCTTGTCTTTCTTCTCCCCTTCCTTTCTCTTCTCTTACATCGGGACGCTTATCGCTCCCAAAGTAGCCCCGAGAAAACTTCAAAACGAAGAAATTAAGACCGGGCTTGCCCAGTTGTTTATAATTTTGACCTCTGGCTGGCTGATGGCTTCGTCCCAGCGGAGAAGTCGGTTGGCGAAAAAAAACCCGCAGTGAAGTTTGTGAGAATTATCTGTCAGAGCCACACAAGGCTTCCCGCATTAAAAAATTGAACTCACCGGGTCATCCCCCCCCCCCCCATCGTGCCCGCTTTTGAAATCCTCCTTAATTCATCCAGCAGTGTTCTTGTTTTTTTTATATATTTTTATTTTGCAGTTTAAAAGCCCTTCAGTTGATCCATTCCTCAGAAAAAAGACAGAACCTCTTAAATCGTATATTAACCCTTTGGCCCTGTTTTTTTTTTTAAAGAAAAAAACAACCCACAAACTTTGCCTGCTTAAAAAGAAATAAATAAGAGAAGCATTTTGCAGTTTCCATGTATATTCCATGTATATCCATGTATATTCAGAAGACTCTCTTTAATAAAGGAGAATATTTGTAGCTCAGGATTGAAAGGAGGGGTCCTTGGTGCTCTCTGAACTTCTCTCTGTTCTTCCAGACTTTTCATTACCCAAACGGCTAGATCAGAATCAGAATCAGAATCGAGCTGGAAGGGACCTTGGAGGTCTTCTAGTCCACCCCCCTGTTCAAACAGGAGACCCTATGCCCATGATGGCGAACCTATGGCATGGGTGCCACATGGAGCCATATCTGTGGGCACGCGAGAATTGCCCTACCTCAGTCCAGCACGCATGTTTGCGCTGGCCAGATGATTTTCGGGCCTTCCGGGCCCACCAGAAGTCGGGAAACGGGCTGTTTCTGTGCTTCCGGAGGGCCTCTGCAGGAGTGGGGGAGGCTGTTTTTAGATTTAGATTAGATTTAGATTTTATTGAATTTATATACCGCCCTACTCCCGAAGGACTCAGGGCGGTGTACAGCCATAAAATAAAACATATCAATACAAAAATTTAAAATAGAATAAAAACGAATTAAATAATTTGGCTGAGACAAACTTAAAACGCCCAGTAATTTAAAAACAAATTAAAATTTTCGTTTAAAAAGGGGAAAAGATTTAGGCCAGGCCAGCTTGATGGAATATGTGAGTCTTGAGCACGCGACGGAAGGTGCGCAGGTCCGGGATCCTCCGTATCTCCGGAGGGAGCTCATTCCAGATGGTAGGTGCCCCCACAGAGAAGGCTCTCCCCCTGGGGGCCGCCAGCCGACATTGTTTGGCCGACAGCACCCGGAGGAGCCCCTCTCTATGGGAGCGTACTGACCGGTGGGAGGCTATTGGTGGTAGTAGGCGGTCCCGTAAATAACCAGGTCCTAAGCCATGGAGCGCTTTAAAGGTGATAACCAAAACCTTGAAGCGCACTTGGAAGACCACCGGGAGCCAGTGCAGCTCGCGCAGGAGAGGTGTTACATGGGAGCGCCACGTCGCTCCCATAACCACCCACGCGGCCGCACTCTGCGCCAGTTGGAGCCTCCGAATGCTCCTCAAGGGGAGCCCCATGTAGAGAGTGTTACAATAGTCCAGACGGGAGGTGACGAGGGCGTGAGTGACTGTGTGTAAAGAGTCCCGATCTAGAAAGGGACGCAACTGGCGAATCAGGCGAACCTGATGAAAAATCCTCCCGGTTTGCCCTCCCCAGGCTCCTAGAAAGGCTCTGGAGCCTGGGGAGGGGGAAAAAATGGGCCTGCTGGGCCCACCGTGCCATCGCCTGCCAAAAGCGGGGGAGAGTGAGGGGGGTCACACGCTCATGCATGGGGGGATGGGGTGCATTGAATTATGGGTATGGGCACGCCTGCGCACAATCCCCCCCCCACTACCCCCGCTTTTGGCACACAACGGCAAAAAAGTTAGCCATCACTGCCCTATGCCATTTCAGAGAAGTGACTGTCCAGTCTCTTCTTAAAAACCTCCTGAAACCAATGGTGGGATTTTCAGCCAGTTCGCACCACTTCGGGAGAACCAGTTGTTAACTTTCTGAACAGTTGGGCAAACTGATTGTTGGAAGAAATCATGAGGACGGAGAACCGGTTGTTTAATTACTTGAATCCCACCACTGGCTACAACCTGAAAAAACCTCCAGTGATGGAGCACAACTTCTGGTGGCAAGTTGTTCCGCTGGTTAATTGTCCTCACTGTTAGGAAGTTTCTCCTTAATTCCAAGGTTGCTTCTCTCCATCTGTTGTTTCTTGTCCTTCTTTCAGCTGCTTTGGGAAATAAGTTGACCCCCTCCTCTTCGTGGCAGCACCTCAGATACTGGAAGACTGCTATCTTGTCACCCCTAGTCCTCTTTTCATTAAACTAGATGTACTCAATCTTTCTTCATATGCTTTAGTCCTCAAATGCAGGAATACCGCTATCGTTTATTGATTTATTGGTTCGATTTCTTTTTTTTAAATTATACTTTATTAATTTTTTATAGATACAAAAAGTTTTCATTTCTATTTACATCGGATACGCAGTGTTTATACATATATACATAAAATTGCTTGGTGTCACTTTTACCATTTGTTATTAATTATTTAACACACCTTTTACTCCTGTTTTTGGGTTTTCATTCATCCATTCGTACCACCTTTCCCACACAGTATAGTAATCTGAGTTTTCACCATTATTTAATTCATAGGTTAATTTGCTCATCTCTGCACACTCTAATACCTTCCTAAGTATGAGTTCTTCTGGTGGCAGGGTTTTTTCCTTCCAATATTGGGCATAAGCCAACCTAGCAGCTGTAGTTATATGTATCGTTAAGTGAGTCTTTGTTTTTCCAAGTCTCTTCTTCGCTATTCCCAGGAGAAATAATTCTGGTATCAGCTCTACTTCTCTAATTATTTCCTGTAACCATCTCCCAATTATGGTCCAATATTTTTTCGCTTCGGGGCACGTCCACCACATGTGAAAGAAGGTGCCCTGACCGTGGCCACATTTCCAACAATTCGGGGACATATTAGGGAACATCTTTGATAGTCTAGCAGGCACTAAATACCACCTATGGAGCATTTTATAGTGATTCTCTTTATATGATGTGGCTCTAGTCAACTTATAATTGGTTCGATTTCTATGCCACCCTTCTCCGGAGACTCAAGGCGGCTTACAATGCGTTAAGCAATAGCCTTCATACTTTGTATATACCTCCTTAATAGGGCTTTTTGGGGCCCCCCAAGCTGTGTTCTTTTTTTATACAAAGTCAACTTATTGCCCCCACAATCCGGGTCCTCATTTTACCTACCTCGGAAGGATGGAAGGCTGAGTCAACCTTGAGCCTGGTGAGATTTGAACTTGCAGTAATTGCAGGCAGCTGGTGCTACTTAAGAGCACTTTAGTCTGCTGCGCCACCAAGGTTTTTTGCCCCCACCCCCCACCCCATCCTTCTTTTCTCTAGATTAGCGAAACCCAAATTTGTTCTTCCTATGTTAGAGTCTCCAGGCCTTTAATCATCTAAATTGCTCTTCTTTGACGCTTTTTCCAAAGACTCAACACCGTTTTTGTAATGTAGTGATCAAAAAAAAGAGAGAGAGAGAGAGAGAGATGTCTTCAGGGGTTTTGGAGAGTATGGTGTCCCCCTTCTTCTTCTCTGTTGTGGCCTCTCAAATTTTGGAAGACTACTCACCCCTAATCCTCAGAGCCTCAGATAGCTCAACAGGCTAAGTAGCCTGTTATTAACATTTAGCTGTCTGCAATTAGCAAGTTCGAATCTCACCAGGCTCAAGGTTGACTCAGCCTTCCATCCTTTCCAAGGTAGGTAAATTGAGGACCCAGTTTGTGGGGGCAATAAGCTGACTTTGTATAAAATATACAAAAGTATGAAGGCTATTGCTTAATGCATTGTAAGCTGCCCTGAGTCTCCGGAGAAGGGCAGCATATAAATCAAATTTTAAAAAGAAAAGAAAGGAAAGGAAAGGAAAGGAAAGGAAAGGAAAGGAAAGGAAAGGAAAGGAAAGGAAAGGAAAGGAAAGGAAAGGAAAGGAAAGGAAAGGAAAGGAAAGGAAAGGAAAGGAAAGGAAAGGAAAGGAAAGGAAAGGAAAGGAAAGGAAAGGAAAGGAAGGGGAGGGGAGGGAGGGAACAAGGAAGAAAGGAAGGAGGCAGGGCGGGAGAGAGAGAGAGGAAGGAGGGAACAAGGAAGGAAGGAAGGAGGCAGGGCGGGAGAGAGAGAGAGGAAGGAGGGAAGGAAGGAAGAAAGGAAGGAAGGAAGGAAGGGCCTGATGGCTCAGCAGACTAATGCATTGTGATTAACACCAGCTGTCTGCAATTACTGTAAGTTCAAATCTCACCAGGCTCAAGGTTGACTCAGCCTTCCATCCTTTCTAAGGTAGGTCAATTGAGGACCCAGTTTGTGGGGGCAATAAGCTGACTTTGTATAAAATATACAAAAGTATGAAGGCTATTGCTTAACGCATTGTAAGCTGCCCTGAGTCTCCGGAGAAGGGCAGCATATAAATCAAATTTTTTTTAAAAAATCCTTATTTTCTTTAAACTAGACATACCTACTTCTTGCAACAGTCATTATACAGTTTAGCCTCCAGTCCCAGTCATCTCCTTTGTGGCTCTTCTCTGCACCCTTTCCAGAGTCTCAACCAGAGGTGAAATGCTACCGGTTCAGCCCGGTTCTCCCGAATTGGTAGTAAAAAATATTTTTAAAAAGTTCTGACTATCAGCTGAGAGACCCACGATCGTCAGAATATATATATATATTTATTTTTTAGGCATTTTTTTACTACCGGCTCAGGCGGATAGGTAGCAAAAAATGCTTTTAAAAAGTAAAAAAAAAGTCTCTGACGATCACAGCTGTGCCGTGCGATCATTGGAGTCTTTTTTTTTACTTTTACTGGGGTGGGGGTCCTTTTTGAAAGAGAGAGAGAGAGAGAGGAAGGAAGGGAGGGAGGGAGGGAGGAAGGAAGGAAGGAAGGAAGGAAGGAAGGAAGGAAGGAAGGAAGGAAGGAAGGAAGGAAGGAAGGAAAAGGGAGAGGAAGGAAAGACTACAAACCTGGCACTACATGCAGCTTCAGGAGATAATCCAGGGCTGGAAGGTACCTGGAGGTCATCTAGTCCAACCCTGCTCCAGTTAGTGAGTTTCTGTCTTTTGATCACCGAGTCACATGATTACATAGCCATGCCCACCCAGTCACATGATCCCCACCAAGCCACGGCCACAGAACCTGTAGGAAAGAAATTTATAGAATTCACCACTGGTCTCAACATCCTTTTTATAGTGCGGGGACCAAAACCGGTTGCAATATTCGAAGTGGGGGGGTCTTCCGAAGGAACGAAGCCTTGCAACTCTTCCAAAAAAATTAGGAAAGAGATGGAATTTCTCAGGAATTCCATAAAACAGCCCCTGCGGCAAACCCCCCCCCCCTCCCAAAACTGGCTGTTTAGACCACGAAGATTACTGAATCCGAATATGAAAAGGCAGTAATGAAATGAGCATGTGTTGGTTTCCCCTTAGCCCCCTCCCACACATTCCGGGGGTCACTCCCTCGAAGCGAGGAATCGCTAATTTTAAAAGCGACAGAAGTGAAAATGAAATTAGCCGGAATTCAGAGAAGCAGGTGGACTTCACACCAAAGCCCAGTTGGAAGCTAGGGGGGGAGATATAGTATATATTTATATACTGTATATGTATGTGTGTGGGTGTGTACAAGATAGATAGATAGATAGATAGATAGATAGATAGATAGATAGATAGATAGATAGATAGATAGATAGATAGATAGATAGATAGATAGATAGATAGATAGATAGATGATAGATAGATAGATGATATAGATAGATAGATGAGAGAGAGAGAGAGATGATATAGATAGACAGATGGATAGACAGATAGATTAGATAGATAGATAGATAGATAGATAGATAGATAGATAGATAGATAGATAGATAGATAGATAGATAGATGATATAGATAGATAGATGAGAGAGAGAGAGAGAATGATATAGATAGATAGATAGATGGATAGACAGATAGATTAGATAGATAGATGATAGATAGATAGATAGATAGATAGATAGATAGATAGATAGATAGATGATAGATAGATAGATAGATAGAAGATAGATAGATAGATAGATAGATAGATAGATAGATAGATAGATAGATAGATAGATAGATAGATAGATAGGCAGGCAGGCAGGCAGGCAGGCAGGCAGGCAATAGATAGGCTGAGAGAGAGGGACTTGACCCCAAGTCACTCAGCTGGCTTTGATGCCTACGGCAGGACTAGAACTCAGCATCTCCTGGTGATTGGCCCAAAATCACCCAGCCGACTTTCACATTTAAGGCGGGATTAGAATTCACCATCACCTGGTGATTGGCCCAAAGTCACCCAGCCGGTTTTCATGCCTCAGGTGGGACTAGAACTCACAGCTTCCTGGTGAGTGGTCCAAAAGGCAGCTAGCTGGAGTGGTCCAGCTAGCTGCCTTTTGCAGCTAATGTGAGACTAGAACTCACCATCTCCTGGTGATTGACCCATAGGGGGGTGAGAGGACAGGAGGAGAGAGAACGGAAGGGGAGGGGAAAGAAGAGGAGAGGAGGAGAATTGGGGGAAGAATGGAAGGGAGAGGAGAGGAAAGAAGGAGAGAAAGATGGAAGGAAGAAGAAGGGAAGGGAAGGGAAGGGAAGCGCAGAGGAGAGGAGAAGAGGAGAAGAGAAGAGAAGAGAAGAGAAGAGAAGAGAAGAGAAGAGAAGAGGCCAACGAGGCTTCATGTTGGACCGTTGAAATGGAGCTTCCACCTATCATGCAGTCTACCTGTACTTTCTGCCTTGCAATGCACAGGTCGTTCTCCAGAAAGGGGGAAAAGGAAGTCGGAGTTGCCTACAGCTCCGTTGAGCTAATTTGTTTTGATGATTTTGCCACCATAAGTCTTTTGACGGCTAATTAAATTAATCTGCACAGCGCCCAGACATCACTTGAAATATTCCTTGGGGCGTTCGTTTTTTTTTTCTTTCCCGTTCCCTCCCTCCCAAGCTCCCTCTCTAGCTCTTTGCAAGTGTCAGAAGTAAACAAGTGCCCCCACAATAACAACACGCTAATTTTTTTCCTCCCAAAATACTAGTTACCTTCCCAACCGCAGGCAATATAGGTAGACATCCCATAATAATTTGCATGGCTTGTGACTTGGAGGGTGATCCCGCTGGAGGAGGCTTTGGCGTAGCAACTGAATTTAATAGAGTCTGTTCTCGGGAAGACGTGGAAAAGTGTCGGCTCCATAGAATCCTAGGGCTGGAAGGGACTTTGGAGGTCATCTAGTCCAACCCCCTGCCGGCTGGGTGACTTTAGGCATGAAATCACCAGGAATTGTGAGTTCTAATCTTGTCTCCGGGGAGTGAAAGGCAGCTGGGTGATTTTAAGCTGGTCACGCCTTAGGCATGATGGCCAGTCACATGAGTTTGGGCCAAACACCAGGAGACAGTGAGTTCTAGTCCCACCTTAGCCATGAAAGCTGGCTAGACTGTACAGATAGACCTCAACTTATCAACCACAACTGAACCCAAAATATCCATTGCTAAGTGACACAGTTGTTAAGGGACTTTTGCCCCTTTTTTACGATCTTTCTTGCCAAAGTTGTTAAGTGAATTAGACCTCAATTTACAACGGTTTGTTTAGTTACTGTTCAAAGCTACAACAGCATTGAAAAAAGTGACTTACAACTGTTTTTCCTCCCTTCCTTCCATCCTCCCTCTCTCCCTTTCATCTCTCTCTGTTTCCTTCCTTCCTTCCCTCCTTTCTTCCCTCCCCTCCCTCCCTGTCTCCCTCCCTCCCTCCCTCTCTGACTTACTTCCCTTCCCTGTTTCATCTCTTTATCTTCCTCTTCCTTCCCTCTCTCCTTCCTTCCTTCCCTCCCTGTCTCTCTGATTTATTTCCCTTCCCTTTCATCTCTCTCTTTCTCCTCCCTCCCTCTCTCCCTCCCTCTTCCTTCTTTCCTTCCATCCTCCTTCCCTCCCTTTCATCTCTCTTTCCTTCCTTTCTCCATCCTTTCCTCTTCCTTCCTTCCTTCCATCCTCCCTCCCTTTCATCTCTCTTTCTTCCCTTCCTCCCTTTCTCCCTCCCCCATTCCTCTTCCTTCCTTCCATCCTTCCTCCCTCCCTTTCATCTCTCTCTCTTTCCTTCCTTTCTCCATTCCTCCCTCCCTTTCATCTCTCTCTCTTTCCTTCCTTCCTTCCTTCCTTCCTTCCTTCCTTCCTTCCTTCCTTCCTTCCTTCCTTCAGTCCATCCGTCCTCCCTCCTTACCTCACCAGTGGAAAGGTGGGAGGGGGGAAAGGCTTGGGGAAAGAGGGGGAACAGGAGAAGGAAGTAAGGGAGGAAGTTGTTTAAATAAGACGACAAGATTCATTCACCAGCTTGGCACAAGCAAAGGAGGCCTCTTTAATATTCCGCAGCGAAATTAGACAGCCGATCCAGCATCGGCCCCCGGCGTTGACATGTGTTTTATACTGACAGTTAATTAGATGTTGTCTACAGCAATCATAGGCTGTCATTTCTAATACGCGTGGAGAAATTTGAAGGATGGGAGAGTCTCCGGTCCCCCTCCCACTGATTTCTTAACCCCCCCACCCCCCCACCCACACCCGCCCCTCCAAACGGAATATTTGGCATAATTAGCAAGGAACATGTGAAGTGTTAACTCTGACAAATAATGGCGACTCGTCTTTGCATGCCAACCAGTGGGAGACCTTTTAATCAGCCTTTTATTCGCTCCCAGGCCAACAAAAGACACGGCAACGTTAACAAGAACGGGGTCACCCCCCTCCCTGCCTATTCAAACCTTCGGCGGGGATTTATTCTCCCAGTGTGAGTCCGGAGCTTTAAAAATTATTTCCATGTTGAATGAATTCCGCTGCCCTGCGAGGTGCGGAGAATGAGTTGTGCAGCAGAAATCAGGACAGACGGTCCTCGATGTACGTTTCCGTTGTGAAGTGAGTCTTGCCCCGTTTAAACGACCATTCTTGCCGCGGCCGTTAAGCGAATCACAGCGGTTAAGTTAGTCACCACATTGTAAAGTGAACTTGGCTTCCCCTTCGACTTTGCTTGTCCAACAGTCTCCCAAAAGGGACCCCAGGACACCGCAAACCGTCGTAAGTACGAGTCAGTTGCCAAAACGTACAAATTTTGAGCATGGGGATGCTGCAAGGTTCGGTATACCGCTTAGAGAGGGCTGTAAAAGCACAGAGAAGTTGCTAAAAATGTGGCCAGAAGGGGCATAAAATGGGCAAAGCTCATTCAACAAATGCCTCATTTAGCAAACAGACGTTTTGGGGTGCAGTCATGTTCCTAAGTCGAGGACTACTGTAGAAAGAAACTCCTCAGAAAGAAGGAATTTACTTAATTCTGAAATGCTACCGGTTCGGTCCGGTTCGCCCGAACTGATAGTAAAAAATGTAAAAAAAACACGTTCCCACGATCAGTTGAGCGATGCGCGATTGTTGGAACTTTTCTGCTTTTACTTTTTTAGCATTTTTTTTACTACTGGTTCTCCAAAGCTGGTAGTTAAAAATGCTTTTAAAAAGTTTTTTTTTAAAGGCTCCGGCGTTCACAGCTGTGTCACGCGATGGTCAGAGCCTTTTTATTTAGTTTTACTTTTTTCAAGCATTTTTTTTATAACCTATTTGACCAATCGCTGATTGCACCCTCCCCCACCCCCCCAACACTCTGTTCTACTTACCCCATGAGCCTTTTGGTGTGCAGTGTGCGCAAACCTCGCATTTGGTGCGTGATGCACACTGCGCATGCGCAGGACACATTTGGCCTGCGCACCCGCATCCAGCCATTTGCCATGTGCCATTTGGCATGCTCAGCCAGCAAACTGGTAGTAAACCAGTTCAGATTTCACCACTGGAGCACAGTCTCTAAAGTAGTGTTTCTCAACCTTGGAAGCTTGAAGCTTCTTCTTCTTCTTCTTCTTCTCCTTCTCCTCTTTCTCTGCCTCTTCTTCCTCCCCTTCTTCTCCTCCTCCTCTTCCTTTTTCTTCCTCCTTTTCTTCTCTTCCTCCTCCTCTGCCTCTTCTTCCTCCCCCTCTTCTCCTCCTTCTTTTCTTTCTTCCTCCTCCTTTTCTCCTCCTCCTCTTCTTCCTCCCCCACTTCTTCCTCCCCTGCTTCTTCTCCTCCTCTTCCTTCTTCTTCCTCCTTTTCTTCTTCTCCTCCTCCTTCTTCTCCTCCTCCTCTTCCTCTGCCTCTTCTTCCTTCCCCTCTTCTCCTCCTCCTCTTCCTTCTTCTTCCTCCTTTTCTCCTCTTCCTCCTCCTCCTTCTTCCTCTTCCTCTTCCTCCCCCTCTTCTCCTCCTCTTCCTTCTTCCTCCTTTTCTTCTTCTTCTCCTTCTCCTTCTCCATCTCCTTCTCCTTCTCCTCTTCCTCTGCCTCTACTTCCTCCCCCTCTTCTTCTCCTCTTCCTTTTTCTTCCTCCTTTTCTTCTCCTCCCCCTCTTCTTCCTCCCCCGCTTCTTCCTCCCCTGCTTCTCCTCCTCCTTTTTCTTCTTCTCCTCCTCCTTCTTCTCCTCCTTCTCTTCCTCTGCCTCTTCTTCCTTCCCCTCTTCTCCTCCTCCTCTTCCTTCTTCTTCCTCCTTTTCTCCTCCTCCTCCTCCTCCTCCTTCCTCTTTCTCTTCCTCTTCCTCCCCCTCTTCTCCTCCTCTTCCTTTTTCTTCCTCCTTTTCTTCTCCTCCCCCTCTTCTTCCTCCCCCGCTTCTTCCTCCCCTGCTTCTCCTCCTCCTTTTTCTTCTTCTCCTCCTTCTTCTTCTCCTCCTTCTCTTCCTCTGCCTCTTCTCCTCCTCCTCTTCCTTCTTCTTCCTCCTTTTCTCCTCCTCCTCCTCCTCCTCCTCCTCCTCCTCTTCCTCCTCCTCCTCCTCCTCCTCCTCCTTTCCTGGCAGACTCACAAAGACAATAGGCATAAAGAGGCTGGCATCACGAAGCCCATCCATATGGCACCCAGAAGCCTTGGGAACCTGTTCAATAGCGCAGCATATGCCAGTCCCCAGCGACTGCCAGGCGTGGAAGAACAGAGCCATGTCGGATCAGACCAACCGGCTCATCTCATCCTGCTCACCTCTTGTCCAGCCTGATGCCTCTGGGGCGGCCTGTAAGCTGTAATGGGGGATGGGTGGGTCATAAGACCCCTTCTTTGTGGCCTTCATAAGGGGCCCTTCACATGCTGCAAACCTGTAT
Organism: Coluber constrictor foxii; assembly: GCA_038048745.1. Classification (NCBI taxonomy): domain Eukaryota; kingdom Metazoa; phylum Chordata; class Lepidosauria; order Squamata; family Colubridae; genus Coluber; species Coluber constrictor. The sequence continues at coordinate 635,822 of JAWJVD010000213.1, forward strand.
CGATAGCACAACCAGGATCAATAGAAGAGAAATATCTGTAGCTCAGGGTTGAACCGAGGGGTCCTTGGTGCTCTGATCTTAGTGGCTTTCCTGCAGACATTTCACGACCCAACTAGGTAACATCATCAGTGTTAGAAGAGAGAAGGGTTTGTGAGGAGGAGGAGGAGGAAGATTATGGGTCCTTGGCGCTCTCTGAGCTTGGCGGTTTTCCTTCAGACATTTCATGATCCAATTAGGTAACATCATCAGTGTTAGAAGGGAGAGGGGTTTATGGAGTGGAGGAGGAGGATGACGACAATTATAAGGTCCTCACTGCTCTCTGAGCTTGATGGTTTTCCTGCAAACGTTTAATTACCAGGCTAGGTAACATCATCAATGCTTCAGATTTGCAACAGGCTGTCCAAGTCATGTCAAATACAGAGTGACTTCGTAATTTAGGATTTTGCCCAGTATATTTTCTTTTTGATTACCTCTTGAAACCCAAGCTATCCTTCATCACAAGCAGGAGCTGGTCAAAAGCTTGATGTGAAATGGTATAGAGCAGGGGGTTGGACTAGTAGACCTCCAGGATCCCTTCCAACATTGTTATTCTGTTTCTACCATCACGATCAATGACTAAGGGAACGAGATACGATTGTCTAAAGAAGAGAAGGACTGGGAATAATATGGGAGAGTCTTCCAATATTTGAGGGGTTGCCCCAAAGAAGAGGGAGTCAAAGCATCTGAATGCAGAACAAGAAGCAATTTGGTGGAAAGTCATCAAGGAGAGAAGGAATTTCCTGTCTGTGAGAACAATTAATCAGTGGAACAACTCGCCTCCAGAAGTTGTGGCTGCTCTAACACTGGAAGTTTTTAAGAAGAGGTTGGATAACCATTTATCTGAAGTGGTGTAGGGTTTCTTTCCTAAGCAAGGGGTTGGACTAGAAGACCTCCAAGGTCCCTTCCAGCCCTAGATCTCTATGATTCAGTGAGACAGATAACTTACATATGATAGATCTCAGATACTATAGGTAGGTAGATGATGAGGGATAGGTGATGGATGGATGGATGGATGGATGGATGATGGGTAGATAGATGATGAGGGATAGGGGATGGATGGATGGATGGATGATGGGTAGATAGATGATGAGGGATAGGGGATGGATGGATAGATGGATGGATGGATGGATGGATGGATGGATGGATAGATAAATAGATAGACCTTGAAATAGAGAGATGGATAGATAGAGATTCTTAAGAAGAGACTGGACAGCCATTTGTCTGAAGTGGTCTAGGGCCGGGATGGTGAACTTATGTCACCAGCTGCTATTCTGGTTTTCAGCACGGGCATGCTGATCTTCACGTGTGCCAGAACCCCGGAAACATGAAGGCCAGGTGGCCACCACACGCATGCTCACCAGCCAACTGGCCTTCGTATTTCCAGGGTTCCAGCCTGCACAAATACGCCTCACACTTTCCTCGGATCCTTTTATTAGCCCATCAACGCGATTTGGGTCCTGCCGAAGCCCCTTCGCTTTTCATTTAAATAAAAAGCTCGCCCGTTTTTTTCCCTGCTCCCGAGTGTATCTTCCCACCTGGGCCGCGTTTGAGACCGGTCAGTAGATTCGTTACGGCCTTAATTAGGATTTCATGGCAAGAACAGAGCCCCTCGGATCTTGGTCTGAGGGGTTTTCAGTTCCCCCGACGCCACCTTCAAAAAAACCCGAGAAATTTGTAGGCAAACTCCCGCTAAGTCTGTTGCTCTTTTCAAGCGAGCGGGAAATAATTAGATTTAAAAACCTCCACGCTCTATCTGCCCGTCTCTATCAATGGAGTTCATGCATCACTGGGCTTCGTCAATGGGGAAATTATCCGGGGAGTTATTTTCAAGATATTGTTTTTGTGCTTCCTGGTGTGTGTGTGTGTGTGTGTGTGTGTGTGTGTGTGTGTGTGTGTGTGTATTGGGCAGAAGGGATACAGGAAGCCCTCAATTTACAACCACAGTGGAGCCCAGAATTTCTATTGCTAAACGAAACATTTGTTGAGGGACCTTCCTTGGCGCCGCTGTTAAGCGAAGCACTGCCGTCGTTAAGTTAGTCCCACGGTCGTTAAGCGAATCTTGTTTTCTTTCCCCGTTGATTTTTCCGTGTCAGGAGGTCACAAAACGGATATCGCAGGACCCCGGGACACTGCAACCGTCATAAATGTGAATCAGTTGCCAAGGGTCTGAATTTTGACTAGTGGGTGCTGCAACCGTCATAACTGTGAAAAAGTATCACAAGTTTTTCAGTGTCGTTCTAACTTGGAACAGTCACAGTGTCCTGGAGAGGTCATGCAATCCCCTTTGTCCATGGGGGAAGCCAAATTCACTTTAACAACTGGGTTACTAGTGTATCAACTGCGGTGCTTCACTTAACAGACACCTAATATCTCGATAGATAGATATATAGATCAGGGGTGGGTTCTACTTACCTTTACTACCGGTTCACAATGGGATTGCGCATTTGCACTTGCTTTGCTCGCGCGCCTTCTGTGCATGTGCAGATTGCAGATGACGATCCCCCCATCCAATCAGAGCACAGCCAAGCCCCCAACCAATCAGAACACACCTCCACCCAATCAGAACATAGCCAAGCTCCCACCCAATCAGTTCACACCCCCACTAGCAGTTAAAAGGAAGAAACAGCTGCTATCACACATTGCTCCTAGAAGCACGAAGCCAAAAACACCAGCCTGAAGATGACGAATGAGCATCAAAACATCGCCAAGACATTTCCAATTTTACGTGGGAGAAAACCTAAATAACCAAAGACCTACATACAAACACCCACGAAAACCTTAGAAAACGTGTGTGTGTGTGTGTGTGTGTATCCTATAGGGCATATCAATGTACAGGTTCAAATCCATATTATCAATAAAATTCTAAACAATTTAAAATGAGAGCAGGGCAAAATGCAATCATTATAGATTGTAAAATACAATAAATGGCTGCCTAAATATATATAAAACAGAATAAAATGACATACAGTTATATTGCTTTTATCCCCCCCTACAATCTATCCCAATCAGGCCCACATATGCCAACCATTTTAGTCAGAAATTGTGCTGTATTAAATGCCATTTTCAGATTCTGACCAACACATTAGATATGTTGTTTTAATACAGGCCTCCCACTGGGCCATACGTTTAATATGTGGGTCAAGCTACTTCTCTCTCGCCCCCTTATACAAACAGCAATCGAAATAATATAGCCTCTGGGAAAAGAGAGAAATTTCATCTGTCTGGTAAGCCCCCCCCCCAGCCCAGCCCCCTACCCCTTTTCCTACAGAATCAGGGCCGAACTACATGGCACCCTTCGCGCTTTCCATCTGGAGCACCGGCTGCTCTCTTAATATATGTTCGGCTTTCTTGCTTTCCGGCCTGTAATTAACACAACATCCTTTGTGCTTCAACTGAGCCCATAGTAAAAAGTTAGGATGCTCTAACACATTATTAAGAATTGTGGGTGGGTGTTTAACATGTCCGCTAAATGTTGGAAATGTAATCGAACTCCGGGCACATATTATCACATGTGGTGGAGATGTTCAAATGCAAAAAAAGTACTGGGCGAAAACACATACGTAGTTAGAAAAAATGTTAAGGCAGCATATACTATAGACTACAAACCAGAATTATTTTTGTTAGGCATACTACCAGAAAAATATGATAAAGGGAATGTATATTTAATATTACATGTTTTGACAGCAGCAAGAATTGTATTTGCGCAATCCTGGAAAAAACGAGGAAACACCTACAGTAGAAGAGATAATTTTAAAAAAATATTAGACTGGGCAGAAATGGATAGACTAACACTGACGATAAAAGAAAAAGAAGACACAGTATTTTCGAACTTGAGACTCATTTTATCAGAGGTTGGATAATAGAAATTAGGAGTTTAATATTGTTATGTAAATAAACTGACTCAGACAGTAGGTTGTTCACTAAGCGCTTATTATATACAAAGAGAAAAGATATAAATAATTTTTTTCAAAAAAAAAGAATTGTGGGTGTGGTTTGTGGTTGTGGTTGCGAAGAAGCTGAGGACTTTGAGATGCCTTCGGAAAAAGGATGCGCTGAAAAGGAAGAGATGAATCCCATTCCAGTGGTCCTCGACTTACGACCATAATTGGTGGTCCTTGTTTCTGAGTAAGATAGTCATTAAGGGAATCCACACCCTCTTCGCGCAAAGGTTTTCGCCAGGGTTCTTAAGTGAATCCCAGCCGTTGTTAAGTGAATCATGCGGTCGTTAAGCAAATCCAGCTTTCCCACCATCCCCCCTTTAACGTGTCAGAAGCTGACCGGGAAGGTCGCAGAAGCTCAAACTTCTGTTGTTAAATGAGATGTTATTAACTGAGTTTTGCCCCGTTTTACAACCATTTTGTGCCACGGTTGTTAAGTGAATCGCAGTCATTAAGTTAGTCACACGGTTGTTAAGTGAAGCTGGCATCCCATTCACTTGGCTTGTCCGAAGGTCGCAAAAGGGGATCGCGTGACCCGGGGACACTGCGACCGTCTTAAATATGAGTCAGTTGCGAAGCATCCAGATTTTGATCATGTGACCATGGGCATTCTGCAACAGGCGTAAGTGTGAAAACCAGTCCTAAGTCACTTCTTTCTGTGCCGTTGTAAAAGTCACTTTTTCCAGGGCTGCCGTAACTTCAAACGGTCATTAAATGAACTGCTGTATGTCGAGGACTAATTATAATTGTGTGTAAGTGACAATATTCCCCCTTTTTTAAAACCGCCCCCTCAACAACAGACCCCAGTTTTGATTCCTTAAATCAACTTATCCCTGGACTTCATAATAAGATAATAAATAATAAAATAATAAAGAAGAAAAGTCCTCGACTTATAACACTTCGCTTAGTGGCCGTTCAAAGTTACAGCGGCACTGAATGACCATTTTTCACACTTACGACCGTTGCAGAATCCCCATGGTCACAGGCTCAAAATCTGGATGCTTAGAAATTGACTCATATTTATGATGGTCGCAGTGTCCCAGGGATCACGTGTTCCTCTTTGGCGACCTTTGAGCAAGCAAAGTAATGGGGGGAAGCCAGATTCACTTAGCAACCAGGTTACTCCTTTAAGAACCGCGGCGATTCACTTAACAAACGAGGCAAGAAAATTCGTCATGCGGGTCGAAACTTGCCGCACAAATTTCTCACTTAGCGACAGGAATTCCGGCCTTCAACTGCGGCCGTATGTCGAGGACTCCCTGCCGTACGATCATCTGGTTTTGAAGAAATACCTGAGCTTCTCCGGTGGACGTAATTGTTTTAGCAACGTGACGCCTCCCAAGACTGCAATAAAATTTAACGATGAGATTTTGTGTCCAGCTTTGCGCGAGAAATTGCTCGTGTCGTCCTTGCTTTCTGGCGGGCTCAGCTGTTCGCCTTAGTGGGGTTCACCCTCCCTCTTGAAAACGCAATATTGTTTGCCCCTTCGGAGTTGCCTTTTCCCTGCCAGTTTAATAATGAGCTCGATGGAGGTTCAAATGGGACTTGGCTTTGATACAACCTCGCTTGGAGCGTAACGTGCTTTCTTACGGCCTTGGAACGATGTCGGTTGTGACTTCTTGAGTTCCTCTCCTGGGAGTCTGATCCCTGCGTCTGTAAATGTGTTACACAGATTTCTTGGTTGTCAGGCGTCTGGTTAGACACAGCTCTGGAACAACGGAGTTAGGCCTCCCTGCGTTGCGAGCCAGATTGGTCTAGTCGTTAAGGCAACCAGGCTGGAAAGCAGGAGATGGGGAGTTCTAGTCCCTCCTTAAGTCGGAGAGCAGGTTGGTGATTTTGGGCCAGTCACCAGGAGACAGGGAGTTCTAGTCCTGCCTTAGCCATGAAAGCCAGCTGGGTGACTTTGGGTCAATCACCAGGAGACGGTGAGTTCTAGTTCCACCTTAGGCATGAAAGCCATCTGGGTGACTTTGGGCCAGTCACCAGGAGACAGGGAGTTCTAGTCCTGCCTTCGCCATGAAATTCAGGTGGGTGACTTTGGGCCAGTCACCAGGAGACGGTGAATTCTAGTTCCACCTTAGGCATGAAAGCCATCTGGGTGACTTTGAGCCAATCACCAGGAGACAGGGAGTTCTAGTCCTGCCTTAGCCATGAAATTCAGGTGGGTGACTTTGGGCCAGTCACCAGGAGACGGTGAGTTCTAGTTCCACCTTAGGCATGAAAGCCATCTGGGTGACTTTGGGCCAGTCACCAGGAGACAGGGAGTTCGAATCCTGCCTTAGCCATGAAATTCAGCTGGATGACTTCGGGCCAGTCACCAGGAGATTGTGAGTTCTAGTCCTCCCCTTAGGCAGGAAAGCCAGCTGGGTGTCCTTGGGCATCTCTCTTTCCAACCAACTTCCCTTACAAGGTTCAATCCGGAGTGGTGTCACATTGGTTTGAGCAGGGAGCCTGGCAGGTGTGAGATGCCAATCTTATCCCTGTTGCTGTGCTGGACAGAGCGACCGCAGGGGTCTGAATTTTGCCCTCTGGGCTTTTCCGATACCCGATTGCATCGATTATTGAATCCCTAATCAGCTAATCAGTCAGTTGATTGATCGGTGAAAGAACTGGGGCCATCTGTCCGCTCTACTTAATGGAGTCTCTTCACAGCCCAGATAGGAAATAATTGGATTGACAGACACGCGCGCCATCCCTCATAGTGTAAGAGTGTTTGTTAACTGATTAGAGGAGGGGGATGCGGGGGGGGGTGAGCTGGCAGAACAGCAGGGAAGGGAGTTGAAGGTGTTAATTGAGTTGATCCTATCATGTTTGACATTGGAGGTTTCGCACGGACAACCGTGGAGATATTTACCGTTTTGGATGCTCCTGAGACAGCTGTTCTTTTGAAGGCAGCAGGGAAGATATAGTAGCACATGGATTACTATTAGGTCAATCAGCAGGAGATGGGGAGTTCTAGTCCCACCTTAGGCATGAAAAGTTAGCTGGGTGACTTTCAGCCAATCACCAGGCGACAGTGAGTTCCAGGGCCACCTTAGGCATGAAAGCTGGCTGGGTGTCTTTGGACCAATCACTAGGAGATGAGGAGTTCTAGTCCTGCCTTAAGCACGAATGCCAGCTAGGTGACTTTGGGCCAATCACCAGGAGAGGGTGAATTCTAGTTCCACTTTAGGCATGAAAGCCATCTGGGTGACTTTGGGCCAGTCACCAGGAGACAGGGAGTTCTAGTCCTGCCTTAGCCATGAAATTCAGGTGGGTGACTTTGGGCCAGTCACCAGGAGACGGTGAGTTCTAGTTCCACTTTAGGCATGAAAGCCATCTGGGTGACTTTGGGCCAGTCACCAGGAGACGGTGAGTTCTAGTCCCACCTTAGACATGAAACCTGGCTGGGAGACTTCAGGCCCAATTTACCAGGAGATGGGGAGTTCTAGTCCTGCCTTAGGCATAACATCTGACTGGGTGTCTTTGAGTCAATCACTAGGAGATGGTGAATTCTAGTCCTGTCTTGGGCATGAAAGTTCAGGGGGGGGAGCCTTTGGGCCAATCACCCGGTGACTGTGAATTCTAGTTTCCCCTTAAGTATGAACGCCAGCTGGGAGACTTTGGGCCCGTTACCAGGCGATTGTGAGTTCTAGTTTCCCCTTAGGCAGGAAAGCTAGCTGGGTGACTTCGGGCTAATTACCAGGAGACAGTGAGTTCTAGTCCTACTTTAGGCATGATGAAACCCAGCTGAGGGATTTGTAATATACTGTTGATTGTGTTGAAGTGGGACCACGAGGGAGTGGTTAAATCTAATGCATTAAAATGGAGTTTTCCAGACAGATTTGCTTACTCTGGAAGGACATATTTTGATCAATGATCAATATTGATCATGGATGGGGGGGGGAAGTGTCTTGATGCCTAAATTATAGTCTGAAGATTCTTAGGATCGACAGATGTGAAGTCTCTCCCTCAAATAAAATGCCAATTTGTAATATGTGAGAATAGCACATTCTCGACAAAGTGTTCAGTTGAAATCCTATTTTTTTTATCATATTCTGTAGTATAATGCTGGTTGTATTGATAGAGGAGAATATTTGTAGCTCGGGGATGAACTGTGAGGGTCCTTGGTGCTCTCTAAGTTTGGTTGGTCCCTTCAGACGTTTTATTATCCATCTAGGCAACACTCAGTGTGATGGAAGGTAGGGTTGGCCACTCGTACTGATGACGTTACCTAGTTGGATCATGAAGGGTTTGCCCGCCAAGAATGAAGCTCAGAGTGCACCAAGGACCCCACCAGAGAATATTGGTAGGCCAGGGTTGAACTGTGAGGTCAACCCTGAACTTGGTGGTTTCATGACCCAACTAAGTAACATCATCAGTGCTGGAAGAGATGGGCAGTTTGTGGAGAGGAGGAGGAAGAGGAGGGTAAGAATAAGAAGGAATGAAAGGGAGGAAGAGGAAGGAAGAGGAGAACCGTGAGGTCCTTGGTGCTCTCTGAGCTTGGTGGTTTCCTGGCAGACGTCTCCTGACCCAACTAGGGAACATCATCAGTGCTGGAAGGGAGGGGCGGTTTGTGGAGAGGAGGAGGAGGAAGAGGAGGGTAAAAATAAGAAGGAATGAAAGGGAGGAAGAGGAAGGAAGAGGAGAACCGTGAGGTCCTTGGTGCTCTCTGAGCTTGGTGGTTTCCTGGCAGACGTCTCCTGACCCAACTAGGGAACATCATCAGTGCTGGAAGAGATGGGCAGTTTATGGAGAGGAGGAGGAGGAAGAGGAGGGTAAGAATAAGAAGGAATGAAAGGGAGGAAGATGAAGGAAGAGGAGGACTGTGAGTTGCTTGATGCTCTCTGAGCTTGGTGGTTTCCTGGCAGACGTCTCCTGACCCAACTAGGGAACATCATCAGTGCCGGAAGGGAGGGCGGTTTGTGGAGAGGAGGAGGAGGAGGAAGAGGAGGATAAGAATAAGAAGGAATGAAAGGGAGGAAGAGGAGGACTGTGAGGTCCTTGGTGCTCTCTGAGCTTGGTGGTTTCCTGGCAGACGTCTCCTGACCCAACTAGGGAACATCATCAGTGCACATCAAAACCCCCAAGCTCAGAAAGCACCAAAATTAAAAAGTTAGTAACCCTGTTGTGAAGTGAATCTGACTTCCCCACTTATTTTGCTTGTCAGAAGGTCGCCAAAGGAGATCCCATGTCCCCGGGGCACTGCGACCGTCATAAATACGAGTCAGTCGCCAAGCGTCTGAACTTTGATCACCTCACCCTGGGACGCTGCAACGGTCGTAAGTGTGAAAAACGGTCCTAAGTCACTTTTTTCGGCGCCGTTCGGCGCTGTTGTAAGTCGAGGACCGCCTGTAGATGACGGACAGTTTGCATTCCGAAGAAACTCTTGTGCCGCTGAGTTTTACTCACCATTCTCTGGACCTAGAATGGCGTTTTCACATTGTTCCCCAGACTCCGTTTTATTTTTACGGGCTGTGATGTTTTATTGTTGTTAATAATGACATTGTGAAAAGTGGGGAAAAATACTCTTGTTAGAGATTTGAGCTAAAAAGATAAACGGGTTTCCCCCAACAGTTGTTGCCTTGATACACATAATCCTACGATCGCCAAATTAATCCTACCGCATTTTTTTCAAAGAGTTCCTGGAAACGCCGTTCGGATTTTCTGGAGCCGTTTGGATTTTCTTAATCTTCTGAATTATGAAAAATGTTTCCATAAAATCGCTGGCTCCTTCAACTCCTCCATTGCCAGTTAAGACTTTATTCTGAGCCAGCTCCCTAAACATGATCAACCCTCTGAAGTGAATTTAAAAGATTCTTTTATTAGGAGCGCCAGCAGTTTCTCTCTCAACACAGGTTAACAACTTCATCCGCCAGGGAGGTGAATAGTTGTCTGCCCCATCTATTCATCTCTGCCCCCTGCCTTTTATCCCCTGAGCTAGGGTGGGGCTTCGCTAGCAGCGGTGGCTCTTCCTTCCCAAGGACCGGCCCATAGATTTCCACTGCTCTCCTCTCCTCTGCCTTCTGAGCATCCACGCGTCAGGCACTGGGCCTAGCTGTTCCTCCTCTTCCTCATCAGCCACCTCCAGGCCTAGGGGCTGCTGACTCCCCATCGGAGGACTGACAGGGAGATGAATAGTTGTCTGCCCCATCTATTCATCTCCGCCCCCTGCCTTTTATCCCCACAGCCAGTGTGGGGCTTCACTAGCAGCAGTGGCTCTTCCTTCCCAAGGACCAGCCCATAGATTTCCACTGCTCTCCTCTCCTCTCCTTCTGAGCATCCACGCGTCAGGCACTGGGCCCAGCTGTTCCTCCTTCTTCCTCATCAGCCACCTCCAGGCCTAGGAGCTGCTGACTCCCCATCGGAGGACTGACAGGGAAATGAATAGTTGTCTGCCCCATCTATTCATTTCCGCCCCCTGCCTTTTATCCCCTAAGCTAGGGTGGGACTTCACTAGCAGTGGTGGCTCTTCCTTCCCAAGGACCGGCCCATAGATTTCCACTGCTCTCCTTTCCTCTGCTTTCTGAGCATCCACGCGTCAGGCACTGGGCCCAGCTGTTCCTCCTCTTCCTCATCAGCCACCTCCAGACCTGGGGGTTGTTGACCCTCCCTCTGAGGGCTGATTGACAGCCCAGGCTCCACCTCTGTCTCTCTCTCTCTCTGCCAACTCCATTCCCTCTTTCGCTTCAGAGCTCCCAGGTTGCCTTGATGCTGACCCCAACTCCCACACCGCCTCCTCCTCCGATTCAGCCTTCTCAACACTTGTTTTAACTGTACATGAGATCAGACAGATTCAGATGGGTTTCTGCTGGGTATGAACCACGTTCGAAGTTCAGGTAATCCTCGACTTACAACCGTTCCTTTAGTGACCATTCAAATTTACGACAACATTGAAAACCAGGACATGATCATTTTTCCTAGTTACGACTTTTGCAGCGCCCCCGCGATCATGTGATCAAAATTCAGATGCTTGGAAACGGTTTCATAGTTACGACCGCTGCTTTGTCCCTGTGGTCACACGATCCCCTTTAGCGACCTGACCAGCGAAGTAAACGGGGAAGCCAGGTTCACTTAACAGGGTTACTCACCAATCAACTTCAGAGGGTCACAAAAGGAGATCAGATGACCCCCACCCCCTGGGACACTGCAACCGTCATAAATATGAGTCAGTTGCCAAACATCTGAATTTTGATCACCTGACCCTGGGGAAGCTGCAGTGGTTGTGTGAAAAAGTGTCTTAAGTCACTTTCTCCAGTGCCTCTGTAACTCTGAACGGTCACTAAATGAACCGTTGCAAGTCGAGGACTACCTGCCTTGGGTTAAAATGGCGAAATTTGCAGGCTTAAATCATGTTCTGCTGGCGTAATGACGCATCTCCCTCTGTTTTGTTTTGGTTTTTTTATTGTATTTCAGGTTTATTCAAGAGATCGAACACGCGTTGGGGTTCAGTCCCGCTAAGCAATGCCCCCTCCGAGAATTCCTCACCATGTATATTAAGAACATCTTTCTGAACCAAGTCCTGGGGGAAATCAACAAGGAAATTGAGGGCGTCACCAAAATTACCGACCCCCTGAAGATTCTGGCCAACGCAGACACCATGAAAATGCTCGGGGTGCAAAGGCCTCTCTTGCAGGTAAGGCAGGTGGCGGGAACACCATGGAAAAATCTTTACAGGTAGTCCTCCACTTATGAACGTTCGCTTAAGGACTGCTCAAATTTCGACAAAGTCTCATTCATCATCTTCAGGCTGGTGTTTTTGGCTTCGTGCTTCTAGGAGCAATGTGTGATAGCAGCTGTTTCTTCCTTTGCTAGCGGGGGTGTGAACTGATTGGGTGGGAGCTTGGCTGTGTTCTGATTGGGTGGAGGTGTGTTCTGATTGGGTGGGGGCTTGGTTGTGCTCGGGGTAGTCTGAGTTGCAGGGGGATTTGAGCTGGTGAGCTGTATTGCTGTTGTTTGGCTTCGTGGTCATGCCACATCCTCATGGTGAGTGTCAGTCTGCTTCATGTTTGGATTGGAGGGGTTTAAAGTGGCTAATGATGCAATTGCGGTCTGGCTTTTGGTCCGTGGTTGTGCCTCATCATCGGTGTGGGTTTGAGTCTGCTTTCCGTGTGGATGTGTGGTGGTGATATCTATCTATCTATCATCTATCTATCTATCTATCTATCTATCTATCTATCTATCTATCTATCTATCTATCTATCTATCTATCTATCTATCTATCTATCATCTATCTATCTATCTATCTATCTATTTTCATTGGCCTCCCATCTTACCAGAAACACATTTTGGATTCTTGGTGATCGACTCCCCTGGGCCGTCGTTTGCAACCTCCCACTGTCATGCGATTGCCATTTTTTCACCACACACACACACACACACACACACACACACACACACACACAAATGTTGAAAAAAATTGTGTCCAGTCATGTGGTGCCTCAACGTACATCCTCAAGACCTACGTGGCACCTCAAGTCATTCTGGGCTCAATTACTTGAGGGACCGTCTTAGAGAAGAGGGGGAGGTTAAACCTATTCTATCAAGGAAAGAGCCAAGCTAGAAACAGAGGACGGCTAACCTTTTTGCCATCCCGTGCCAAAAGCGGGGGAAGTGCAGGGGGTCGTGCATGCGTGTGCCCACACCCATAATTCAATGCGCCCCTCCCCCAATGCATGCACCTGTGACCCCTCCCCCTCAGCGCTCCCCCTGCTTTCGGCACGCAGTGGCCCATTTTTGCCCTCCCCAGGCTCCAGAAGCTTTCTTGGAGCCTGGGGAGGGCAAAAACAACCTTCCCCACTCCCCTGGAGGCCAGAAACGGCCCGTCTCCTGACTTCTGGGGCCCCCGGAAGGCTAGAAAATCAGCTGGCCGGTGCGCGCATGCGTGCTGGAGCTGATCTAGGGCAATGCTCGCGTGCCCACAGATATGGCTCTATGTGCCACCTGTGGCACGTGTGCCGTAGGTTCGCCATCATGGGTATAGTATTTCCTGCCTGAGTAGGGGGTTGGACTAGAAGACCTCCAAAATCCCTTCCCAGTGTTATTCTACTGACAGTGATAGAACAGGAGTGCTCTTCTATCTCAATGAACTGTTGGAAGTCAAGGATTATCTGTACTTCTATTTTTTATTTTATTTTTTTGGAAAAAAGAGCTGAATTCTTTATCGTGCATATTTAAATGGGGGTTGTACTACCCTGTTTCCCCCCCCAAAATTGATGATTTTAATGGATTATTTTAATGGGTTTTAATATATGTAAATGTATAAATTAGATATTTATACATTAATGTATTTTTGTATGTATTTTAAGTTTTATTGGGTTTGTTTTTATTTGTTGTGAGCCACCCTGAGTCTACGGAGATAGGGCGGCATACAAATTACCGTATTTTCCGGCGTATAAGACGACTGGGCGTATAAGACGACCCTCCTCAGAGCCATTTAAGGCTCGTCAGAGCCTTATGGGCTGGTCTGCCTGGTTACAGGAGAATGAGACCCGGCGTATAAGATGACCCCCGACTTTTGAGAAGATTTTTGTGTGTTAGAAAGTAGTCTTATACACAGGAAAATACAGTACATTAAATAAATGAATGAATGAATGAATGAATGAATGAATGAATGAATGAATGAAATCCCATGATAATAAACCCAATCAGGCTTTTGAGTGCATGGCAATAAGGCCAAGCGCTTATTTCAGGGTTCAAAAAAATATAAAACAGAATCTTATTTTCAGGGAAACACGGTACCATTTTTTCAGAGATGATTTTCTTTAGATTCCTATTTCTGGGCAATGGTTGATCTTAATAACCTAACGTGGCCTTTCCAAATCTGAAATCCTCTGAAAAATCACACCTAGAAGATAAAAATCAGAATTCTGCAAGGAACCAGAGACTGCTGAAATGGTCTCCCACGTTCCTATATTTGTTTCTTTTAAAACATTTTTCTCCCAGTGCTTCTATCAAAAAAAAAAATTTTAAAACTCCATGCCAATCTCTAGCACAAAAAGCACTTCTGTAAAAGGCCTTCTGATAAATTCAGTGTGTAAAATGCCTGCCTCCGGTTAACTTTTGATGCTGTTTTTAACACATTTAATTATACCTAGATTTAAAAAAAATTTTTAAAAAAACTCGAACATGTGAAATGTGGCAGCCAGCTCCTGTAGAGACAAAGGCAAGATAAATTACCTCTCAAAATAAAAGGTGAAAATAAGAAGTTGTCTTTTCTGTCATAACACAACAAGGGAGCATTCGGCATAGGAAACCTTAAAGGGCAGTGAGGGTTGGAAAAACAAGATTTCCCCATATATAGGCGGAATCTTTCTATTCTATTCTATTCTATTCTATTCTATTCTATTCTATTCTATTCTATTCTATTCTATTCTATTCTATTCTATTCTATTCTATTCTATTCTATTCTATTCCATTCCATTCCATTCCATTCCATTCCATTCCATTCTCTCTTCTCTTCTCTTCTCTTCTCCTCTCCTCTCCTCTCCTCTCCTCTCCTCTCCTCTCCTCTCCTCTTCTCTTCTCTTCTCTTCTCTTCTCTTCTCTTCTCTTCTCTCTCCACTCCACTCCTCTCCTCTCCTCTCCTCTCCTTATTCTATTCTATTCTATTCTATTCTATTCTGTTCTGTTCTGTTCTGTTCTGTTCTGTTCTGTTCTCTTCTATTCTATTCTATTCCATTCCATTCCATTCCATTCCATTCCATTCCTATTCCTATTCCTATTCCTATTCCTATTCCTATTCCTATTCCTATTCCTATTCCTATTCCTATTCTATTCTATTCTATTCTATTCTATTCTATTCTATTCTATTCTATTCTATTCCATTCCACTCCACTCCACTCCACTCCACTCCACTCCATCTATTCTATTCTAGTCTAGTCTAGTCTAGTCTAGTCTAGTCTAGTCTAGTCTAGTCTAGTCTAGTCTAGTCTAGTCTAGTCTAGTCCAGTCCAGTCCAGTCCAGTCCAGTCCAGTCCAGTCCAGTCCAGTCCAGTCCTGTCCTGTCCTGTTCTGTTACATTCCAGTCCAGTCCACTCCATTCCATCTATTCTATTCTATTCTATTCTATTCTATTCTATTCTATTCTATTCTATTCTATTCTATTCTATTCTATTCTATTCTAATTCTAATTCTAATTCTAATTCTAATTCTAATTCTAATTCTAATTCTAATTCTAATTCTATTCTTATTCTATTCTATTCTAATTTTATTCTATTTCTTATTCTATTCTTCTATTTTCCGCCCATAAATAGGTAGAACAACTGTGGCAAGAAAGTTCATAGAACGGGCCAAAACTCACAAAACAAATGTCTCGCTTAACAACAAAAATTTTAGGATCAACTGTGGTCGTAAGTCGAGGACTACTGTAAAAAATGTTTTTTTTAAAAAAAAGTGTTAGAAAACAATGCTTAGATTCACTTCTTGTTTCTGAGGATGAGAAATAACCTTGCTTAAAGGTAGCATCTTCGAGATGACCCTTTTAGCTTTTAGCTCATGCAGTCACACATGAAGGCTAAATGGATTTCAGGAGCAGATTAATTATCCATAGCTGCCATTGATTAATTAGCTTAGGCTGCAATCCAGCTAAAATATGCGGTTATGTAATTGTATTTACCTCTCCTTCCCCCCCACCAGACATTCGTAATGGCAAAAGGAGATAAAATGCATTAACTTGCATCATATTTAACTGTGGCCGTGTTACAGGAATGCACAACACGCAAAGGCTGCATTGATACAACAATTGTTTGTTTTAGCTTTGGGTTGTGGTTCTTATTGCTTTTGATGGCTTAGTGTGTCGTGCAATCTCAGCTACTTGGTTTAGTTGAGATATTAAGCATATTAAGTATATATATTGTATTTTATTATTATTATTTATTATTTATTCAAATTTATATACCGCCCTACTCCCAGACGGGACTCAGGGCGGTGAACAGCCAAAATAAGATACAATAGCATACAAAAGTTAAAATTCGTTTAAAACGGATTAAATAATTAGGCTAGAAAACAATTTAAAAATCCAATTGTATAAAATATGTAAAATCCAATATAAAAGGAGGTTAAGCCAGACCAGCTTGTTCAAATAAGAACGTTTTTAAGGCACGGTGGAAAGTACGTAGGTCCTGTAACCTCCTTATCTCCGGGGGGAGCTCGTTCCAGATGGCAGGTGTTCCCACAGAGAAGGCTCTCCCCCTGGGGGCCGCCAGTCGACACTGTTTGACTGACGGCATCCTGAGGAGCCCCTCTCTATGGGAGCGGACTGGTCGGTGAGAGGCTGTTTGTGGCAGAAGGCGGTCCCGAAGATACCCTGGTCCTAAGCCATGGAGTGCTTTGAAGATGGTAACCAAAACCTTGAAGCGCACCCGGAAGACCACCGGGAGCCAGTGCAGCTCGCGCAGGAGGGGAGTAACATGGGAGCGCCACATCGCTCCCATCACCACCCGCGCGGCCGCATTCTGGACCAGTTGGAGCCTCCGGGTGCTCCTCAAGGGGAGCCCCATGTAGAGAGCATTACAGTAGTCCAGGCGTGAGGTGACGAGGGCATGAGTGACCGTGCGTAACGCATCCCGATCCAGAAAGGGACGCAACTGGCGGATCAGGCGAACCTGATAAAAACTTCTCCCGGCCACGGCCGTCATATATATATATTATATATATATATTTAATATATATTGATATATATTAAAGTATATTACGTGTATATATTATATTGATATGTATTAACTATATTAAGTATATGTATTACATTGATATATATATATATAAAACCTATTAGGTATATATATGTTATATTAATACCTAAGTACTGTATATATATAATAAATCAATGTATATTAATGTATATTAACGTAATGTATTAAGATTATACAGTAGATTCTATACAGAAGAGTGCCTGAATCAATATGCAGGCAAAGTGCCTGCTTCTGAACACAGCCTCTATATGCCAATTTAAAAATATTAAGCAGAATTTAAATAAAAATGGGATACAAGCCATAACAAAGAGAAACCCTACACTTAGATGGTGCTCTGGTAAGCAAATTGCCAAGGACTTGACTGTTTGACATGGCGATTTATTTTTTTAAAGTTTTATTTTTTTAAGTGCAGTTTCAGGTGACTTCCAATCGTCTCCAAAATTACAGAAACTCCAAATATTATTAGGTTAAGTTTAGAGTAAGTCTAAATCATCATAAGCTGATTTGAGTTCTTGCTCAAATTTAAACTTGAGTGATAAGATTCTTCAGACATGCAGGTAAACCTTGACTTATAACCGCTCATTTAGTGATGGTTTGATGTTAAATGGCCCTGAAAAAAAGTGACTTGTGACCGTTTTTCTCACTTACGACTGTTGCAGCATCCCCGCCGTCACTTGATCAAAATTCGTGCGCTTGGCCACTGACTCGTATTTTGAGTGTCCTGGGTCACATTTGATCCCCTTTTGCGACCTTCTGACAAGCAAAGTCAATGGGGCAGCCAGATTTGCTTAACAACCATGTGACTCATTTAGCAACTGCAGTAGTTCACTTAACAACTGTGTGAAGAAAGGTCGTAAAATGGGCCAAAGCTTACTTGACAACTCACAACGGAAACTTTGGATTTAATTGTGGTCGTAAATCGAGGACTGGAAAACGTGCAAAGAAGAGCAATCAGATGATCAGATGATTAACGGCCTGGAGACTAAAACGTGAAGAACGGTTGCAGGAGTTGGGTTTAGCTAGTCTAAAGAAAAGAAGGACTAGGAGGGACATGATCAGTCACATTCACCAACAGAGCAATTTCGCAGGTTGTAGAGATCACTCCCCTCCAGCCACTGTGGGTAATCCTGGGAAACAGCCTTGAGAAAGAGATGTCTGGAATGTGCTCCTGTCTTTGGCTGCCATACTACTTCGCCATTTTCTCATCCCCCTTGTCTATGGCAACTCGAGAGCAGGCCAGGGATGCTTTGCGAGTTGACACATCAAACAGTAACAAAATGTAAACAATAGAAAATCAAGAAAACTTTTTTAAAAGAAAAAGAAAAGTCCTCTTAGTTTTGGAGAAATTTCTCATCGGCATTTCCAGTGTGGCTCAGTTCCATCGTCCCATATCTATCTTGGTGGCTTCTAAGAAACGAAACTTAAAAGATTTCCAGACATGACAGTTTGCACTCCAAATACCGTCTTATGCAATAGTGTTGAAAAGGCCACAAAATATTTTTAGCTGTGGAACAACTGGTCTGCTTTAGAAAAGAAAAGAACAACACGATCCCAGGCCCCTTGACTAGTAGTAATTGTTTAGCTAGCTTAACCCCGCTGCCAGCTGTCTAAGCGGGGGTGACATTTGGGGAAAGGGGTGAGGGTGAGATAAGACTCGGCCAATACCATCTGACCTTAATAACTGATGGAGACAGAAGTCCAGAAAAGGTCAGCCAGATGGACTGAGTTGCAGCCACTGAGGAGGCTTGAAGTAGATAGATGGGAGTCTTTAAATATGTGTGTTTGGAAACTTTGACTTTTTTCATGCAAGAAGTCTTGGATAAGATTCCTTTTTTTGTGGGGTCCTTGGTGCTCTCTGAGTTTGGTTGTTTGCTTGCCGACGTTTCATGGCCCAACTAGGTAACATCATCAGTGCTAGCTCTTCTGATCCAGTCCCCTGCTTTATACCATTTCAGACAAATGTAGGCCCAAGTAGTTATTACCAGACACAATCCGTCCTAAACAAACGTATTTTATTAGAACAGCTGAGAATTGCTTCATTCTCAGCTTCGTCCAAATTAATTCCAAAACAAATTCTTCAGAAACAATCCTTCGGCTTTATCGCCAACCTTTGTCTTCTTTGGCACCCTGCCAAAGGCTTTTCTTGGCAAAACCCCACGAAGTTCAGAAACAAGAGATGCCGACTGGAAACAGATGTAGCAACGTTGCTTTCCTACAAAGAGCCCCAGAGCCTTTGCTGCTTTTCTAAGCCTTATGGGAGGAGCCAATCATCTCCTGGCCTTACTCCTGAGTTGTCCCTTTTGTTTTAGCTGCTCTTGCCTTCTGGCAGTTCTGCGCATGCATGCACTAGGAATAGGCTCCTCCTGTTCCTCTGCCTCTCTGCTATCCGCCTCTGGAGACCTCCGGAGTCTGTGCATCGTTCCCAAATAGCCCTGGCCCCATCTTTGCCTCTGACGCAAAGTCCTCCTCCGGGCCTTCCCCAGATTCCAGGACTGGCCCATGTTTCTCCCCAGCCTCCTCACTGTCCGACTCCACTGTCAGCTCCACAGAGAACAAAATGGTTGTCCAATCTCTTCTTAAAAACCTCCAGGGATGGAGCAGCCACCAGTTCTGGAGGCAATGATTAATTGTTTCCAATGTCGGGATATTTCTCTTTAGTTCTAGACTAGTTCTCTCCTTGATTGGTTTCCATCCGTTGCTTCTTGTCCTGCCTTCGGGTGCTTTGGAGAATAGCTTGACTGCCTCTTCTCTGGGGCAGCCCCTGAGATATTGGAACACTGCTATCATGTCACCCTCAGTCCTTCTTCTCATTAAACTAGACATACCCAGTTCCTGCAACCGTTCTTCATATGTTTTAGTACCACTTTATTGCACATACTGCATCCAGTTTTGGTCACCGCATTACAAAAAAGATGTTGAGACTTTGGAAAAAGCGCAAAGAAGAACAACGAAGAGGAGGAAAGGCCTGGAGACAAAAACATATGAAGAACGGTTGTAGGAATCGGATGTTGCTAGTCTAATGAAGAGAAGGACTAGGGGTGACATGATAGCAGTCTTCCAGTATTTTCTTTTTATTATTAGATTTATATGCTGCCCTTCTCCGAAGACTCAGGGCTGCTTACAAGGCGTTAAGCAATAGCCTTCATACTTTTGTATATTTTTATACAAAGTCAGCTTATTGCCCCCACAAACCGGGTCCTCAATTGACCTACCTTAGAAAGGATGGAAGGCTGAGTCAACCTTGAGCCTGGTGAGATTCGAACTGGTGTAATTGCAGACAGCTGGATGTTAATAACAGGCTTTAGTCTGCTTTTAGCCTGTTGAGCTATCCAGGCTTCTCAGGGGATAGCTGAGGGGCTGCTACGAAGAAGAGAGGGTCAACTTATTTCCCAAAGCACCCGAAGGAAGGACAAGAAACTATGGATGAAAACTAGACAAGGAGAAGAAGCAACCTGGAATTATTTATTTATTTATTTATTTATTGAATTTCTATACCGCCCTTCTCCCAAAGGACTCAGGGCGGTGAACAGATTAAGATTTCATATACATATAAATATATTTTATAAACAGTAAATAATAAATTAAGTCAACTTGGTGTATCTACTAAGACTAATTAATTAAGACTAATTCTCCTACTAATTAAGGAGAAATGTCCTGGCAGTGGAACAATTCATCAGGGGGAACAGCTTGCCTTCAGGAGTTGAAGTTACTCCGTCACTGGAGGTTTTTCAGAAAAGACTGGACAGCCAACTGTCTAAAATGGAACAGGCTGGAGCAGGGGGCTGGACTAGATGACCTCCAAGTTCCCTTGCAGTTCTATTCTGATGGATTGAATGCGTTAACAAGCTGAGCGTGGAAGCAATGAAGGCCACCGATTCTGAGCGCCATCCAACTTCTCCATCGTGTCCTCTTTAACGAGGCTTGGTCGTTCCCCCTTTTATTGCCAAGAAGCTCTTCCGAAACCGCAGAGCCGCGTCTGAAGATGGATTACCTCCATTCCGAGTTAATTTCTCTTCCCCAGTTGGATCCCATTCGAACCCCGCTGGGCCTGGAAACGCTGCCCAATGGGGGTAACGGATGAGAGATTTGTCGCTGGCGCTGCCCGCCCTCCGCCGGGTGCCGGGCTCCGGGCTAGGCTTTTTCCCCTTGGCGACTTCCATTTCCTTGCCTTTGCAGCCTGCGTTTGCGAATGTTAATGGGTTGCTTTTCACAAAACAGTGACTTGGCTGTCATTAGCAGCGAGGAAAAACGACGAAGGAAGAGCAAGGCGGAATTTAAATGCTTACTCGGAGAAGATCCAGTTCTGCCTGGAAGTGATGTAGGAGAAGATCAGCCATCTGCTCCGGTGGCAGGCAGGAACGAGGGAGGGCAGGGAGCCCTCGTTTGGGGCCTGCGGGAGGATGCCAGCGTTGTTCCGTGTAGACCTGTGGCCCTCTCCATGACACAACCGGAAAGCTGCAAGTCGCTCCAAAAAGGGCCATCCGGATTTCTGTTTCCAAAAGGGATTTATGGCTTTCGAGTCTGATTTGACATTTTTTTATTTCAGGCAGGGATAGGATGCAGAATACAAGAGTTAGAAGGGAACCCCTGGAGTTCTTACACCAGTGTTTCTCAACCATGGTAGCTTGAAGATGGGTGGACTTCAACTCCCAGAATCCCCCAGCCAGCAGCTAGGAGTTGAAGTCCACCCATCTTCAAGCTACCAAGGTTGAGAAACGCTGTCTTATACCATTATGGTTGTCCAGTCTCTTCTTGAAAACCTCCAGTGAATTTCTGAAGGCAACCCATTCTATTGAAGAGCCTCAGATAGCTCACTCGGCTGAATAGCCTGTTATTAACATCCAGCTGTCTGCAATTTCACCAGTTCGAGGCTCAAGGTTGACTCAGCCTTCCATCCTTTCTAAGGTAGGTCAATTGAGGACCCAGTTTGTGGGGGCAATAAGCTGACTTTGTATAAAAAATATACAAAGGTATGAAGGCTATTGCTTAATGCATTGTAAGCCGCCCTGAGTCTTCGGAGAAGGGCAGCATATAAATCTAATTAAAAAAAGAAGAAAGAAAGAAAGAAAGAAAGAAAGAAAGAAAGAAAGAAAGAAAGAAAGAAAGAAAGAAAGAAAGAAAGAAAGAAGAGGAAGGAAGGAAGGAAGGAAGGAAGGAAGGAAGGAAGGAAGGAAGGAAGGAAGGAAGGAAGGAAGGAAGGAAGGAAGGAAGGAACATTCAGCTGCCTGCAATTATTGCAAGTTCGAATCTCACCAGGCTCCAGGTTGACTCAGCCTTCCTTCCTTTCTAAGGTAGATAAATTGAGGACCCAGTTTGTGGGGGCAATAAGCTGACTTTGCATAAAAAATATACAAAAGTATGAAGGCTATTGCTTAGCGCCTTGTAAGTCGCCCTGAGTCTCTGGAGAAGGGCGGCATATAAATCTAATTTTTTAAAAAAAATTGTTCTCATTGATAGGAAGTTTCTCCTTAATTCCAGATTGCTTCTCTCCTTGCTTAGTTTCCATCCGTTGCTTCTTCTCCTGCCTTCTGGTGCTTTGGAGAAGAGATTGACCCTTTCTTCTTTGTGGAAGCCCCTCAGGTTTTGGAAGAGGGGGGCGTCAACCTAGTCACCAAAGTACGCGAGGGCAGGACAAGGTGCAACAGATGGAAACCTATCAAAGAGAGATCCAACCTAGAAATAAGGGGAAATTCCCTGACAGTGAGAATAATTAACCAGTGGAACAGTCTGCCTCCAGAAGCTGTGGGGGGGGGGGCATCACTGGAGGTTTTCAAGAAGAGATTGGACAACCATATTTCTGAAATGGTATATTGTCTTCTGGTAGAGCAAGGGATTGGAGTAGAAGACCTCCGAAATCCCTTCCAACTCTTGTTATTCAGTCCCAACATGTCTGGGCAGGAGTCTTGCCCGATGCTTGCCCTTCCCCACACTTCTGTCCCTCAAAGATACGTTCCTTCTGAACGTCAAAACTATATTGAGCCATGGTGGCGCAGCGGTTAGAATGCAGTATTGCAGAGTAACTCACTGCCCGCTGCCAGCAGTTCGATCCTGACCAGCTCAAGGTTGACTCAGCCTTCCATCCTTTCCCAGGTTGATAAAATGAGGACCCAGATGGTCGGGGGGCAAGAGGCTGACTCTCTAAGCTTTATAGACAGGGCTGTAAAGCACCGTGAAGCAGTATATGGATAGATAGCTATGGCTGTCTATCATCTATCTGGTGGCGCAGTGGTTAGAATGCAGTATTGCGGGCAAACTCTGCCGACTGCCAGGAGTTCGATCCTGACCGGCTCAAGGTTGACTCAGCCTTCCATCCTTCCGAAGTGAGTTAAATGAGGACCCAGATGGTTGGGGGCAAGAGGCTGACTCTGTAAACCGCTTAGAGAGGGCTGTGAAGCAGTATATAAGTCTAAGGGCTATTGTTGCATAGCTATTCGGACGAAAAAAGGCAGCTTCCTCATCGGAAGAGGGGCCGATTTCCCATCCTGACATCTTTCTGTGCTTGTGGCCCCTTTTCTCTCTTCCCCCTCCACGCCCGCCCTGACGTCTCCATCGTAGATGGCAGGGATCTGTAGGGGATCTTGTCAACCTAATTGATTACTGCGCAGTTCACCCGCTGGTCGGCAAGCGACACGGCGTGGAATGGAACAAATCTGAATGCATCACGCCTTCCTGCTGGGTCAAACTGGGGTGCCCTCCTCTGACAGTGATTTATATATTTGCTGCACCCCCTCCTCTAGGAAATCATTTCCATCAGCAGGTCATGGGAGACCCCTGCCGGGAGGGCCCCAACTCTGCACCACCGCAAGGGAGGGAGAGGATCAAGCTTTCCACAAAACTGATGCACTCAACTTGAGAATAGAAGGGAAGGGAAGGGAAGGGAGGAGAGGAGAGGAGGATGAAAGGAGGGGAAGAGAAGAGAAGAGAAGGGAAGGGAAGGGAGGAGAGGAGAGGAGAATGAAAGGAGGGGAAGGGAAGGGAAGGGAGGAGGGGAGAGGAAAATGAAAGGAAGGGAAGGGAAGGGAGGAGAGGAGAGGAGAATGAAAGGAAGGGAAGGGAAGGGAGGAGAGGAGAGGAGGATGAAAGGAGGGGAAGAGAAGAGAAGAGAAGGGAAGGGAAGGGAAGGGAAGGGAGGAGAGGAGAGGAGAATGAAAGGAGGGGAAGGGAAGGGAAGGGAGGAGGGGAGAGGAAAATGAAAGGAAGGGAAGGGAAGGGAGGAGAGGAGAGGAGAATGAAAGGAAGGGAAGGGAAGGGAGGAGAGGAGAGGAGAATGAAAGGAGGGGAAGGGAAGGGAAGGGAGGAGGGGAGAGGAAAATGAAAGGAAGGGAAGGGAAGGGAGGAGAGGAGAGGAGAATGAAGGGGGAGGGGAAGAGAGAAGAGAAGGGAGGAGAGGAGAGAAGAATGAAAGGAGGGGAAGGGAAGGGAAGGGAAGGCAGGAGAGGAAAGGAGAATGAAAGGGGAGGGGAAGAGAAGGGAAGGGAAGGGTGGAAAGGAGAGGAGAATGAAAGGAAGGGAGGAGAAGAGAAGGGAAGGGAGAGGAGAGGAGAGTGGAAGGGGAGGGGAAGGGAGGAGAGGAGAATGAAAGAGGAGGAGAAGGGAAGGGAGAGGAGAGGAGAATGGAAGGGGAGGGGAAGAGAAGGGAAGGGAGGAGAGGAGAATGAAAGGAGGGGAAGAGAAGGGAAGGGAAGGGAGGAGAGGAGAGGAGAATGAAAGGGGAGGGGAAGAGAAGAGAAGAGAAGAGAAGAGGAGAGAAGAGAAGAGAAAAATACAATATATAATATACAATACTATAAACATGTTCTGATCCAGCTCTGAAAACACAACAAAGCCTCTGAAGTTAACTCAAAGATTCCTTTAATTAGGAGCGCCAGAAGCCCTGGCAAAAAGTTTCTCTCTCACCGCAGGCTAACAAGTCTGTCCAGCCAGAAGATGAATAGTTGTCTGCCACATACTATTAAGTATGTGCTAGGGTGGGGCTTAGCTAGCAGCGGTGGCTCTTTCAACCCAAGGACCGGCCCATAGATTCCCACTGCTCTCCTCTCCTCTGCCTTCTGTGCATCTGTGTGTCAGGCACTGAACCCAGCTATTCCTCCTCCTCCTCATAGGCCACCTCCAGACCTGGGGCTATTGACTCTCCGTCTGAGGGATGACGGACGGCCCAGGCTCCCAGGTTGCCTTGATGCTGATCCCGACTCCCACACCTCCTCCTCCTCCTCCTCTTCCTCCTCTGATTCAGCTGGTGGAGAGGCCGGCCGAAGGGAGGCCACAACAAAAACAAGTCCAAGGTCACCTGTAGAGTCTTTGTGACTGAGAACACAGGAGAATGTGAAGTAACACCTTTCCGATGCCAGTACAATACCTGAATCATGAGATCACTAGTCCTCTACTTAAGGTCCCAATAATTCAGCCCCAAAAGTTCTGTTGCTGAGTGAGAAATGTCCTCCGTGACTTTTGCCCGGTTTTACAGCCTTTCTCCCCCTCCGTCGGTAAGTGAATCACTGCAGTGGTGAAGTTAGTCACACTGTGTGTGACTACACAGTGAAGTAAATCCGGTTTCCCCCGTTGACCGCTCGTCAGAAGGTTGCAAAAATGGATCACGTGACCCCCCCCCCGGGACACTGCAACCGTCATAAATACGAGTCAGAGGGCAATTTTGATCACATGGCCACGGGGATTCTGCAAGGGTCGTAAGTCACTTTTTTTCAGTGCCGTCGTAACTTCAAACGACCGCTCAATGAACGTTCGTAAGTCAAGGACTTACTCTGCGTCTTCCCAACTCGGATACTCTCCCCAAAGTGCCTTTGACAACTGTCAAACCGCCCTCCGAGCGTCGTGATCCGCGTGCAAAACTCCTGGTAGTGACACCCGCGCACACCACCCGGAGATCCCTCCCCGATGCCTTTTAACAGGCGGGCGAGAAGAATCGATTCCTGTCACTCACCAGTCCATCTGCAGGAACAGGATTATGGATCCGGGGCCTTTTGCCAGCACTTTAATCTTAAAATCAATGCGGAGACAGAAGCTGGTTTAGGGAAAGGTAACCGAGCGGGCGTCACTTTGATGAGGTTTTGAAAACTTCAAATGCAGAGGGGGGGTCTGAGGTAATTGTCTCTGCCATTGGGGAGGGGGCGGAGGGGGAAGGGCGACTCACCTGTCACACCTGATAGAATTTCCACTCTATAGAAAGCCAGTTGCCAAAACTTACTTACTTATTTACTCTCTTTCCTTTCTTCTTTTTTTCCCTTTCTTTGTATTTCCTTCTTTTTTTCTTTCTCTCTCTTTCCTTCTTTCTCTCTTTCTTTACTTTTTTCTTTTTGTTTCCTTCCTTCTTTCTCTCTCTCTCTCTCTCTCTCTCTTTCCTTCCTTCCTTCTCTCTCTCTTACTCTTTCCTTCTTTCTTTTTTTTCTTTCCTTCTTTCTCTTTCTTTCCCTTTCTTTCCTTCTTTCTCTCTTTTTCTTTCCTTCCTTCTTTCCCTCTCTCTTTCCTTCTTTCTCTTTTTCTTTTTTCCTTCTTTCTTTTTTTCTTTCTTTTTCCTTCTTTCCCCCTCTCTCACTCTCTTTCTCTATCTCTCTCTCTTTCTTGCTTTATTTTGTTCTTTTTCTTTCTTTCTCTTTCTTTCTCTTTCCTTCCTTCTTCCTTTCTCTCTCTCTCTTTCCTTCCTTCCTTCTCTCTCTCTTTTTCTTTTTCTTTCTTTCTCTCTTTCTTTCCTTCTTTTTCTCTTTCTTTCCCTTTTTTCCTTCTTTCTCTCTCGCTTTCTTTCCTTCTTTCTATTTCCTTCTTTCTTTCTTTCCTTCCTTCTCCTCTCTCTCACTCTCTTTCTCTCTCTCTTTCTTTCTTTCCTTCCTTCTCTCTCTCTCTTTCTTTCTTTCCTTCTCTTTCTCTTTCTTTCCCTTTTTTCCTTCTTTCTCTCTCTTTCTTTCCTTCCTTCCTTCTTTCTTTCCTTCTTTCTTTCTTTCTCTCTTTCTTTTTCCCTTCTCCCCTTTCTCACTCTCTTTCTCTCTCTCTCTTTCTTGCTTTATTTCCTTCTTTCTTTCTCTTTCTTTCTTTCTTTCTCTTTCCTTCTTTCTTTCGCTCTCTCTTATTTCCTTCCTTCCTTCTCTCTCTCTTTCTTTCTCTTTCCTTCTTTCTTTCTTTCTCTCTCTTTCTTTCTTTTCTTCTTTCTTTCTTTCTTTCTTTCTATTTCCTTCTTTCTTTCTTTTCTTTCTTTCCTTCCTTCTCCCCCTCACTCTCTTTCTTTCTTTCTCTTTCCTCCTTTCTTTCTCTCTCTTTCCTTCCTTCTTTCTCTCTCTCTTTCTTTCCTTCCTTCTCCCCCCCCCTTCCTTTTTCAAACTTTTTTATTGGTTTATCCAAATATAAACTAGAAAGAGAAATTCAAAAAATTCAGGGAAAGGACAACTGTTTCTTGGGCGATCCTTCAAAGCGACCACAACACTAAAAAAAAAAAGATTTTATGACCAGTTGTAATGGCCATTGTAGCAACCTCACAGTTACATGATCAGAAATCAAGGGGTAGATGAACAACTATCATGTACCGTATTTTTCGTACTATAAGATGCACTTTCCCCTCCCCTAAAAGGGTGGAAATGTTGGTGCGTCTTACACACCGAATACAGCCATTTTTGGCCTTCTAAAACCTCGCCCCCCGCATCTGTTTTTCGCAAAAACAGGCCGTGCAGAGGGTTTGGGAGGCCTACAGAGTGCTCCTGGGGCCAAGGAGGGCAAAAAAATTTTTTTTCTTGTTTTCCTCTTCGAAAACTTGCTGTGTCTTATACTCCGGTGCGTCTTATAGTCTGAAAGATACGGTATTGGCGATGGTTCACCTCGCTTCCAAAAAAAATCAAAGTCAATGGGAGAATCTGGATTCAGTTCAGGACCTCATTTTTCACTTAACAACTGCAGTGATCGACTTAATAACGGGGGGGCAAGAAAGGTCGTAAAATGGAGCGAAGCTCACTTCACAAATGTCTCACTTAACGACAGAAATTGCAGGCTCAATTGCGGTCGTTAAGTCGAGGACTGCCTGCATTGGCTTGGTTTCACTTTCTTTGCATGTTTCAATTCTGCTCAGAAATGACTTGAAAACGGCTTTTCTTCACTCCAGGATTTTTCTTCTTATCCTCAGAGCACGGTCATTGTGGAAAAAACGGTCCAGGACCTCATGAATTTGATGCATGACTTAAGCGCCTACTCAGACCAGTTCCTGAACATGGTATGTGTCAAACTCCAGGAATACAAGGACACCTGCAGTGCGGCTTACAGGTACGACTATGGAGCTTCTCGGTCATCCCGGCCATGGTGGTTACAAAGGTGCATTTTTTTTTTCTTCAAAAGGCCTGGAGTTTCTTTGTTTTTCCTTGGAAGTCCTTTCACTCCTCTATCCAAGAAGCTTCTTCCGTTCTGACTGCGTGATGTCATTCCCTCACCATTCAGTCAGAACCGATGAAGCTTCTTGGATGAGGAGCAAAAGGTCTTCAACGCACAACAAAGAAAGTCCAGGTGCCTTTTGGGGGGGGGGGAAACACATTTGAGATTTAACAGGTATGGCGTACCGGACTGTGGTGTGAACGGACAGCCTCTTCCAAATAAGAGAGCTTTAGCTTTAGAGAACAGTCCGATAAGAGAGGGCATAGCCCAGAGCTGCACAATGGATTGAGAAAAAGATTCAGAAGGGACCCTCCCTAGCTTCTCAGGTTATAAAGGAGGCAGGGGGGAGATTTGTATTTTCAGGCTTATAAATTTTTGTTAATGTAGCTTTAGAGAACAATCCAATAAGAGAGGGCGTAGCCCAGAGCTGCATAATGGATTGAGAAAAAGATTCAGAAGGGACCCTCCCTAGCTTCTCAGGTTATAAAGGAGGCAGGGGGGAGATTTGTATTTTCAGGCTTATAAATTTTTGTTAATGTAGCTTTAGAGAACAATCCAATAAGAGAGGGCGTAGCCCAGAGCTGCATAATGGATTGAGAAAAAGATTCAGAAGGGACCCTCCCTAGCTTCTCAGGTTATAAAGGAGGCAGGGGGGAGATTTGTATTTTCAGGCTTATAGATTTTTGTTAATGTAGCTTTAGAGAACAGTCCAATAAGAGAGGGCGTAGCCCAGAGCTGCATAATGGATTGAGAAAAAGATTCAGAAGGGACCCTCCCTAGCTTCTCAGGTTATAAAGGAGGCAGGGGGAGAATTGTACTTTCAGACTTGCAAGATTAAGTTAATGCAGCCTTAAAGTGAGGTACAAATTAGCTCATCTCCTTGTGTTCTCTCTTGTCTACCTGTGTGGGCTGACACAAAGGAACAGATTTATCTGTGTTTTGGAGTTTTCGCCCCTCGAGATAAAAGGAGCAGATGCAGCTTGATCTTTCATTCAAAAGAACACATAAAACACAATACTGGAAAGATTTCTAAGAATCAAGCACGGCCTCTTCACTTGCTTGTAAAATTATAGGAAGAATAGGAGTGAAACAGGAGACACGGTTGCCATAATTTTGTTTTCTTTGAGCCAATAAAGAGCTCGGCACACACATTGAACTAAACCTCTAACATCACCCTGAACAGACATGCCTATGCCAACAAATCCCATTTAAGTGTAAAAGCCAACGGTAAATTAATACGCTCGTTCTCTGATCAGCCTTTTTGGAGAAATAAATTGCTCTAGGCTTCAGTAAGCTATCATTTTTTATGCGTTTTAAAGTTTACACGATTTCCTAATTATCATCTGAATACAAGGGAAAACAATTGGACTTTCTCCCCCTACGATTCGTTGTTCAGGACAGCTTTTCCTTTCATATCCTTTTCAATTTTGCATTTGGCGCTTGGCGTATCTCAGGAGTTGATAGTTTAGGAAACGGGAAAACACATTGCGCTCAGAGGTGGCTATTCAGACGGGTCGGAACGGTTCGGGCAAACCGGTAGCAGAAATCGTGCATGGGGCTGCCTACCCACCCCGGCTCTATGCCCTCCTATTTAGGCACATTTTTGAGGCCGGACTATGCGTGGAAGGCTTGTGAGCAAAGCACATGCACGAAAGGCCGGGCGCATACACGGAGGGCAGGTAGTAACAAAACATGAGACCCATTGCCGATTGTGCCGGAGAGCGGCGAAGGCGGAAACGGGCTCAGAGGAGATCAGTGGCATTTGAAAAACCAAACAATGCAATTTTTCTTCACCCGTTTCGAATAATCTTGAATGAGGAGAGTAGCGTCAGGCGCAAAGAATTGGGATATGGACCATGCGTAAAGTTGCAAGTTAAGAAAATTTATTGCTCAGGCGGATACAGGGGGTGCTCAAGTTATGACCACGGTTGAGTGCAAAATTTAGGTGTGCTACGTGAAACATTTGTTCATGAATTTTGATCATGTGAGCGCAGGGACGCTGCAACGGTCGTAAGTGTGAAAAATTGTCATAAGTCTCCTGTTTTTCAGTGCCGTTGTAACTTTGGACGGTCACTAAATGGACTGTTGTAAGTCGGGGACTAGCTGTACACAATAATCTAGTTGATTAAAGTGAGACACTAAATTGGTACAAGAAAAAGGGGACGACAGAGAAGGAGGTGGCTGGATGGAGTCACTGAAGCAGTCGGCATGAGCTTCAATGGACTCCAGAGGATGGTAGAGGACAGGAAGGCCTGGAGGAACATTGTCCATGGGATCGCGATGGGTCGGACACGACTTTGCAACCAACAATAACAACAACAATATAAGAATCAATGAAATTGGACTTAGACTGTTTATGGCAATGTAACGACTCTAGGCTGATGACTCTCTTAATTCCACCCCTGGTTCTACCTATTCTTGCCTGCCTGTTCTGAGCCAGCTCCCCAAACACGACAAACCCTCTGTAGTTGAAGCAATGATTTCTTTATTAAGAGTGCCAGCAGCCCCGGCAAAAAGTTTCTCTCCCATCGCAGGCTAACAAGTCTGTCTGGCAGGGAGAAGAATAGTTTTCTGTCCCACCTATTCATCTCCGCCCCCTGCCTTTTATCCCCAGAGCTAGGGTGGAGCTTCGCTAGCAGCAGTGGCTCTTCCGTCCCGAGGACCAGCCCACCGATTTCCACTGCTCTCCTCTCCTCTGCCTTCTGTGCAACGATGCGTCAGGCACTGGGCCCAGCTGTTCCTCCTCCTCCTCATCAGCCACCTCCAGACCCGGGGGCTATTGATTCTCCACCTGAGGGCTGATGGATGATCCAGACTCCACCTCTCTCTCTCTCTCTCTCTCTCTCTCTCTCTCTCTCTCCTCTCTCTCTCTCTCTCTCTCTCTCTCTCTCTCTCTAATAACTCAATCCCCTCTTCCCCCTTGGAGCTCCCAGGTTTCCTCGATGCTGACCCTGACTCCCACACCTCCTTCTTCTCGTCTGATTCAGCTGCTGGAGGGGCCGGCGGCCGACAGGCCACAATATTACCCTGCACTGAAATTTCCATATTATTTAAGCCTGATCTGGAAATAAGAGACCCACTACCGGTTATCCTTGACTTACCGCCATTTGTTTAGTGACTGCTCCGTGTTACAACAGCGCTAAAAATGGTGATTTGCAACTGGCTTTCCCCCTTTCGACTATCGCCACGTCCCCTTGATCACATGATCAACGTCCAAGTGCTTGGCAACTGGCATGTATTTATGACAGTTTATTTATTTACGTCTCTGGGTCATGTGATCCCCTTTTGCGACCGTTTCAAGTGGCTTCCCACAAGCAGAGTCAAAGGGAGAAGCCAGGTTCGCTTAACGACTGCCCGATTCCCTTAACATCTGCAGCTTTGTCTAAATGGTCCTCAAATGGGGTGGAAGTCGCTGAATAGCTGTCTTGTTTAGCAACAGTAAATTTGGGGCTCAATTGCGGTCATAAGTTGAGGACTACCTGTAGTACTTGGCCAAACCAGCTTCTAAACTGTCCTCTGGTTCTTTTCTTTTTATTATTATTATTATTTTATTTTAGGAGCATCGTCCAGTCGGACGACAAGATGGTGATCAGCGCATCTTGGGCCAAAGACGATGACATCACCAGACTCTTGAAGTCCCTTCCCAACTGGAGCAACATGGCCCAGCCCAAGCAGTTGAGACCTAAAAGAGAGGAAGAAGAAGACTTCATCAGGTGGGTCCTTCCTTAGATCCATGGATGTAAATCACGGTTTAACCTGTTCTGTCCCCGCCCCCAGGAATACACCCAAACGGACAGTCGGAGGTTAAAATAAGCTGGCAGGCAACCAAGTAGTCTGATAAGGAGCTTGGCAGCAATCCCAGAAGCTGCGTGCCAAAACCTTTATTAACGTAACAGAAAAATACACACCACAAGTGTCCAGAATAGCCAAAGCTGAGATGCAGGAATGTTTGTTTTTGTTCGTCACAAAAGTGCAGGCTGACTCACTCTCTTTTATAGGCTGTGGGGTGTGGTCCAGTGAGTCAGCTAATCACGAGCACGCCGTGCCTTCTGTTGGGCACGTTTCTCCCTGCGTCGCTGGTGAGGATCCAGCCAGCACTTATCTCCCTCGTCGCTGTCCACCTGTGGCTGCGGGGATGTGCTTGGCTCTGGGCTTATCTCTTGCCCTTCGGTGTCCTCCAGGGGCATTGCCAGAAAGGAGGGTCCTGGAGAGGGAGGTCTTGCCAATTCCTCCCTTTCACTCTTGGAGTCCTCTCCTGACGATGACACCGGCTCAGGCAACGGAGCCACAACATAACTTGGACTCCATCTTCTTAATGGTGAACCACGAAAAAAGGAACAAACAATGAGCCCACAAAGTCAGGAACAAGGTACTGAGTCCACGAAGTCAGGAAGAAGCAAGCAGTCCTGCAAACCCAAAATGTCTGTACCGGCACACGAAACTCTACCAATTCAGCATTTGTTCCTGACAAACACCCCTCCCCACCGCATCTCCTTAAATCTCAGTCCCCAGGTGTGCCTTGTGACGAGGGGTGGGGTCAGGAGTGAAATCCAGCAGGTTCTGACAGGTTCTGGAGAACCGATAGTGGAAATTTTGAGTAGTTCGGAGAACTGGCAAATACCACCTCTGGCCGGCCCCAGAGTGGAGTGGGAATGGGGATTTTGCAGTATCCTTCCCTTGGAGTTGGGTGGGGATGGGGATTTTGCAGTATCCTTCCCCTGCCACGCCCACTAAGTCACGCCCACCAAGCCACACCCACAGAACCAGTACTAAAAAAATTGGATTTTACCACTGGGTGGGGTGCTCTCCTCCGAAGTTGTCAGGTCGGCCTGCGCTGTTCCCGCCTTCTCTCTGCTCTCCATGCTTGAGGATCAGGAGGGGGCAGTTGTTGCTCATCACTTGAGCTCTGTCATTCCTCATGTCCACTACTTGCCCTCTCTTGGTCATCCTGCCTCCGTTCCTCCCTGCTAACAAGCTGTCCCAATCCTGAGGGGCCCTGGACTGCCTCAGCCTGCTCCTTCCCACATTCCAATGAAGCCGCCCCCTTCAGCTCCAACTCCAGCTCGTCCTCCACCTCAGATTCAGGCTCTGATGGGGGTATGATAATTTTGCTGTTCTCAAACCACTTCCAGATGGTACCCTTTTCATTGTTCTACTGTACTTTGTCGAGAAGTTAGGCATTCTGATTCATTAGACAACTCCCTCCCTTGTAGGCAAATCTACTAGCCTGTGTATAAATCTTTATTGTGAAATAGCTTGAAAACTTTTTTTTTTAAATTAGATTTATATGCCACCCTTCTCCGGAGACTCAGGGCGGCTTACAACGCGTTAAGCAACAGCCTTCAGACTTTTGTATATTTATACAAAGTCAGCTTATTGCCCCCACAAACTGGGTCCTCAATTGACCTACCTTAGAAAGGATGGAAGGCTGTGTCAACCTTGAGCCTCGAACTTGCAATAATTGCAGACAGCTGAATGTTAATAACAGGCTATTAGCCTGTTGAGCTATCCAAGGCACACACCTTTATCCCCTGCTTTCTAATCCATCTAATCAAAACATGTAAAATTAGCACATTTTTATCGCAGAGGTCGATCAGTTCCATTTGTAGACCAGTGAAATTGGGCTGAACCGCTAAACGTTTTCTTTGAGGGTTGCCTCCTAACGGGCCTGACTTTAGCAGACGACTCAGTTGGGACCGTCTGACCACTAGATCAATTTTCTTCGCTTTCGTGGTCCAACTGCTGACCTCTCCCCATCCCCACCCCCAGGGGATACCTGGGAAAGCTTCTTGGAAGCTACTAAGCTGTTTTAGAAGTCCCTGGTGATGGGCGAGAGGCTGGTTATTACCGCTTACCGGACTCCATTAGGAAAATTACGTTAAGGAATTCCTAGCCTTTCCATATCATCTGGAGCCAACCTGGTGTAAATTGATCAGACTTTCCTTCCCCCTGTAGAAGAACACTGCCAGGGTAATGATGATTTAAAGCTGACCAGCCCATGTAAGGCTAATGCAACTGTAAAGCTGATGAAATGTTAGGCTGATGCAATGAGAATGAATCAGCACTGGTATAGCCAGTTTAAGACTCTGAAGGGGTCCACACAATTTTTTTACCCCTTTAACAGGTGTTTATAAATTTCAGCTAGGAGAGGGCGTATTCTCTCTCCTTGTGTCCGGTATTCATAGCAGAGTTCTCTGTGTAGAGTTAAGAAGAAGTTTGATTGCTAGTAAGGTATTTGCAACCACGAATATTTCTGTATATGACTTACTGTATTTTCCTGCGTATAAGACTACTTTCTAACACACAAAAATCTTCTCAAAAGTCGAGGGTCGTCTTATACGCCGGGTCTCATTCTCCTGTAACCAGGCAGACCAGCCCATAAGGCTCTGACAAGCCTTAAATGGCTCTGAGGAGGGTCGTCTTATACGCCCAGTCGTCTTATACGCCGGAAAATACGGTATATGTCTAAATCTCTGTGTGCTGTGTTTTGCTCCTAGCTTGTCTTCTAATAGTAGTCAACAAACATAATGGCTTGTTTTTGAAACACAGCTAAGATCCAGTCCGAGTCAGTCAATGGGAGCAAAGGTTTATTCTTCCAAGCTTTCGGGCTCGTACTTCGCGCCCTCCAAAATATGCTCAGTGGATTGTTCTTCACCTTGTATTTTTATGGTGCCTGGTTGTGTGTAGCTTTTTGTTATCAATTAGGGTGTTGATGTCTGGCTGTTGAGCCGTTGATGGTCGTCGTGCCGCTGCACCTTTGGCTCCTGATAAGCTGGTCGCGAATCATCACAGGGCCTGTTTCAATCATTTCTCTCGGCTGTTTTTGTCCCTGCTCGGCCAGCAATTGTAGTAGTATGCAATTGAATGCACATCCTTGCAAAGAGAGGCTACCAATGAGTTTGGCTCTCCTTGTCTAACCGTTCATTCATGTTCCCTTTCTCCCAGTTAGCCTTCTCCCTGTCTGTCTCGGGTATTCTAGTCCATGGTTGGGCAATCTTTTAAAAGCTAGAAAGGGGAGGGGGGAGGATAGAAATATTTAAATTAAAACAAAGATATATTATATTGATTCAATTTATATGTCGCCCTTCTCCGGAGACTCAGGGCAGCTTACAATGTGTTAAGCAATAGCCTTCATACTTTTGTATATACCTGCTTAGTAGGGCTTTCGGCCTCCCCTAAACGGTGTTCTTTTTTTAAATTTTTTTTATACAAAGTCAGCTTATTGCCCCCACAATCTGGGTCCTCATTTTACCTACTTTGAAAGGATGGAAGGCTGAGTCAACCTTGAGCCTGGTGAGATTCGAACTTGCAGTAATTGTAGGCAGCTGGTGTTACTTAACAGCACTTTAGTCTGCTGTGCCACCAAGGCTTTTATATGGCGTGAAGAATCCCAGGCTGGTGGGGGGTTTTTTTCTAATTTATTTTAATATTTTTTGTCTTTTAATGACCCCCTAATCCAGGGGTGAAATGTTCCCGGTTCAGATCAGATCAGATCAGGCGATCCAGTAGTGATTGTGGCAGATCGTTCGGAGAACCAGTAGCGATGGTGGCGCAGGGCTCCATCCACCCACCCGGGTGTCGTTACTTCCTGGTTTTACCCAGGAAGTAATGTGTTTTTTACCCTCTGCCCATGCACAGAAGTTTTTGCGCATGGGCAGAGGGTCTGTGCGCACGTGTAATGCAGGCATGTAGCGTGTGCACTTCCGAACTGGTAAGGAAGGTAAGTAGATTTCACCCCTGCCCTAATCTCTTGCATTGGGGTGGAGTTGGGACAGTCTGCTAAGCTCTGGTGGCTCAGCAGACTAAAGCATGATAATTAAACACCAGCTGTCTGCAATTACTGTGTTCGAATCTCGCCAGGCTCAAGGTTGACTCAGCCTTCCATCCTTTCTAAGGTAGGTCAATTGAGGACCCAGTTTGTGGGGGCAATAAGTAAATATACAAAAGTATGAAGGCTATTGCTTAATGCATTGTAAGCCGACCTGAGTCTCCGGAGAAGGGCAGCATATAAATCAAATTAAAAAAAGAAAGAAAGGAAGGAAGGAAGGAAGGAAGGAAGGAAGGAAGGAAGGAAGGAAGGAAGGAAGGAAGGAAGGAAGGAAGGAAGGAAGGAAGGAAGGAAGGAAGGAAGAAAGAAAGCTGTCTGCAATTACTGTGTTCGAATCTCGCCAGGCTCCAGGTTGACTCAGCCTTCCATCCTTTCTAAGGTAGGTAAATTGAGGACCCAATTTGTGGGGGCAATAAGCTGACTTTGTATAAATATACAAAAGTATGAAGGCTATTGCTTAATGCATTGTAAGCTGCCCTGAGTCTCTGGAGAAGAGTGGCATATAAATCAAATTAAAAAACAACAACTGAATGGAGCAGAGTGTTTACTGGCCGGATGCCCTTCCTGTCACCAATCCAGAGTTCGCAGCAGATATATTCTCATGGTGCCCAGAGAGAGAAATATTCTGCCTCTAGCTACAATTGAACTCACAGCCTCCTGATTGGGAGGCAAGAGCTCCACCTCTAGGCTAGCGAACCACTCAGTTCCCGGCCGGCGATGGCAAAGTTAAATCCTGCAGATTTCAACGGCATTAAAATCTGAGTTGCTTTCAACCCGATCTAGTGTCTGTTCCTTCACTACCTTTAACCTGGTTAGTGAGTTAAGCATTTTCTAGCTTGAAACAGTGAATTAACCCAAATTGGCTGGGTTTGCACAACACACCAAGCGTCAGGCACAGACAACTAGATTCACATCTGTAGAGGTCGAACAGGTTGCGGATAGTCCTCCAGTTACGACAGTTCACTTAGTGACCGCTTCAAGTGACAACGGCACATGGCCATTGCGGCATCCCCGTGGTCACACGATCCAAGTTCAGAAACTCGTCAACCGGCTCGTATTTATGTCGGCCGCCGTGCCCTCGGGGGTCTCGCGATCCCCTTTTGTGACCAACAGAGTCGACGGGGAAGCCAAGTTCACTGCACAGAACGGGTGACTAACTTTAACAACCGCAGTGCTTCACTTAACAATTGCGGCAAGAAAGGTTCGCAAAATGGGGCGAAACTCACTTAACAGCGGTCTCACTTAACAACGGAAATATTGGGGTCGTAAGTCGAGGACTACCAGTGTATGCCTCCCAAACACTGACTGACTGCAACAGCTGAGCTTTGCCGGATAGGAACATCCAAATAATATCACAAATGCTCATCATTTTTTTCCCAGGTGTAAAGACTCATAAAATTGGAAATATTTCCTGAAGGAAATTGACGCAGCTGAATGCAGTTGGGTGCCACTAAAGTCATTGGAAAAGAGACGTGATCGAGCAGATAGGTGATTGGCTTAGGCTGATTGTGGAAACAGCATATGATACAGGTAGTCCTCGCCTTACGACCACAACTGAGCCCAAAATGCATGTGGTTAAGTGAAACGTTTGTTAAGTGAGTTTCGTTGGACTTCTTTTCTTGCCAAGGTTGTTCAATGAATCGCCTCCGCGGATAAGTTAGTAACCGAGTTGTTAAGTGAATCCGGCTTTCCCCATTGACTCTGCTCGTCGCAAGGTCACAAAAAGGGATCGTGTGACCTTGGGACACTGCGACCGTCATAAATGGGAGTCAGTTGCCAAGCATCCGAATGTAAATCACGTGACCGTGAATTTTGATCACGCGATCACGGAGAGGCGGCAAAGGTCTCAACTGTGAAAAACGGACATAAGTCACATTTTTCAGGCACGTTGTAACTTTCAGCCATCACTAAACGAACTGTTATAAATCGAGGATTACCTGTGTAATCTGCCGATCAGGCCTGAGTGTGGGCGAAAGTAGGCTCAGGTTAAGGCACATCTGAACTCGCGTTCCAGCAACATTGAGTAAGAAGGTCCTTTTATCCTTCATGGCCATTA
Organism: Coluber constrictor foxii; assembly: GCA_038048745.1. Taxonomy (NCBI): domain Eukaryota; kingdom Metazoa; phylum Chordata; class Lepidosauria; order Squamata; family Colubridae; genus Coluber; species Coluber constrictor. The sequence continues at coordinate 673,715 of JAWJVD010000213.1, forward strand.
TCTTAACTTGGCTCTCTGCAAAAGGTTGGGGAATGTAGCTTTCAAGGCATCGGGCTAAAAACCAGGAGACTGTGAGTTCTAGTCTCGCCGTAGGCCTCAAAGCTGGCTGGCTAACTTTAGACCAATCACCAGGAAACGATGAGTTCTAGTTCCACCTTAAGCATGGAAACCGACTGGGTGACTTTGAGCCAATCCCCAGGAGATTGGGAGTTCTAGTCCTGCTTTAGGCGTGAAATCCAGCTAGGTGACTGTGGACCAATCACAAGGGTTCGCAGAATTCTAATCCCACCTTAGGCGCTAAAGCTGGCTGGTTGACTGGGCCACGTCACTAGGAGATGGTGAATTCTAGTCCCACCTTAGGGATGAAAGCCAACTAGAGAAGTTTGGGCCACCTCACTAGGAGATGGTGAGTTCTAGTCCCGCCTCAGGCTTTAATGCCTGTTGGCTGTCTTTGGGCCAGTCCTTCTCTCTCAGCCCGTCCCACCTCCGCAGGATTGTTGTTGCGAAGAAAATCGGAGGAGGAAAAAGTCACTTTGTGTTACTTACAAAAAATAACAAAGGTGGGATAAAAATAAATAAATAAAAAATGCTACTCTTGCGTGATTGACACACGCCTTGCTCTCTTTTTTCTTCTAGGACTGCCTTCGGCAAAGAGTCGGAAGTCCTGATCGGGAACCTGGGGGATAAACTGATTCCCCAGCAAGAGATTCTCGGGGACGTCAGCGATCTGAAGGCCCTGGCCAATATGCACGAAAGCCTGGAGTGGCTCTCGGGACGGGTGAAAAGTGCTTTCTCCAGCCTTCCATTGGCCCAGAGTAAGTGACCCCTGGGGACGCAGAAATACACCCGCGGGGATTTCAATTACTGGTCGCCCTCGAGTTACGACCACAATTGTGCCCAACGTTTCCGTTGCTAAGCGAGATGGTTGTTAAGTGAGTTTGGTCTCCTTTTACAAACTTTCTGGCAGAGGTTGTTAAGTGAATCACTGGATGCAGGGATGGATAGATGAATAGTTAGGTACATAATGGATGGATGACTAGATAGATAGATAGATAGATAGATAGATAGATAGATAGATAGATAGATAGATAGATAGATAGATAGATAGATAGATAGATGATAGATGAAGATGGATGGATGGATGGCTAGATAGATGATAGATAGATAAGATAGATAGGTACAGAAATAGAGAGAGAGAGAGAGAGAGAGAGAGAGGTAGGTAGGTAGACAGGCAGGCAGGCAGACAGACAGACAGAGAGGGAGGGAGGGAGGGAGGGAGGGAGGGAGGGATGGATGGATGGATGGATGGATGGACGGACGTAGGTACATAATGGATGGATGACTAGATATGGATGGTTGGAGGTAGGTAGGTACATAACAGATGTGTGACTAGATAGACAGACAAGGATGGAAAGGAAGGAAGGAAGGAAGGAAGGACGAATCACAAAAGCAATGCACCAAGAATTGGACCCCGCTTGGGAGAAGCCAAGAAAGATCTGACTGGTGGACTAGTTCAGGACCTCGTAAGGACAGAGGCGAGAGGTTTGCAGAGCACAGGAAGCAGAAGTAGATGAAGTGGTGCAAGGATGATTTATAAAGAAAGCAGACAATCAAGAGGCCCATCCCATGGATTGGTGTGTGCTAGACGTAGAGAGATTCCTCTTCTCTCCTTTACATGCCCCCCACCCCAGAGGTTTAAACCCTGTGTTTCCTTCTCCTGCCCTCCCTCTGATTCCACCTGCCCTTCAGCTATAAAACGTTCCCTGGAGGTCCCAGGACTGCTAAACTCCAGCAGGTATCAGCCAAGGTGAAGCCAGGGGGCTTCCCGGGTGGAAGGGTAGGGCAGAAGGTCGAGAAGGCAAGACGAAAAGGGGACGCCGAAAACTCCATGTAACACCTGCTCACAACTTAATGACGGGCTCAAATCCCTGCGGAAGTCCAGGGCTTAAATAAGGAACAGGTTTCTGGCTTTTTGCAAAATATTTATTTATTTATTGGTTCGATTTATATGCTGCCCTTCTCCGGAGACTCAGGGTGGCTTACAATGCGTTAAGCAATAGCCTTCATACTTTTGTATATACCTTAGTAGGACTTTCAGTCCCCTCTAAGCGGTGTTCTTTTTTTTTATACAAAGTCAGCTTATTGCCCCCACAATCCGGGTCCCCATTTACCTTGGAAGGATGGAAGGCTGAGTCAACCTTGAGCCTGGTGAGATTTGAACTCGCAGTAATTGCAGGCAGCTGACAGCTAAGTGCTACTTTAACAGCACTTTAGTCCACTGCGCCACCAAGGTTCATATGAGTTAGGCAATACTTTTATTCCTTTTTTTTATTTTAGCCTTTTACACAATTTCTAAAAAGAGTTTCCAAGCATTCAAATAAAGTTTTGGATCCGGCAGGCCTCATGGTCTCAAATGACCAGGAGGAGGAAACAAAAGCAAATTTTGCATACATAAAGGCAATCCTCGCTTAAAAAACCCACTCATTTAGTGACCGTTCGAAATTACGACGCTGAACAAAGTGACATGACTTTTTCACACTCGCCACCATTGTAGCATTCCCCAGGGTCATGTAATCAAAATTCAGCAGCTTGGCACCTGACTCATACTTATGACGGGTGCAGCGTCCCCTGGGTCACGCGATCCCCTACGGCAACCTTCTGACGAGTAAATTCAGGGGACGGGGGGAGCCAGTTTCACTTAACAACCATGTTACTAACTTAACGACTGCAGGGATTCACTTAACAAGAAAGGTCATGAAATGGGGAAAAACTCATTTAACACCTGTCCTGCTTCGCAGCACCGGTTTTGAGCCCAATTGTGATCGTAAGGCGAGGATTACCTGTAGTTAATAACAGAACTGGAAGGGACCTTAGAGGACTTCTAGTCCAACCCCTTGCTCAGGCAGGAGACCCTACGTCATTTCAGACAAATGGTTGTCCAACATCTTCTTAAAAACTTCCAGTGTTGGAGCATTTGCAACTTCTGGAGGCAACTCGTTCCACTGGTTAATTGTTCTCACTGTCAGGAAATTTCTCCTTAGTTCTAGGTTGCTTCTCTCCTTGTTTGGTTTCCATCCACTGCTTCTTGTCCTGCCTTCAGTTGCTCAGGAGAATTTGTTATCAGTCTGTCCATCCATCCATCCCTCCATATATCCATCTCTGATGAGATTACCTACAGTAGTTAGGTTAATGAAAAGTCTGCAAGAAAACAAGCAAGCCCAGAGAGCCCTAAGGACCCCTCATGTCAACCCTGAGCTACAAATATTCTCCTTTACTGGAACTAACTATCTGTCTCTAACTAACTAGCTAACTAACTATCTCCATCCATATCCATCCATCCCTGCCTGCCTGCCTTCCTGCCTGCATCTCTCTCTCCCTCTCTCTCTTTTTCTCTCTCTCTCTCTTTCTCTCTATCACTAATTAACTAACTATGTCTGTCTGTCTATCTATCTATCTCTAACTAACTAACTATTACTAACTCTATCTATCACCAACTAACTATCACTATCTATCTATCACTAACTAACTAACTACCTCTATCTATCTATCTATCTATCTATCTATCTATCTATCTATCTATCTATCTATCTATCTATCTATCTATCTATCTATCATCTATCATCTATCTAATCTATCTATTACTTACTAACTAACTACCTCTATCACTATCTATCTATCTATCTATCTAATCTATCTATTACTTACTAACTAACTAACTCTATCTCTATCTATCTATCTATCTCTTAACTAACTAACTCTATCACTAACTCTATCTATCACCAACTAACTATCTCTATCTATCTAGCTATCTAGCTATCTAGCTATCTAGCTATCTAGCTATCTAGCTATCTAGCTAGCTAGCTAGCTATCTAATCTATCTATTACTTACTAACTAACTACCTCTATCACTATCTATCTATCTATCTATCTATCTATCTATCTGTCTATTACTTACTTACTTACTAACTAACTAATTCTATCACTAACTCTATCTATCTATCTTATCATCCATCCATCCATCCATCCAGAGAATTGGTCTCTACCAGTGTTATTATCTGCAGATAGCTTTTTGGGGGGGTGGGGGTGGATTGCTATTGAGAACTTTCCCCCCCAGTCTGATGGGATATGGAGACCCAATGAAAACGAGGGCTGGCTTGATTGAGGCAGCCAGCCAAAAAAAAAAAAAAAATCTCTCGGTCGTGTTACCTGTGAATGCGCCCTGTGGAAGCGGAAGGCGAAGGGCGTCTGATTTCCTTGTACAATAAGTGGAGGAGGCAGGTTGTGCCTTCGGGTGGGGGAAAAACAGCAGCTGCTGTTTTATCAAGCAATTAAAGGCGACAATTGTTGGCACAGCTAGCAACTCAGAGGGAGCACCAAGTGGTATGATGCGTGAAGGTTTCTCAGTGATCACGGTGTAGCCATCCTTCGGTCCCTTGTACTTCTGTATTGCATCCAGGTTTGGTCACCAGAATACAAAAAATATATATATATATTCTAGAAAGAGTGCAGAGGAAAGCAACAAAGAGGATTAGGGGGGTGGAGACTAAAATATAGGAAGAACAGTTGCAGGAATTGGGTTTGTCTAAAGGTAAACATTCCCCTAGCACATATATGCTAGTCGTTCCCGACTCTAGGGGGCGATGCTCATCTCCGTTTCAAAGCCGAAGAGCCAGCGCTGTCCGAAGACGTCTCTGTGGTCATGCAGCTGGCATGACTCAACATGAAAGGCACACGGAACACCGTTCCCTTCCCACCAAAGGTGGTCCCTATTTTTCTACTTGCATTTTTTACCTGCTTTCAAACTGCTAGGTTGGCAGAAGCCGGGGCAAGTCATGGGAGCTCTCCCCAGGGATGAAATGCTACCAGTTCGCACTCACCATCTCCTGGTGATTGGCTGATAATCCATATTTAAGGCAGGACTAGAACTCACCGTCTCCTGGTGATTGGCTGATAATCACTCAGCCATCTTTCATATTTAAGGCAGGACTAGAATTCACCGTCTCCTGGTGATTGGCTGATAATCACTCAGCCGTCTTTCATATTTAAGGCAGGACTAGAACTCACCGTCTCCTGGTGATTGGCTGATAATCACTCAGCCATCTTTCGTATTTAAGCCAGGACTAGAACTCACCATCTCCTGGTGATTGGCTGATAATCACTCAGTGTCTTCCATATTTAAGACAGGACTAGAATTCACCGTCTCCTGGTGATTGGCTGATAATCACTCAGTGTCTTCCATATTTAAGGCAGGACTAGAACTCACCGTCTCCTGGTGATTGGCTGATAATCACTCAGCCATCTTTCATATTTAAGGCAGGACTAGAACTCACCGTCTCCTGGTGATTGGCCCAAAATCACTCAGCTGGCTTTCCTGCCTAAAATGAGATTAGACCCCATCATCTGTTGGTGATTGGACCAATGTCAACGCAGCCAGTTTTCATGCCTAAGGCAGGACTAGAACTCACCACCTCCTGATCTCTAGGCCTGCACCTTCCCCCCTGACCCAAACTGGCTCTGTGGCTTGGGTTTATGATTTTTAGCTGACTTAAGAAAGTGCAGAAGAATGGAATGTCGGCTTGGAAGATTTATTACCCGCAGATGAGAATTCTGGGTTCGTTCTAGCAGGCTCTCCATGATGTCAGAAACCCACCGGAGAAGACAAAGCCTGTGGAATTTATGAGTGTAGAATTATAATATGTGGAGGAGGAGAGAGTGGAGGGAACACATAAAAAACTGCCCTTAAATTCCACATTTATGGCTGCCACGAAACACTAACATTAGCTGAGTGTTGCTATGGCCATTTGAGGGTCAGGCAGGCACTAAATTGGTTTAAAATCTGGCTCGAAACCAAATTGCGCTTTAATAAAAGATCTTGGAGGCAGGGAGGAACAGAGGCCTGAGTTCCTTCCCCCCTCCCTCCCTCCCTTTCTCTCTCTTTCCTTCCTCCCTTTCTCTCTCCCCCTCTTTCTTTCTCCTCCCTCCCTCCCTGCCTCCCACCTTGCCCTTCTCCTCCCTCCCTCTCTTCCTTCCTTCCTTCCTCTTTATCCTCCCTCCCTCTCTTTTTCCTTCCCTTCCTTCCTTCCTCCCTCCCTTCCTCTCTTTATCCTCGCTCCCTCCCTCTCTTATTCCTTCCTTCCCATTCTTTCCTCCTTCCCTTCCTTCCTTCCTTCCCATTCTTTCCTCCCTTCCTTCCTTCCTTCTGTCCATTTCTCTCTCCCTCCCTCCCTCCCTCCCTTTCTCTTTCTTTCCTTCCTCCCTCTCTTTCTTTCTCCTCTTTCCCTCCCACCTTGCCCTTCTCCTCCATCCCTCCCTTTCTTTCTTTCTTTCTTTCTTTCTTTCTTTCTTTCTTTCTTTCTTTCTTTCTTTCTTTCTTTCTTTCTTTCTTTCTTTCTTTCTTTCTCTTTCTTTCCTTCCTCTCTTTATCCTTCCTCCCTCTTTCTCCTTCCTTCCTTCCCATTCTTTCCTCCTTCCCTTCCTCCCTCCCTCCCTCCTTCTCTTTATCCTCGTTCCCTCCTTCTCTTATTCCTTCCTTCCCATTCTTTCCTCCTTCCCTCCCTCCCTTCCTTCCTTTCTTCCTCCCTTTATCCTCCCTCCCTCTCTTTCTCCTTCCTTCCTTCCCATTCTTTCCTCCTTCCTTCCTTTCTTCCTTCCCATTCTTTCCTCCCTCCCTTCCTTTCTTCTGTCCATTTCTCTCTCCCTCCCTCCCTCCCTCCCTCCCATTTTCTCCCCTTCCTCTTCCTGGCCACCAATCCTCCTTTTTTTCACTGCCCTTTCACAACAGCAGAAACAAATTGAGAACAAGACCCTTCGTCTTCCACCCCAGCCCAGAATTCCAGCCCCTTTTTTTTCTTTTTAAGACTAATTTCCTAATGAAATTTATGCTGCTGACAGTGGCTGCCGAGAATCTCCCCCTCCCTCCTTCCCTACCACCCACCCCAGGCAGTTCTAATGAGACAATTCATTAACCAGGGCCTGCGCGCACCCCGTAAAGAACATTAATGCACAAAATAAAAAAATAATTTAAAAAGCCCTAATAGAGTGTTCACCCAGCTCTTTATCGCTGATGACAGTCGGTGTCCTGGCTCAATCATCCGTGTTTGCCGAAGGGACCAAAGGCCCCCATCCCAGCCTGAATTCTCACCTGCAGCTCCCGGGAGCACAGCCTCTTCTTAACCTTAAGCATTAAGGAAGATCAATCTATCTCAGCATCTCCTTCTCTCCTACTATCGCAGCACCATTGAGAGTGTCCTGACATACGGCATTCTTGCAAGGTACGGGAGCAGCTCTGCAGCGGACATAAAAGCTCTACAGAGAATCATTAAAACTGCCCAGAATATCATTGGGCTCCAGCTACCAGCCCTGGACGACATCTTCGCATCTCGCTGTTTGAGAAAGTTGCATAACATTCTCCGAGACTCTTCCCACCCTGCTCACAATCTTTTTGGACCGTTGCCTTCTGGCAGAAGAGACAGAACCATTAAAACTCGGACCAGACTTCCGGTTTCGCTCTCTTCGGCGCCGGGCGGATCATTTGATCGTCCGCCGCCCCCGCCGCCTGTAGAGCCGCTTTATATCGCTAAAAGCGGCTTGGAACGCTCCCCCTTTGTAGTAAGGGGGTGCGAGAGTGGGCAGCAGAGGTTGAGCCCCAGAAGTGCTGCCAGGGTGGTCTCTAAGCCCTGGTAAGCGCTTCTGTTGAGGCTCCCTAAAGCTGCTGAAGCTCCGAGCGGCGTGGGACTTCTGCTTGTCAGAACAAGCTGAAGAGGAAGCGGAACGAATGAAGCTAATCCCCAACTGAAAAACTACTAGTTTGGTGAGATCTTCTGATAAATATAAAGTTTTTGATGAACTTTTTTTAAAAGTTTGGAAAGCAAGTTGTTTGAAGTTAAAGTGTGTGAAAATGGCGGCTGATTAATAGCAGAGTCAGTGAAAGCGGAAGGAGAAAGTGTGACAAAAAAGCGAAAGTGCTTCTGGCTGTAATTGGACTTTGTTTATTCACAAATTCTACGAGCTCTTTATAATAATTTCTCAAAGTACTCTTTCTTTATAAATTTATAACTTTACAAAAGTTAATGGAACTTGCTCCTCTTTTGTAAACCTGGGGAGATCAAGAAAAGGAGGAAGATTTTTTCCTTTCCTGTCTGGATTTAAGCTCTGTTCAGGCATGACTTCAAAGAGAGCAGGGGGGGATTCCCCCACACACCAAACAAAGGAAAAGCCAGTATCAGCTTCAAAGCAGTTAAAACAGACACAGGATTGTGAGACAGAAGATTTGAAAGCATTTATACATAAATATATGGGAGAACTCTCGGGCCAAATGAATAAATTGGATGAAAGGCTGACCAAAAATCAAAAAGAAATGAAAACAGTGGTGGGGGAAGTTAAGGAGTTAGTGGAAGAAAAAACTGAAGAATTGCAGCAGAGTGTAACCAAAGTAGCCACGGTTCTTACTGATGCTTTACTGGTGATTGAGAAAAAAGTGGAGGATTTAAATCTTGAAGTTGATGCAAACAAAAAGGAAGTAAAAGAGCAGTTGTTTAAGGTGGGGGTGCAGAGTCAGCGGTTTGAAGAGGAGATTACCATGCTACAATTTCGAAATATGGAATTTGCTTTAAGACTAAGGGGCCTAAGAGAAAATAATCGTGAAAACCTGAGAGCAACCTGTGTGGAGGTGTTGGCGAAGCTTTTGAAAGTTGAACCAGAGGTGGTGGATAATAGAATAGACAAGCTGTACAGAGCCAATTCACGTATCGCAAAACAGAGAAATTTGCCAAGAGATGTTGTAATTTACTTTACTGAGAGGAAACTGAGAAATGACATTCTGCAATATTCTTTCCAGTCCACGCTTCTACATGGTGGCAATCAAATTGGGGTCTTTAAAGAATTACCACCAAAGATGTTAAGAGACCGGAAAGACTTTGGCTTCCTCGTGAATGAGTTGAAACGGCGTCAGATTCCATTTAGGTGGGATGTCCCTGTTGGTATTGTTTTAAGATTTGAAGATGTGAGATATCGTATCAACTCGGTGGAGAAGGCGGAACAGTTTTATAACAATGTGTTGAAAAAAGTTCCTTCACCACGTTCTTCTACACTTATACCTATTGAAGATATCTCGGTCGAGCAGGTTTTTCAACAGGGACTGCTAAAGGAAGGTCAAGAAGCCCCAAGGGAGGAAATTATAGGTGCAGTAGGAGGTGTCTCAGAAGACTCATTAATAGATATTACTGAGGTGAAGCCAAAGCAATCCAGAGCTACAAGAGAGGTGGAACCGGATTTGGATTTACTGATGCAAGAACCCAAGGACCAACGTATAACCAGAGCGGCAGGGAAGCAACGATTGGAAACATGTCAGGAGAAGACACCACAGGAGGAGAAGGCAGCGAATGGGAAAAAGTTATACTCAGAAGCTGTGGGAGGAGCAAGACCGAAGACGTCAGCGGTGGCCGGGACTCTTCGCGAATTGCTTCAAGAGCTTCAACCATTGTCAAAATGATACTTAAAATTTTATCTTGGAATGTGAATGGCTTGAACTCACCGCAGAAAAGACGAAAGATATTTCATTATTTAAAACAATATAATAATGATGTTGTCTGCTTACAGGAAACTCATATAAGAACCCAGGACCAGAAGCTTTTAATTTCAAAAATTGGATTACAATTTATATCTTCTAGTAGGGCTAAAAGAAATGGACTTGTTTTTTATATTGCTAAAAGAATACCAGCCAAACTTATAGAAGCGGATGATGACGGGAGATTTATTGCTGTTGTTATAACTGTATTCATCATCCAGATGAATTGGATTTTACCTTTTTTTCAGATAGACACAAATCTTTTTCGAGAATTGATTTTATGCTGGTTTCTACTGATTTACTTAATGTAGTGACAAAAACAAAAATTCTTCCTAGAACCTTAACAGATCACAGTCCAGTCTGGATTGAGATGAATCCAGGCAAGAGAGAAAGGAGATCATGGCGCATGAATGAGAACATCTTCAGACATGAAAAGTATATCAAGGAGCTTAAGGAACAAATTAAAGAATTTTTCCATATTAATTTGAATAAAGGTACACCCATTGAGATAGTTTGGGATGCTTGCAAGGCCTATATGAGGGGTGTACTGATACATATGAACTCTAGACATAAAAAAATTCGACAGAAGTCGAGATTGGATTTGGAGACGGAGATAAAGGATAAAGAACAATTGCTTATTATGAACCCGACTGATGAAAAGGTATTGTTAACTATAAAACTCTTGAAAGACCAATTCCAAATGCTGATGGCTGAACAAACAGCAACCAATCTGCAGTATGCCAAACATAACACTTTTTGCAATGCTAATAAACCTGGCAGATGGTTGGCTTATACTTTGAGGAAACAGCAAAATTCTCGTATGATAAATGCTATTGAGTATAAAGGGAAACGAATACATCAGCAAAACTTAATACATCAAGCCTTCTTAACTTATTACTCGAAATTGTATCAAGCTGATAAAGTTAAAGAAGGTCTTATCGATGAATATTTGCAGAAGAAGAGAGTTACAAAAATTTCTAGTACACAAAGTGATAGACTGGAACGACCTATAACATCGGAAGAGATTTTATACGCAATAAAACAACTGAAAGTATCTAAAGCTCCTGGGACAGATGGTTTGACAGCAGTTTTTTATAAGACTTTGCAAGAGGAACTGATAGAGCCTCTTAAAGACTTGTTTTGTAATATTCAACAGGGGGGAAAAATACCTCCCTCGTGGAAGACGGCTTTTATATCATTGATACCTAAAGAAGAAGACTCTGCTAAACCGGAAAATTTTAGACCAATATCTCTCCTAAATACGGATTACAAAATTTTTGCTAAAGTATTAGCCAACAGATTGATGCCAGTTATTCAAGATGTGATTCATGAAGACCAAGCTGGTTTTATAGAAGGCAGATACATGAAGGACAATGTCAGGCAACTCATAGATTTGTTGGAATATCTTGATGAAAAGAAACAGATCTCTGCGGTGCTGGTGTTTTTGGATGCGGAGAAAGCCTTTGATCGAGTCAACTGGGACTTTCTAAAAAAGATCTTGCACAAGATGAATTTTGGAGATCAGTTTATAAAAGCAATTTCGGCAATTTATCAAGAACAGACAGCACAGATCATTATTAATGGCAGCCTGACTACTAATTTTAATATACAGAAAGGGACAAGACAAGGCTGTCCATTATCTCCACTGTTGTTTATCTTGACGCTAGAAGTGCTGTTAAATGCTCTACGGGACTCGGACAAAATGAGTGGTATAGTTGTAAGGCAAATAGACTACAGAACAAAGGCATTTGCAGATGATCTGATTGTTACCCTAACACGACCTTTGGAATCCATTATACAGATGAAAAATATTATAGAGGAATACGGTCTGGTTTCGGGTTTTAGCCTGAACCAGAAAAAGACTAAGATGATAGTCAAAAATATGTTGGAACCACAAAGGAAAGAGCTTGAAAGGGTGGCAGGCTTTGAAATAGCTACAAAGGTGAAATACTTAGGGGTTCAAGTTGCAGCATCCAATAAAAAACTTTTTCAAAATAATTATGAAGAACTCTGGCATAAGATTCAAAAAGATCTTGATACATGGAAAAAACTGCAACTTTCTCTGCTTGGTAGAATAGCAGCAGTGAAGATGAATGTTCTACCTAGATTTTTATTTCTGTTTCAAATGATTCCGGTGCTTAAAAATGATAAATATTTGATGGACTGGCAAGCAGGCCTAAATAAATTTATTTGGAGTGGGAAAAAACCAAGAGTTAAATTTAAGATTATGCAAGATGCACGTGAACGTGGTGGCCTTAAAGTTCCAAATCTACGTTTATATTATGAAGCAGCAGCATTGATACAAGTTGGAGATTGGATTGGAACAACCAAAAGAGAGATTTTGAATATAGAAGGCCATGATTTGCAATTTGGATGGCATGCATA
>JAWJVD010000213.1:690664-788164 GCA_038048745.1 Coluber constrictor foxii
CGGGGAACTAGAACTCACCATCTCCTGGTAATGGGCCCAAAGTCACCCAGCCAGCTTTCATGCCTAAGGTGGAACTAGAACTCACCATCTCCTGGTAATGGGCCCAAAGTCACCCAGCCAGCTTTCATGCCTACGGTGGAACTAGAACTCACCATCTCCTGGTAATGGGCCCAAAGTCACCCAGCCAGCTTTCATGCCTAAGATGGAACTAGAACTCACCATCTCCTGGTAATGGGCCCAAAGTCACCCAGCCAGCTTTCATGCCTACGGTGGAACTAGAACTCACCATCTCCTGGTAATGGGCCCAAAGTCACCCAGCCAGCTTTCATGCCTAAGGTGGAACTAGAACTCACCATCTCCTGGTAATGGGCCCAGAGTTACCCAGCCAGCTTTCATGCCTAAGGTGGAACTAGAATTCACCATCTCCCAGTAATGGGGCCAAAGTCACCCAGCCAGCTTTCATGCCTAAGGTGGAACTAGAACTCACCATCTCTGGGTTTCTTGCTTTGTGCTGGGTAGGTATGTCTAAATCTAAGCATTTCTGAACACCCCACAAGATCCACAGAATCCTGGAGGAAGAAGAAGCCTTTGGAATTTATAAAGCAGCATATAGAGCAATTACGCAGAAAATTAGCATGTAAAAACATTCCGTATACATTATTTCTATTTCCCCCTGTCAGGTAGGTCTGTGTAATTATCCCCGTAGTGCAGATAGAGTAGGAAGGGCTGAGAGGAAGAGCCAGAGATTTTCCAAGCTGGTGATGGCAGCTGCGTGCGATTTTAATCACTCCTCGTCTTGATTTAAGATTTGCAAGATGCAATTAAAAACACAGACACCGGAGTCTTAACCAAGTTGATGGGAGTCTTAGCTAACTTTCAACTTCCTAGAAAGCGCAGGAGAGCTTTGCAACTTGCACAAAACCGGCAGTTGACGGGCCTGTATGTTGTATGAACCAAGAACATTAGTTTGCTTATAATCAGATTGTGTGTGTGGCATAAATGTATTGATTCACACACTTTAGCACCTTGATAGACTGTGGACCAGTGTTTCTCAATGTTGGCAAGATGTGAAGACTTTTAACTCAAAATATTTCCCTATACCAGTATCCTGGCTGGGGAATTCTGGGAGATGTAGTCCACGCATCTTCAAGCTGTCAAAGTTAAGAAACGTTGGATTAGATGACCCCCTCCCCAACTCTCTTCTGCCAATAAAAGAGTATCTCTGTAGTTCAGGCTTGACCTGTGAGGTCCTGGATGCTCTCTGAACTTGGTGTTTTTCTTGCAGACGTTCCATGACCCAAGTAGGTAACATCATCAGTGCTAGAAGAGAAATGGGGTTTGCTTTGATTTTATATACATGTGCTGGATGGGAGTGATCTTGATGGTTCCTTGATTAGGCTGTTGTTTATTGTTGGATTGTTTTCCTGAGTTCGTAATTCCTTGATTGGGGTGTTGATTATGGCTTGTTGGTCGATCTACTGTTAATCTTGATGTTGATCTATGCCAGTGATGGCTAACCTTTTTGCCATCATGTGCCAAAAGGGGGGGGGGAGTACGGGGTGGTCGCGCACATGCATGCCCACACCCATAATTCTATGCGCCCTGCTCCCTCTGCATACGTGCATGACCGCCCCCCCCCCCATGGTCCCCCTGCTTTTGGCATGTGGTGGCCCGGTAGGCCCATTTTTCGCCCTCCCCAGGCTCCAGAGGCTTTCTAGGAGCCTGGGGAGGGTGAAAACAGCCTTCCCCACCACTCCCAGAGGCCCTTCAGAGGCCGGAAACAGCCCATTTGCCGACTTCCGGCCTGAAAAATCAGCTGGCCAGCATGTGCACACATGGTGGAGCTGAGCTAGGGCAGTGCTCCTGTGCCCACCAAAATGGTTCCGCATGCCACCTGTGGCATGTATGCCATAGGTTCGCCGTCACGGATCTATGCTCATATGGCTATTGATTGCTGGCAAGAAGGTTTAGTCTTTTTGTTTCCTTTTTGGCCTTTTTGATAGTCTCTTTTAAATGGCGTGTAGACATTGTTTATCTCATTGTGCCTGTTGATGGCCAATTGACGCTAGGCTTCTAGAAATTCCCTAACGTTTTTAGACTTGGCTTAATCTAGGATGCTCACTGTTTCCCAGTTGAAACTATGGCGAAACCTGTCCATGTGTTGTGCAATTAAGCAGTTTTCATCATGTCTTCTGACGGCTAATTGGTGTTCGTTGATGCGCTCTGCTAGTCTTCAGTCTGTTTGTTCCATGTAGTGGGAGCATCTGTCTTGCTCTCAAGAAATCTAGAAACCTATGAAGTTATCAGAGACATTACGTTGCAGTTTTTACCGTCATTCTATATGAACTTCCAACAGAAGATCATAAAGCTGTCGTTTCTGTTTCTGGACTGTCCCCTTGATCGGTCAGTTTTCTTAAATGAACGACCTCAAAGTGGGCACCATTCACATATAACGGCTTCCAAGACACATTGTGCAAAATCAGGCTTCCTGCTGTGAAATCGGCAAAGTTTTTTGGAAAACCTTAACGCCGGAGTAGAGTGAAGGTCAACACAAACGTTTCGGCGCGAAGGAGCAGAGACTCAGAAGGGGCAACAACACGAACCATCTGAGAATGGGATCCGGTCACATGGCAATCTGTTTTATGACTGCCATGACTTATAACTATCAGGGGTGGGTTGCTACCTGTACACAGCGGTTTTGGCGAACTGGTAGCACCGACGATCCCCTGGAAGCAAACCGGTTCCTCCTGACATTCAGATTGGCCCACCCACCCACCTGGGCTCCTTTTTTACCTTTATCTTCTCTGCTGATTCGTGCGGCAGAGTGGATTGCTGCCCAAATCAGCTGTGCTCTGCCCAGTTTATTTATTTAGCGTAGGGCTGGTCACACACAGTATTAAAACACTTCATTTTTACAGATTAAAAACAATTAAAACAATAAAAAAGCAGTAAGAAAACCTATGTGTCGGGGTAGGTTAAATCCCGGAGGTATACTATTATATTAGGATTGATATGTTCAGAGATCTATACGCTATCTAGCTATCTATACATTCCCGATAGATAGATCGATAGTGATAGAGAGATAGATAGATAGATAGAGAGAGAGATAGATAGATAGATAGATAGATAGATAGATAGATAGATAGATAGATAGATAGATAGATGATAGACAGACAGACAGACAGACAGACAGACAGAGACAGACAGAGATAGATAGATAGATAGATAGATAGATAGATAGATAGATAGATAGATAGACAGACAGACAGACAGACAGACAGACAGACAGACAGACAGACAGACAGACAGATAATGGATAGATAGATAGATAGATAGATAGATAGATAGATAGATAGATAGATAGATAGATAGATAGATAGATAGATAGATAAGATAAGATAATGGATGGCTGGATGGATGGCTGGCTGGCTGGCTGGCTGGATGGATGGAAGGAAGGATAGCTAGATAGCTAGATGATAGATAGATAGATGGATAGATAGATAGATAGATAGATAGATAGATAGATAGATAGATAGATAGATAGATAATGGATAGATAGATAGATAGATAGATAGATAGATAGATAATGGATAGATGGATGGATAGATAGATAGATAGATAGATAGGTAGATAGATAGATAGATAGATAATGGATAGATGGATAGATAGATAGATAGATAGATAGATAGATAGATAGATAGATAGATAATGGATGGATGGATAGATAGATAGATAGATAGATAGATAGATAGATAGATAGATAGATAGATAGATAGATAGATAGATAGATATTTTTATTTATTTAGCATATGGCTGGTCACACACAGTATTAAAACACTTCATTTTTACAGGTTAAAAACAATTAAAACAATTTTTAAAAAGCAGTAAGAAAACCTAAAAGAAAAACAGAAATAACATTTCAAAGTTTGATGTCGAGTTTGGAGATCCAGTCAGTAGCTGCCGTTGTTATGCAGAGGAAGTCCCTAGAATCTCCTGGATACCTTCTGTTAGAGCTTTCCCTCACTATATGCTGGAGAGTCTGTCGAGGGACCCCACAATCACATTATGCTGAAGGGGTCTTTCCCCATTTATACAGGGAGTCAGCACACACCCCATGAGGAGTTCTAATTCTATTGTATGTCACCCATATGTGACGGGGTAGGCTAAATCCTGGAGGTATACTACTTGGACTGATATGCTCGGAGACATCTTGGGGGGAACAGCTACTCCACACCTCCATCCACTTTTGTGTGGTGTTCTGATGATCGGCCATCAATTTTAAGATCATCAGAACTCAACATCAAGATTGGTGGATTTCTTGACTTTAATCGGCATCTTAAGAGATCAGGAATGTATCCATGTATGGGTAGAGAGGAATTTAACAGGATCTTACTATACTCCCGAAGGAGAGCTTCTTGTCGTCGTAACTGCGGGGGAAGTATGTGACTAAGAACTGGTAACCAGTAACTAGGTATAGATTTTTCTCCCCAGTAGAAACACGGAAGTGGGAAGTTTTTGCAAAATGCACATGTGCCCACGGCGTGAATTTGGCACATGAGTGCACAAAGTACACAGCAAGTGCACGAAGTGCACGATCAGCGAACCAGTAGTAAAACCGGTAGCAACCCACCATTGTAACTGTCTCAGTTACAGTCATAAGTTGAGGACTACCTGTAAGCAGTATTATAGCAAATTGGACAGTTGGAGTAACTTGATGTGAAGCAGAAAAATTTCAGTTCCAGAGGTTTGATGTACCTTTCCTTCCCAGGGATAACATCTTTTACAGAATAATTGAGTGCACCTCTTAATTTTCCGAGGAGGAGGAGGAGGAAATATCAGCAGTGCTAAAAGGGATTAGATTAGCTCTTATTTTTTAATGCTGGTGGCTTACCCTATTGGTATTGGTGGGAGTATTCTTGGTAGCTCCTTGATTAGGCTGTTGTTTACCGTTTGTGTGTCTGTGTTGGTAATTCCTTGATTGGGGTATTGTTTATTTTTTTTTATTGTTGATCTAGTGTTAATCTTGGTGTTAATCTCTTGTCTGGGCGTTGATTGCCGGTAAGGAGGTGTTTTTGTTACCTTTTGGGCTTTTTGATTGTCTCTTTTGAATGGTGTGTAGACGTTATTGATCTCTATGTGCCTGTTGATGGCTGATTCGTCCAAATGCCACAATTCCAGAAATTTGCTGGCATTTTTAGAGTTGGCTTGGTCTAGGATGCTCTCAGTTTGCTAGTTGGGCGGGGGAGTCTAGGACAACTCACCGCAGCCCACTCGCTACAGGATACCTCGCCATGGATCAATTGAACACAGTATTAATCGTTTCGTTCAGTTCCTTTTATTATCGGTGAGCCTGTTTCTGTCGAAATTATTGCAACTCTTGTATTTCTGGGTTGTCTTTCTTTCTTTTATTATCATTAGTTCTGTTGAAATAAATTTAAAGTTTGTATTTGTTGAATTGCCCTGCGGTGATTTGTCCTGTGGCGAGTTGACCGTGACAAGTTGGCCAGTTGGCCATGTCAAGTGTCTCATGCCATCCCTCTAGTCCAAGCATGGCACTCGTTCGATGCCACGCAAAGCTCCCTTAGCCTTGTGGACTTTCCACGTTGCTTCGGCTTCCTTCTGCCTGAAAGGGGAGCGAGACCTACCCAGGAAACCTAAGTTCCCCCCTCCCCCAGCCTTAGAGCTCTCGTAATCCTGGCTTCTCACGACAAACCTGGTTTGAAGAGTCTTCTCGTTCACAGGGTCCATTGCTTCCACTACCTGATCCGTTTGGCAAAGCAGGGCAACTATGCCATCGTGGCCAATGTGGAGAGCATGGATTACGACCCCATGGTGGTACAGCTCAACAAGGACATCAGCGCCGTGGAAGAAGCCATGAATGCCAGCTTGCAGCAGCACAAGTTCCAGTACATCTTTGAAGGTGGGTTGCTTACCAAGGAGCTGAAGTGGGCAAAGTCGCCTGTTGTGGCCTGCTGGCGGCTAGCAAAGCTGGCAGTAGTCGGATAGTGAGGAGGTTGGGGAGGATCTTGGGGGCTGGGGAAAGCTCAGATGAAGGCTCCGCGTCGGAGGCAGAGAGGGAGATAGACAGCAGCGAGGAAGAGGAACAGCTGGAGCCTGTGCGCATGCGCAGAGCTGCCAGAAGACAAGAACAATTAAGAAAGCAGGGTCGACTCAGGAGTAAAGCCACACCTTGAAGGTGATTGGCCCCTCCCATAGGAAACAAAAGAGGAACGAACAGAAGAGGGGGCTTTTGCAGGAAACAATTAGCTCACTCCGTGACTCTGAGAGACTCTGTGCCAAGTTTTGCCTCGTACTGTGGTTGGAAACAAGTTACGTGGCAGCTTGCCAAGCGAGATAAGGTCTGTGTTGATAAATCTTCCTTTGAAAAACTGTTTGGACAAACCTTGTTAGCTGTGAATGAACGTAATTCCCAGTCGTGTAAATAAAAGAGGTTTTGCCAGTAATTCCTGCCTGCTGCTTATTAAGTCAGAACATTGCCAGCCTGGCTTTCTCTTCACGGCAACGGTGAAAAATGACAATAGAAAAAGAGCTTAGTGGTACAACAATTCTGTCCTTTGGAGTTTACAGGTAGTCCTCGATTTACGACCGCAATTGAGCCCCCACATTTCTGTTGCTAAAAGCGAGACCTTAATTAAGTGAGTTTTGTCCCGTTTTACGACCTGTCTTACTACAGTTGTTAAGAGAATCGCTGCCGGGGTTAAGTTAGTAACCCAGTTGTTAAGTGGATTTGGCTCCCCCCGTCAGCTTGGCTCCGCCAGAAGGCCGCAAATCACACGACCTTGGGACGCTGCAACCGTCAAATTTTGGGATCTGTTGTGGTCCTACGTTCATGACTGATCGCCATGGGGATGCTGCGATGGTCGTAAGGGCGAGGAATGGCCATAAGTCGCTGTTTTCAGGGCCATTGTAGTTTCAAACGGTCGCTAACTGAATGGTGGTAAGTCGAGGACTAGCTGTATCATAATTTAAGAGTTTTATAGAACTCTTTTGGCCTAGAGGTGGAGCTCTCGCCTCACAAGCAGGAGTCTGTCAGTTCGATCCTAGGTAGAAGCAGATGTTTCTCTCTCGGGGCACAATGAGAATACATCTGGCTGGAAAAAAACTCCGTATTGGCAACAGGAAAGGCATCCGGCCAGTAAAACACTCTGCTAGCTCCATTCAGTTGCCCAGATTCCAACCCGCAAGGGATTACGGGGTCATGAAGCGACAAAGAGAGAATTGCAACGTTTCTTTCTCCTCACTTGAAATTTCTCTCTCGCTCATCCAGGTTTGGGTCATTTGATTTCCTGCATTCTCATCAATGGGGCTCAGTACTTCAAGCGCATCAGTGAGTCCGGCATTAAGAAGATGTGCCGGAACATCTTTATCCTTCAGCAGAACCTGACCAACATCACCATGTCCCGAGAGGCTGATCTGGACTTTGCAAGGTGGGAAGGAAGGGAGAGGGGGGTTGGGGGCTTTGGGGCAGGGATCCAGGTGGAGTATGGATAGTGCTAGACATACGATCTCAGTTGAGCCCCAAAATCTCCATGTCTAAGCGAGGCAGTTGAGTTTTGCCCCATTTTATGACCGTTTTGGCCACCGTTGTTAAACAAATCACTGCCGTTGTTAAGTGAATCGTTAAGCGAATCTGGCTTCCCCATTGACTTTGCTTGTCAGGAACCAACAGGGAAGGTTACAAATGGAGATCAGATGACCTCTTGTAAATACATGCCATTTGCCAAATGCCTGGATTTCCCAGGGAGGACTAGAACTCACTGGCTCCTAGTAATTGGCCCAAAGTCACCCAAACGACTCTCATGTCTAAGGCGGGACTAGAACTCACCGTCTCCTGGTGATTGGCTCAAAGTCACCCAGCTTGCTTTTGTGTCTAAGACGGGACTAGAACTCACCATCTCCTGGTGATTGGCCCAATGTCACCTAGCCAACTTTCATGCCTACAACGGGACTAGAACTCATCATCTCCTGGTGATTGGCCCAATGTCATCTAGCCAGTTTTCATGCCTAAGGCGGAACTAGAACTCACCTTCTGGTGATTCGCCCAAAGTCACCCAGCTGGCTTTCATCTGAAGCAGGACTAGAACTCACCGTCTCCTGGTGATTGGCTTCCTTAGCTGCCGACTTGGCTCACTTGCTTGAGCCATCTGCATGGTCGAACAGGAAGCGACGGCTTGCATGCCATCAAGATGCTCTTTTCTCCGGCCGATGCTGATTTGAGGAGACACCCCTCCCCTTCTCTAACCAGCAAACAGGGGGTTGCTTAATGTTGCAAATCCTACCCCGGTGGGGCTGGGGGTCAAACCTCGGCTTAGACAATTTCTCCCAACCTAATTCCGGAGTCATTTGGTACGGAGCAAGGATTGGCGGCAGAGTTAATGGAAGCCGGTGTTAAGATTTGCATTGATTTTGCAAACAGATACACGATGCGCCTTTTCTCCTTTCCGGCTGATGGTCTCTTTAATCTTGACATTAGTTATTTCAGGAGTGGACAGCCGAAGGAATGAAATATTCATAAGGATATTTGAAGAAGGGTTTTTGTGTGTGTGCGGTCAGGGACCCAAATCCGTCTGGACCCCGGAAAAATAATAAAAGCTTTTGTGTTCCATTGCACCTCCTACGCCCCGTATACCCCCATAATCCTGCATCCCCCCCCTTCTCCCTTCTTCCCCCCCCCTCCCCAAATTAGATGGCTGAAGAACAGAGCCCACTCACAACTTCAATTATTGGGATCCCCGTACAGGGAATAAATAATCTTGTTATCGACTCAGGCCTAGTCATGCCTAGTCACATCCAGAACGCGGGGAAATGGCAGCAACCACAATGCAGCACAGGGACCTCCGTGGCCAAGTCTCCTCGGGATGGCGTCCTCAAATTCGATCATTTCCTGTTTTTTTTTCTCCTTGTTGCCTTCTCCCACCCACCCCTCCCCTTTGAATTGTTAACTAAATTAGGCCAGGGTTTTTTGGCAGCCACCGACACACTGGAGATGTGTCAGTGGCAACTGGCACACCGATCACAGCTCGAAACAGAAGGAGAGGTTGGCAACGCTGAAGCCACCAGACAAAGTTTATATATGTGTGTGTGTGTGTGTGTGTGTGTGTGTGTGTGTGTGTGTGTGTAGGTCTTTGGTTATTCGGGTCTTCTCCCGCGTAAAATTGGAAGTGTCTTGGCGACGTTTCGACGAAGTCTCATTCGTCATCTTCAGGCTGGTGTTCTCTTCTTCGTGCTTCCACGAAGTTTCTGTGAGCTGATTGGGTGGGAGCTTGGCTGTGTTCTGATTGGCTGGAGGTGTGTTCTGATTGGTTAGGGGCTTGGCTCCCACCCAATCAGCTCCCACCCCCACTAGCAATTAAAAGGAAGAGACAGCTGCGATCTCACATTGCTCCTGGAAGCACGAAGCCGAGAACACCAGCCTGAAGATGACGAATGAGACTTCGTCGAAACGTCGCCAAGACACTTCCAATTTTATGCGGGAGAAGACCCGAATAACCAAAGACCTACATACAAACACCTGCAAAAACCTCAGAATATATATATATATATTTATTAAATATATTAAATATATATTATATATATTATATTAAATATATATTAAATATATATATATATTTAAATTCATTTATTGAATTTATATGCCACTCATCTCCCCAGTAAAGAGACAGTAACAGAGTTAGAAGGGACCTGCTCACGCAGGAAATCTGTACTAGGGATTTGAACCGCCAAATTGGCGACCTTTCTGATCGACAAGCTCAGTGTCTTAGCCACTGAGCCACCTAGCCAGTACGGCGGGCAGCTTACGGATCCTAGAAAGATAAAGAGGAAAACAGTTCACATTTTCAAACGGTGCGAATTAAAACATTTTTAAAAGCAAAGTTAGGGCACCCCTGCACCCAGATGGGCTAAGCTGGCTGTCTCTTTACATTCGCATCTCCGCTTCCTCATGCCCTGTCTTTTGAGATCTTCGGCCGTTGTCTGAATGTTTTATTTTTTAATCTTTTTTTAAAAAAAAACTTAAACTTTTATTTTAATACAAGGTTAATGGGGGAACACCGAACCCTTTAAAAAGCATACACATAGCTGATGAACAGAACAAATGCAAAAGCAAAGTATGAACAAAAGTAATATATATATATATATATATATATATATATATATATATATATATATATATAGTTTTATTTTATGATGGATTGATGCGCTGCAAACTTCCAATGTGGCTTTTAAAAAAATATATATTATTTTTTTACTTTATTTTGGGATGGAGGGAACTTTGTTTGTTTGTTTTTTTAAAGCACAGTTGACAATGAAAAAAGATAGAGATGGATGGATGGATAGATAGAATTATCCATCCTCTAATTTTAACAAAAATGAAGCAGTTTTGCTGCCTTGAGGGTACCTACAATACAACAGACAGTGGCGCTTTGGCAATGCAAGGCTGCCATCTAGTGGCCACGCCAAGCAAGAGCCAGAGACTTCTTAATTTCATTGTGGGTTTTTTTCTCCATGTAGTTCACAGTGAAATTGCGTATTTCGGTTAGTCCCAAATGTGTAAGATGAGCAAGACAGGAAGAGCAAGTTCTTATTTTCATCTTGAACACGGAGATGTTTCATTCTGCCAAATTTTGCCAACGCTCGGCTCCATCTTCTAACACGAAAACTGTACAAACGTTAACAAAATTGGCACGAGACCAAACAAAGGCCTGTAATGAGCTTTATTTGGTACTAATTTAGGGTGCTTTGTAAACCCTGATGTTGTGGTGTATAAATCACTTTCATAGGTTAGTATAGATTTTCTAACATGAGTAACTTTAAGATGGGTGGACTTCAATTCCCATCCAGCAAGGCTGGCTGGGGAATTCTGGGGGTTGAAGTCCACCCATCATGTTACTGAGAAAAATTGGCTTCTGTCAGGCCCAACAATGGCGGTTATCTCAGAAAACATGGCTAAGATATTATACAGGATGGTAGAGGGTGTTGTGGCCCGTACGCGGCCTGTGCAGCTAGTAGCTGATTCTGACAGCTGGTGTGGTGCTGTGCCAGCAGCCTGTGCAGCTGGCACTCGAGTCAGACAATGAGGAGGCTGGAGAAGATGTGGTGCCAGAGGCGGGGACTCAGCCAGGGCCTTCAGAACCTCCAGAAGCTTCCATAAGTGAAGAGGATGAAGAGGAGGAGCCACTTTTCAATGCACAGGCACGTGGAGCTGCCAAAAGGCAGGAGTGGCTCCTCAGGAGGAGGTCTCTTGGAGAGTAAGGCTTAGGGCTAATTGGCCATTCCCTTAGCCTATTTAAGGAGGAACGCCAACTGAAGCAATTTGCAGGGAACAACTTCATTCACATTCCTTCACGTCTTGATTCGGCTCTTGTTTCTCTCTCGTCAGTTTTCCTGCAAATTGTTTCTGGACATTCTATTCTGCCAGCCGCAGTAAGATTACAGTTATCTGAAAGACTGTGCCTCAGAACTGAGTTATTATTCTTTGGATTCTTGTCGGCTGTTAATGAAGTTAAATTAACAGCCCTGGTTCAGAAAAGACCGGTTTAAACTGTACTTGTGTTCGAACAACTACTAAGAAAGCTCATTAGTGGTCTTTAATTAGTAAACTAAGGTTTGTACGGACTTTGTGTGTGCTGCGTTCTTTGGGGTCCGTAACGGGGGCAGAACAGAGGGTCTCCTGCTTGAGCGCCAAGCTCCCTTCCAACTTTGTTATTCCGTGATCCCTTTTGATCGCAGAAGGATCTGAACTGCCGGCTCCGTTGAGGACCTCAATATTCAGGCTGGCTTCGTATTAAAAAAAAAAAAAGAACAATCGTTGAAATATGCTAAGCCCATCGGAGGCCGAAAGGCCCGACAAGCTTAAGCCTTGTTTTAATGAGGTCGGCTTGGATTCTGCTTTATGTTCCCGACAAAGAAAGAAAGAAAGAAAAACCGGTATTATTTCATTGGCAATTAAGAACTTGGCTCCCTAAATAGTCTCGTATGTAATTTTCCCTCCCACTCCCTTGTTTGTGGTCTTCCCCGCTGTTTCTACTGAGCTCTGATCTTAGCACAGCGTTAATTAGCACGAATCCTACGCTAAAAAAAACAGAAAACACCAATGAGTTCCCAATATTGATGGATTAAGCCTGAAACTCACACCCCACACCCCACCCTCTCTTTTCCTGGGGTCTTACTGTTCCCATTGGGAGACCGAAGCATGGAGGGTGGGGGCTTCTCTCTCTAGGTTTTGGGCCAGTGGGTCAGACTGAATCCACGTATGATGGATTGTCTAATGCAGCGGTCATCCACTGGTGGTCCCCGAGAAAATGGTGGTGGTCCGCAGAAAAATTATTTGCGTTTTTTTTTATATTGCACTAAATCAGGGGTCTTCAAACTACGGCCCCTGGGCTGGATAAGTGCAATGAACGCTTGTGTTGCTGCAGAGAGTCTCCCCCTTCGGGGTCTTCTTGTGTGGGTCGGAGGAGGACAGAAATTCTGACTTGGGGTCTTCTTCAGCCTCCTGGTGGGGGGCTTTGGGTGAAGGCTGGAGGGAGGGAAGTGCTGCTGGTGGCGAAGAGCCGGAGGGCCCCGTTCCAGTGGGACTGCATCATGGCCTGGAACTGGCTGACCATCTCAGCCTGCTGAGCCTCTGGGTGCCGGTACCTGGCCTTGCACTTCCACAGGTCTTCCCTCTGCTTGAAAAGCCTATGCTCCTTGTCCTCAGTGAGGTGCTTCTGCTGAGCCTCTTTCTCAGCCAGATCCAATTTGAATTGAGCTGTTTTGCTAACTCTTTCTCGTGGCGGCTGCTTAGCTCCAACAACTGCTTCCTGTTGGGGCCCTAAGGAGCCTGGGTGGGGAGGCGAGGAGCGGCTGGGAAGGGAGGGGCGAGTAGAGTCCGGCGAGGTGCCCCTCGATGTGAGTGACATTGAGTTGGCCATCAAGTTGGCCACGCCCACCCAGTCACATGATCACCTAGCCATGCTCACCCATCCGGTCATTAGGCAGATCAAATTAGTGGTCCGTGGGATTTAAAATGATGAATTTAGTGGTCCCTGTGGTCCGAAAGGTTGGGGACCCCTGGTCTAATGAACCTTGGCTAAGAGAGAAAATAGCATTATTCCAGAAGAGATTCTGGACTCCGAGGAGAGGTTGGGTGGGTGGAGCGACTGAAAGAGACTCTTGGCTTCATTATGCTACGTGTAAATTAATCTAGATCAGGGGTGTCAAACTGGATTTCTTGGAGAGCCCAATCAGCATTATAGTTCTCCTCCATGGGCTGGCCAGCAGATTGCTGCAGGAGGGCATCTAGGCCCCAAAATGGGGCATGAGGAGGCTGCGCTTTTGTGGCCAGATTTAAGCACCCCGGGGGCTGCTGGATCCAGCCCACGGGCCTTCAGTTTGACACCTCTGATCTAGATAATAGATAATTGCTTAACTGCACTAGGTGTGAGTTGATCTAGATCATCAACAATTGCTTAACTACGCTCGGTATGCTGATCTAGATCATTGACAATTGTTTAACTATGCTAGGTGTGAGTTGGTCTAGATCAGTGGTTCCCAACCTGTTGTTGGCCATGCCCCACCTAAGCATCTCTAAAATCCTGATGCCCCCCCCCTTCCATGACATACAATTCTTACTATTCAAAAAGTGAACTCCTACTCACGCGGAGGAAGCCCGAAAGGCCATGAACTTGGTTTAAACAAGGTTCCAGTTGCCCCCATTAAAAATCAAATTGCCCCCCCTGTGGGGCGTGGGCCACACGTTGGGAACCACTGATCTAGATCCTCGACAGTTGCTTAACTATGCTAGGTACGAGTTGATCTAGATCATCGACAGTTCTACATTTCTGAATGCTGGTGAGAATCTCAGCTTAAAATTATGTGGAATGAACCCAGGCGCAAACCGAGCAATCTAACATATGCAGTACAATGCAGTGAGACGTGCAGATCTGTACACTGGAGAAACAAAACAGCCATTTCACAAACGCATGGCACAAGATAGGAGAACAAACCCATAGGAGAACAAACCCATTCAGCAGGCCATCTGCATTTGAAAGACGAAGTTCATACTTCTGAAGACAGCAAAGTCTACAGTCTGGACAGAGGACCATTGGCTTGAAAGTGGAGGTCAAAGAGACCATCTACATTAAGATTGAAAAAAACCCCTCTCAACAGAGAGGGAGGGATACGACACTGCTTGTCTCCGGTCCTTTCAGCAGTTCCAAGAAGCTCCCACACCCATTTGCACTATCCAAGTGACCATGAAGGCACAGATAAACCTCCAAGTGGCCTCAACGACTCTCAGGAAGAGTACTAACGACCAGATGACTGCAAGGAATATAAATCTTTCCATCCTCCACCATTCGGTCAGAACTGAAGAAGCTTCTTGGATGAGAAGTTAAAGGTCTTCAAGGAAAAAGGAAAAAGGACTTGGATGACGGAGAACCTCCATAGAAAGCTGGACTACTGTTATCGTAAAAATCTTTTAAGCAATTGACTGTTGATAAGTTGCCAAATGCAATCCCATCCGCGGCAGGGGTCTGATACCAGGATCTTCTGCTTGAAACAGGGGGTTGGACTAGAAGACCTCCAAGGTCCCTTCCAATTTTGTTATCCTGTTTCTCATCTTAAACCATAACTGTTATTCTCAGTTTAGCTCTCTCCTTCATTTCATTTCATTTATTGAATTTGTATACCGCCCTTCTCCCTGGGGACTCAGGGCGGTGAACAGCCGAAATTAAAATACATACAATATAAAAGTTAAGATAGCTAAAATAAATTAAATCAATCGGCCTCCCCAATTTAAAAACCCCATATCTGTACAATTTAAAAACTAACCCATAAAAAGCTATTTAGGCTAGGCTGGCTTGTTGGAACAAAAAAAGTCTTCAGGGCCTTACGGAAAGTACGGAGGTCTGGGATTTGTCGTATTCCGGGAGGTAGCTCATCCCAGAGGGCGGGTGCCCCCACAGAGAAGGCTCTCCCCCTGGGGGCCGCCAGCCGACATTGCTTGACCGACAGCACCCTGAGGAGGCCCTCTCTGTGAGAGCAAATTGGCCGGTGGGAGGTTATCGGTAGCAGAAGGCGGTCCCGTAAATACCCAGGCCCTACGCCATGGAGCGGTTTAAAGATGAGAACCAGTACCTTGAAGCGCATCCGGAAGACCACCGGGAGCCAGTGCAGCTCACGCAGGAGAGGTGTTATATGGGAGCGCCATGTCGCTCCCGTAATCACCCGCGCGGCTGCATTCTGGACCAGTTGGAGCCTCCGGGTGCTCCTCAAGGGGAGCCCCATGTAGAGAGCGTTACAGTAGTCCAGGCGAGAAATGACGAGAGCATGAGTGACCGTGCATAAGGAGTCCCGATCCAGAAAGGGGCACAACTGGTGTATCAAGCGAACCTGAATTCAATTTCTTTTGTCATGTATCACCTTTCCCTTTGAGACTGTCCGGTCAAATACTGTTTCTATCCCCAAAATTCTAATAGAGGAGAATAGATTTAGAAGCATTAAAGCAATCTTCCGTTTTATTATTCCGGTCACTTCCCTTATTGAAAGTTAACGCACGATTATTGATTTATTCTGATTTGATTTGTACTTTTGCCTTCCCTCTAAAAGTAAACAGTGGCACGTTTCCCATTTTTTTCGGCCATGATGACCTATTGGGACAGGACGGACTAAGGAGAAGTCGAAGCAAATCCGAAGGGGTTTCTCTCCATCCCATATTAAGCCCTGCATCGCATCTGTGTATCACCCACAAGGAACATTGCAAGAAAGGATTTCAAAGGCGTCAAACGACTATCAGTAGCCCTCGACTTATGACCACAACTGAGCCCAACATATCTGAATGGTTGCTAAGTGAGTTTTGTCCCATTTTATGAGCTTTCTTGCCGCCATTAACTCTGGTCTACTCTACTCTACTCTACTCTACTCTATTCTTTCTATCCTAATCTACTCTACTCCTACTCCTACTCCTACTCCTACTACTACTCCTACTCCTACTCCTACGCCCACGCCCACGCCCACACCCACTCCACTCCATTCTATTACTCCATCTATTCTCCACTCCATTTTCTATATTCTACTCTATTCTACTCTATTCTATTCTATTCCATTCCATGTTTTCTATTCTATTCTATTCTATTCTATTCTATTCTATTCTATTCTATTCTATTCTATTCTATTCTATTCTATTCTATTCTATTCTATTCTATTCTATTCTATTCTATTCTATTCTATTCTACTATTCTTTCTATCCTACTCCTACTCCCACTCCACTTCTCTCCATTCTTTTATTTTTCTATATTCTATTCTACTCTACTCTACTCTACTCTACTCTACTCTACTCTACTCCCACTCCCACTCCCACTCCCACTCCCACTCCCACTCCCACTCCACTCCTTTCCATTCTATTATTTTTCTATATTCTATTCTATTCTATTCTATTCTATTCTATTCTATTCTATTCTATTCTATTCTATTCTATTCTATTCTATTCTATTCTATTCTATTCTATTCTATTCCATTCCATTCCATTCCATTCCATTCCATTCCATTCCATTCTTTTATTCTATATTCTGTCTATTCTATTCTACTATTCTATTCTATTTTCTATTCTATTTTCTATTCTATTATTCTATTCTATTTTCTATTCTATTCTTCTATTCTGTTCTATTCTATTCTATTTTCTATTTTTCTATTCTATTCTATTCTATTTTCTATTCTATTCTATTCATTGTTAAGCGAATCACCGCAGCCCTTAAGTTAGTAACTCGGTTGTTAAGTGAATCCGGCTTCTCCCTGGACTTTGCTTGGAGAAGGGCGGGCTAACCTCTTTTGGCAGCTGAGCTCCCGGCTTTCCCAAGGACTCCATCTAGGACTACTTAGATCACTAATGAAGCAACCAGGGGATTTGAAGTAGCAACCCAGGGCTTGTCCAAGAATCCATCCTGGCTTGTCACACGCCGAGATTAGGCACTTCAGACCGTTGGCAAACCCGCAGCTGGCAAGTTGCATCACGTCGAAGCCAAAAACCGAAGGGACGCTCGTTGGAGAACGTGCCAACCGAATGGAAAACACGGAAGAGATTTTTGAACCCAGCCAGTTTGGGGTCGAGCCAGAACTTGTACCACTGCGTGAAGGACGAGCGAAAATCTCTTGTCTCATTAGGTTCGGTGAAGGCTGAGCTCACAAAACGTATCTTCTGGTATGTCCCTCCCTGCCAAAGAAGGCTTATTATACACTGGGCAATTTATCCTTCATTTCCATAAATCTCTTTCGGTGCGCAAATCCACGAAGCTTTCTGTTTGATGCTCCCAGCCACGGATCATTGTCATCCCAGGTTTTGGGTGGACCAACAATTGTCCAGCTGGACCAAGAAAGGCAGGAGAAGAAAAGTCCTTGGGACTTGTGTCGTAGCTCTCCCAACTGGGACTGAATCGGAGGTCCATCATCTTAACAGCCCAGAGACCAGAAGCTTAACAGATTAACAAGTCGGAAGAGGCCTTGTACGTCATCTAGTCCAACCCCCTTCTGACAAATGGAAGTCCAATCTCGTCTTGAAAGCCTCCAGCGATGGAGCTCCCACAACTCCCCAAGGCAAACAATTGTTACGTGAGCTTTGCCCCCCCTCCCCCTTTAACGACTTTCCTCGCAGCCGTTGTTGAGCGAATCACTGCAGTTGTTAAGCTAGTAAGACAAGTTGTTAAGTGAATCCGGCTTCCCAATTAATTTTGCTCGTCGGAGGGTCACAAAAAAGGGGGATTGTGTGATCCCCCTCCCCCCGGGGATGCTACGACCGTCATAAATACGAGTCAGTTGCCAAGCATCTGAATTTCTATCACGGGACCGTGGGGACGCTGCAGCAGTCGTTAAGTGTGGGAAATGGTCATAAGTGAGTGAGAGAGTATATCTGTGCACACACAGATCATCTGCTGTGTGCAAACTACACACCCATACCCACCTGCACCCAACGTAGGTTAAATAGAGAGCATCTGACCTTAGGGGTCCATGTTCTGGAAATTTTAGCTCGGCTTTTGCTCACGTCCCACATACCAATCTTGTTTGGGGTCAGAAATTAAATGGGGTTTGGACATAATTAATGCTTGGATGAGAAGCCAGTTGACATCCCAAGATTGTACCTGGCACTGGAAGGTTAAAAAAAAAATCACCTAAGAAGGAGAAAATGGCAAACTGCTTCCAAATATATTTGCTAAGAAAACCAAGCGGGGGTAATCAGGTTTTGGGTAGGTGGGGCATTTAGCAACCTAAACAGTTTGTTGTGGAGATGAAGACATCAGAATTCTAGTTCTACTTCTGCCTTAAGCGTGAAGACTGGCTGGGTGGCTTTGAGCCAATCGCTAGGCGATAGTGAGTTCTAGTCCCCCCCTTAGGCATGAAAACCAATTTGGGTGACTTTGGGCCAATCACTAGGAGACTGGGAGTTCTAGTCCTGCCTTAGGCCTGAAAGCCAGCTGGGTGATTTTGGGCCAATCACCAGGAGACTGGGAGTTCTAATCCTTCCTTAGGCATGAAAGCCAGCTGGGTGACTTTGAACCAATCACCAGGAGACTGGGAGTTCTAGTCCTGCCTTAGGCCTGAAAGCCAGCTGGGTGACTTTGAGCCAATCACTAGGAGACTGGGAGTTCTAGTCCTTCCTTAGGCGTGAAAGCCAGCTGGGTGACTTTGAACCAATCACCAGGAGACTGGGAGTTCTAGTCCTGCCTTAGGCGTGAAAGCCAGCTGGGTGACTTTGAGCCAATCACTAGGAGACTGGGAGTTCTAGTCCTGCCTTAGGCGTGAAAGCCAGCTGGGTGACTTTGAGCCAATCACTAGGAGACTGGGAGTTCTAGTCCTTCCTTAGGCGTGAAAGCCAGCTGGGTGACTTTGAACCAATCACCAGGAGACTGGGAGTTCTAGTCCTGCCTTAGGCGTGAAAGCCAGCTGGGTGACTTTGAGCCAATCACTAGGAGACTGGGAGTTCTAGTCCTGCCTTAGGCGTGAAAGCCAGCTGGGTGACTTTGAACCAATCACCAGGAGACTGGGAGGTCCTGCCTTAGGCCTGAAAGCCAGCTGGGTGACTTTGAGCCAATCACTAGGAGACTGGGAGTTCTAGTCCTTCCTTAGGCGTGAAAGCCAGCTGGGTGACTTTGAACCAATCACCAGGAGACTGGGAGTTCTAGTCTTGCCTTAGGTATGAAAGCCAGCTTGGTGACTTTGAGCCAATCACTAGGAGACTGGGAGTTCTAGTCCTGCCTAAGGCATGAAAGCTGGTTCGGTGACTCTCAACCCAATCAATTTCATGTGGTGGTTGTAGTAGGGAAATTAGAAGAAATATTAAAGATACTTGCACCGCCTTGAGTTATTTATAAACATAATAAAAGCAAGGTGTAAACAAAGAAACAAACAAACAAACAAACCAGATAGTCCTCGACTTACGACCACAATGGAGCCCAACATTTCTGCTGCTGAGCAAGACATTCGCTAAGCGAGTTCTGCCCCCATTTTACGATCTTTCGTGCCACGGTGGTTAAGGAAATCACTGCCGTTGTGAAGCGAGTAACAGCGTTGTTAAGTGAATCCGGCTTCTCCATCGACTTTGCTTGCCGGAAGGTCTCAAATCTTCTGGATCGCATGACTCTGGTAACCGTCATCAGTATGAACCGGCTGCCAAGCACCTGAATTTCGATTATTTGACCGAGGGGATCCTGCAAACCGTCGTAAAAGTGAGAAAAACGGGAAATTTGGAACGGCCATGAAGCAAACTGTTGTAAATCGAGGACTACCTGTAACGGCAAGGTGCAAATCTTGACCCCGCAGAAGAGTGTTCTCCCTTCGAAACCTCCTGTTAGAAGAAGCAGCGTTACAAACCCCTCATCCCGGCGCTGCGCAGGACAGACTCTTAATTCCTGTCTCCGGATTAGCATATCTGCCAGATGGAGGCTGTCGGAGGAACCTTGCAAGTGGCATCTGGAGGCCGCCTGATGGGAACGCCCCGAAATTTCACACATCAGATGTGTGGTCCCGACGTGCGTGCACCCTCCTCTTTCTCACTTTCTCCTTTGCTCAGATGCTGCAAACCTGCAAAATAATATGAGAATAAATAATTGCCGCTAACAGAGAATGGAGGACTGGCATCTTGAGCGTTGGCACAGGGCAAGAAAAAGAGAGAGAGAGAGAGAGAGCAGAAAGGATAAAGAAGAGAGAAGAAAGAGAGGAAAAGAGCAAGAAAAGAGACAGGAGAAAAGAGGAGAAAGAAGAGAAAGAAGAGAGAGAAGAAAGGAACAACAAGAGAGGAGAAAGAAGAGAGGCGAGAAAAAGAAAAGAGAGAAAGGAGCAAAAAGAAGGAGGAGAAAGAAGAGAGATGAGAGAGAAAGGAGAAAGAAGAGAGGAGCAAGAGGAGAGAGAGGAGAAAGGAGAAAGAAGAGAGAGAGGAGAAAGAAAGAAAAGAGAGACAAGAAAGAAGACAGAGGAGAGAGGAACAACAAGAGAGGAGAAAGAAGAGAGAAGAAAGAGAGGAGAAGAGAAGAGAAGAGCAAGAAGAGAGACAGGAGACAAGAGAGGAGAAAGAAGAGAGACAAGAAGAAAAGAAGGAAGGAAGGAAGGAAGGAAGGAAGGAAGGAAGGAAAGAAAGAAAGAGAAAGAAAGAGAGAAAGAAAGAAAGAAGAGAGGAAGGAGAAAGAAGAGAGGGAGAAGAAAGAGAGGAAGGAGAAAGAAGAGAGGAGCAAGAAGAGAGATGAAAAAGAAGAGAGGGAGGAGAAAGAAGAGAGAGAGGAGAGAAGCAAGAAGAGAGAGAGAAAGAGAGAGAAGAGAGTGGTGGGTCAGGCAAGCAGGATGGGCTATGTGGGAAGATCCCTCCACACCAGAGGTTCCCATCTACTGGTCCGTGAACCAGTACTGGGCCACGGCATGCGCAAACAAGCCAAGCCCCATCTACATTATGCAGGCAGCACATGAAACCTCATCCCCTCCAATCAGGGGTGAAATCTAGCAGGTTCCGACAGGTTCTGGAGAACCGGTAGCGGACATTTTGAGCAGTTTGGAGAACCAGCAAAAACCACCTCTGACTGGCCCGAATGGGGAGGGAATGGGGATTTTGCAATATCCTTCCCCTGCCACGCCCACCAAGCCACACCATGCCCACCAAGCCACACCCACAGAACCAGTAGTAAAAAAAATTGGATTTCACTACTGCCTCCAATCCCCTGAAAAAGCTTTCTCTACAGCACTGGTCCCTGGTGCCCCAGAGGTTGGGGCCCTGTGCTCTACACAAGAGCCAGCGATACACCTGCATCGCTCTAACTCAGGGGTCCCTAACCCCCAGTCCGTGGTCCGGTACCGGCATGCCAGAAACCGTTCTGCACAAACAAGCGAAGCCTCATCCGCGGGATGCAGGCGGCAGGCGAAACCACACCCCCTCCGCTCCACGGGAAAACCTCTCTCCACGGAACCGGTCCCTCAAAAGTTTGGAAGCCGCTGCTCTACCGGATAAACCGTTTGTGGCACGGCGACGGCACAAGCTTAAATCTCATCGGAGTTTCACGCAAATCTGCGGCTAAGCCAGCGTTTATGAAATAAATCCCAGCTCGCAATCAGTCCACGTAGCTGGCTTGCTCCCCGGTTTCGCATTTCAGCCGTCGGTCCTCTCCCGTCCTTCCAATCCCGTTTAGCGGGAACAGGATTAGCCATCGGACGGAGCCTGGGATCAGTTCCTGCAAGTCTTCGTGACGAGTCTTCGGGCTTCAAGCAGACCCCAGATTTGGCAGCCCTTCAGCTGCTTTGGGGCTGCAGATGCCAGGCTGCCCGGCTGGCAGAGTTTAGAAGTTTGTGGTCCCTGCAGTGTTGATTAGAGGATCACTCGTCTACAATTTACGGCGTGAGGAATGCAACAGCCACCATGCACGAAAAAACAGGAAGACGTCTAGCTGAGTGCATCCATAAACACCAACCAGCAGACAGAAAACAAGATGAAAACTCCTTCATTGAAGAATACGACTAAGTCATAGTTTCAATAGGGAAAGTTTTGAGCATTCTAGATCAGAACAGAATAACATGGTTGGAAGGGACCTTGGAGGGCTTCTAGTCTGACCCTCTGCTCAGACAGGAAACCCTCTACCATTTCGGATAAAATGGCTGTCCATTTATTCTTCTTCAAAACCTCCAGTGTTGAAGCACTCACAATCTCTGGAGGCAAGCCGTTCCACTGATCGACCGTTGTCGCTGTCAGGCAATTTCTCCTAGGTTGGTCATCTCCTTGATTAGTTTCCATCCATTGCTTTTTGTCCTACCTTGGGGTGCTTTTGAGCATAGGACCAAGCCAAGTCCCCAAAACTACTTAGAGAATTCCTGGCTCAGACCAATCAGCCATCAACGGGCACACCGAGATCAGCAACGTCTACATACCATTCAAAAGAGGCAACTCAAAAAGCGAAAGGATCCAAGGACGACCTTGTCAGCCGTCAATGGCAAATAAGCAGAGTTTAACACCCAAGATGAACACTAGGCAACAATCAAGCAACTAGCGGTACCAATTCAGACGAACAAGCAAACGAGAGCAAACCCCATTGTCTTGTATTACTGATGATGTTACCTAGTCCGGTCATGAAACATCTGTAAGAAAATCACGAAGATCAGAGAGCAACAGGGACCCCACAGTCCTTTTCTTCTTCTTCTTCTTCTTCTTCTTCTTCTTCTTCTTCTTCTTCTTCTTCTTCTTCTTCTTCTTCTTCTTCTTCTTCTTCTTCTTCTTCTTCTTCTTCTTCTTCTTCTTCCTCCTCCTCCTCCTCCTCCTCCTCCTCCTCCTCCTCCTCCTCCTCCTCTTCTTCTTCCTCCTCCTCCTCCTCCTCCTCCTCCTCCTCCTCCTCCTCCTCCTCCTCCATTCATTCCTTCCTTCCTTTTCTCCTTCTCTTCCTCCTCCTCCTCCTCCTCCTCCTCCTCCATTCCTTCCTTCCTTGTCTCCTTCTCTTCCTCCTCTACTCGATAAACCCCACTGCCTTCTAGCACTGATGATGTTCCCTAGTTGAGTCACAGAACTTCTGCAAGAAAGCAATCAAGTTCAGAGAGCACCCAGGACACCACAGGCCTCCTCCTCCTCCTCCCCTTTCTCTCCACAAACCTCATTCCCTTCTACACTGATGATGCTACCTCAACGGGTGATAAAATGTCTACAAGAAAACCGCCAAGCCCACAGAGCGCCAAGAACGCTATAGTTCCACCCTGGACTACAAATATTCCCTTCTGTCGGTCATCAAGAGAGACTTGGACACCGTTAGGCACTGCAAGTGGCCCGTATTTAACAGATTATAGCAAACGTAGACAATTTCTTCCAGCATCCTGGCCCTTGGGTGCAACTCCAAAACGATCCCCGTTCTCCGCGGATGCCTAAGTCCCTCGTTCCCAGCGGGGAATCTAAAATTGTGTTGTGTTTTTCTGCTGACTGGCCCACAAAAGCGCTGACTTTTCTCTTTCCTTCAGACCGGTGTTAACATTCTCCCTCCCTCCCTCCCCTCCTTGGATCCGACTTGGACAATTTCTGCCTTACTCTGCTGTTTAAAAAAAAAAAGCCAATTCCGGGAGGGGGGAAGGGACGGGAGGGATGGGGGGGACTCCCCGATTCCGACGCAGCGTCGAGCCTTAATAAGGGGTGTTTAAATAGGGTGGATTAGCAGTTTTCCTGATCTAGGAACAAGATCGCCCCTCCCCCGGAGTGATTTGCACATGGCGAAATCAATTTGAACACAAGGCCCCCAAATTGAATTTGGGTTTTTGTGTGTGTGTGTGTGTGTGGGGAAATTACACTTATCGGCGTGAACCATTAAATTTGCTGTTTAATATGTACTTTCCAGCTCGGTTGGTTCGAATCTCATTGCCCTTTATCTGTATAAATTTAATTAGGCCCGATATCATCGGTATATTATAGAACTAATTAAAGATTTAGATAAGTGCGGAAGGGGCTCCTTTTAATGCCAAATAATAAAGTTCCACTCGGGGGGAAAAAAGAAAAGAAAAGAAAAGGAAAAAAAAGAACAGGGCTTCGAGGTTTTCTTGCTGAATTACTTACGGGAGGGGGGCCGTACGGGACCCACATTTTGAAAGCAATGTCGCGGAAGCGCTCCCCACCCCACCCCACGCACAGCATCATTAGTAGCGTGCTTTTGGTAGGCAAAATCGTAGGAAAAGTTTATTTTCCTGAGACGGACGGGGTAGGACGATTAGTGTCTCAGGATACGACAATTTTGCCAACGTCGGAGGTCCTGTCGTGGTGGGCTCCTTAGTCATGCAGGTTGTTGTTGTTGAATGACCCCATAATCCCTTGTGGGCAACTGAATGGAGCTGAGTGATTACTGGCCGGATGCCCTTCCTGTTGCCTATGCGGAGTTTTTGCGGGAGATATATTCTCATTGTGCCCAGAAAGAGAAAAATCAACCTCTACCGAGGATCGAACTCACAGCCTCCTGATTGTGAGGCGAGAGCTCCACCTCTAGGCCACCATGCAGTAACACATTCAGTTATGCAGATTCCCCAGGTAAAAATGAACTGAAGGCTCAATTTTGTGACTGTTTGGCTTGGTTTCCATCAGCGGGATATACAGGCAGGCATAGAATCCTAGGGCTGAAAGGGACCCTTGGAGATCCTCTAGTCCTTATATCACCTCTAGTCCTTATATCGTCTCGGTCAAATGCCTAATTTTTTCCTTGGAAACTTCCAGCAGCCACAATTTCTGGAGGCAGGCAGTTCCGCTGGTTAATTCTTCTCAGGCAATTTCTCCTTAGTTCTAGGTTGTTTCTCTCTGTGATTAGATTAAACCAAGTTCTCCCAAACGGCCCATTGGATTTGGGCAATTGTTTTTAAAGTGTCAGTCAAACAGAAGGAAGAAGATCCTTCCTCCTCTTCCTCTTTTTCCTTTCTTCCCTCCTTTTTCTCCTCCTCCTCCTCCTTCTTCCTGGCCCAGGGAAAGCCTCTAGCATACAAACGCAGCTTCAATCAGCCCCGAGCAGAATTTCTCCGTGATTATCTTAAACTGAGCTGTGATTAGGTGACTTCGGCAGGATGTGATGAGGCCAGATTCGGGAATGTCAGATTAGCCCCATATCCCCAGATCTTTCTTTTCCCTCCCTGTTCCCATACAAAAATTTAATTACAACCTACCCTGCTCTTTCAGCTTAAAATCACCCCCAGTATATTAATCGGGGACTGTTTCCGAGGCTCGGGAAATGCCTGCCGTGTGTTGCAAATGTTCGGAGAGAACGATCAAATGCAAAAAAAAAAAAAAATCAAAAATAAACTTGGATATATCCCTCCATCATTTGGGATTTTTTCCTAACCCGAAATTCCGCAGTCGCTCAGTTTGTGAGACAGTAAGTGAGTTTCGCCCCATTTTGCGACCTTCCTTGCCACCGTCGTTAAGCAAATCGCGGCATTTGTTAAGATAGCCATATGGTTGTTAAGTGACTCTGGCTTTCCCCGGGGACGTCACTTGTCAGAAGGTCGCAACCAGGGGGGAACGCCACGATCCCAGGACATAACCGACATAAATATGAGCCAGTTGCCAAGCATTCAAGTTTTGATGTTGTAACTCTGAGGATGCTGCAATGGTCGTAAGTGTGAAAAATGGTCACAAGTTGGATTTTTTCAGTGCCGTCGTAACATAGAATAGAATAGAATAGAATAGAATAGAATAGAATAGAATAGAATAGAATAGAATAGAATAGAATAGAATAGAATAGAATAGAATAGAATAGAATAGAATAGAATAGAATAGAATAGAATAGAATAGAATAGAATAGAACAGAACAGAACAGAACAGAACAGAACAGAATAGAATAGAATAGAATAGAATTTTACTGGCCAAGTGTGATTGGACACAGAAGGAATTTATCTTTGGTGCATAAACTCTCAGTGTACATAAAAGAAAAGATACATTTGTCAAGAATCATAAGGTACAACACTTAATGATAGTCATAGGGTACAAATAAGCAAAGCAGGAAACAATATCAATATAAATCGTAAGGATACAAACAACAAAGTTACAGTCATACAGGCATAAGTGGAAGGAGATGGATGGTGGGAACGATGAGAAGATTAATAGTAGTGCAGAATAGAGTAGAGTAGAGTAGAGTAGAGTAGAGTAGAGTAGAGTAGAGTAGAGTAGAGTAGAGTAGAACAGAACAGAACAGAACAGAATAGATTTTTTATTGGCCAAGTGTGATTGGACACATGAGGAATTTATCTTTGGTGCATACACTCTCAGTGTACATAAAAGAAAAGATATGTTCATCAAGAACCCTAAGGTACAACACTTAATGATAGTCATAGGGTACAAATAAGCAATCAGGAAACAATAACAATATAAATCATAAGGATACAAGCAAAAAAGTTACAGTCGTACAGTCATAAGTGGAAGGAAATGGGTGGTGGGAACGATGAGAAGATTAATAGTAGTGCAAAATAATAGAATGGAATGGAATAGGAGAGGAGAGGAGAGGATAGATAGGATAGGATAGGATAGGATAGGATAGGATAGGATAGGATAGGATAGGATAGGATAGGATAGGATAGGATAGGATAGGATAGGATAGGATAGGATAGGATAGGATAGGATAGGATAGGACTGAATTGAATTCTTTATTGGCCGAGTGTGATTGGACATCCAAGGAATTTGTCTTTGGTGCATAGTCACTAAATGAATGATGGTAAGTTCAAAAAGTCCAGTTGCCTCTTGAAAAAGCATTTTTGGGACATCCAGAATTACCGGTACCTATATGCTACATTTCTGTTCCACACCAACATGTTGCCCAGATGGTTTGGACTGGGAAGTCAAATTATACACCTGGAAGGGACCTTGGAGGTCTTCTAGCTCAACCCTGAAATGGTATAGGAGACCCTATACCATTTCAGGCAAATGATTGTCCAATCTCTTCTTGAAACCCTCCAGTTCCAGGAGGAAAGCCGTTCCGTTGATTAATTGTTGTCATAGTCAGGAAATTCCTCCTTATTTCCAGGCTGGGTCTCCCTCTGACCAGCTTTCCATCTGTTGTTTCTTGTCTTCTGATGCTTTGGAGGGTAGCTTGACTCCCTCTTCTTTGGGGCAGCCCCTCAAATATTGGAAGACACATATCACTCCTAGTCCTTCTTTTCATCAAACTAGACATACTCAGTTCCTGCAACCGTTCTTCCTATGTTTTAGCCTCCAATCCCCTATAATCCTCTTTGTTGCTCTTCTCTGCATTCTTTCTAGAGTCTCAACATCTTTTGGCGACCAAAACTGGATGCAGGATTCCAAGTGTGGCCTTACCAAGGCATTATAAAGTGGTATCAACACTTCACGTGATCTTGATTCTTATCCCTCTGTTTATGCAGCCTAGAACTGTGTTGGCTTTTTTTGGCAG
This sequence comes from Coluber constrictor foxii, assembly GCA_038048745.1. Taxonomy (NCBI): domain Eukaryota; kingdom Metazoa; phylum Chordata; class Lepidosauria; order Squamata; family Colubridae; genus Coluber; species Coluber constrictor. The sequence continues at coordinate 718,042 of JAWJVD010000213.1, forward strand.
CTGCTGCACACGGCTGGCTCCTATTTAAGCGATTGTCCACTAGGACTCCAAGATCCCTCTCACAGTTATTACTGTTGAACCAGGTAATACCTATTCTCTACCTGTGCATCCGGGTTTTTTTCCTGCCTAAGTGCAGGAAAGACCCAAACAAGCCACTTCCTTGATTCTGCCAGGAATATGATATGGAAACCATCAACCGAAACTCAGGGCCCTCTTTAATGTTACTACTTGGTGATCATTCCTGTTGTTTGTCCCATTATCACCACAGAATTCCTGATGGCGTCCAATGTATCTTCTCTAACTTCCCAACTCAGCACTCCCCGATCCAGTGTTTCTCAATCTTAGCAAATTTAAAAAGTCTGGATTTCAATTCCCAGAATTCCCCAGCCAGCATGGGGAATCCTGGGAGTTGAAGGCCAGACTTCTTAAAGTTACCAAGATTGAGAAAAGAGTCACGTTCTAAGTTGAATTGTATTCAAACTCCTCCAGAAGGCATCAAATCCAAGCAGAGATGGACCATGAGGTCCTAAAAATGGATTTTTGTTCTTTGACCTAAAAAGTTCTCTCTAGCCCTGTTCATTCTGGCTGGGGAATTCTGGGAGTTGAAGTCCAGACTTCTTAAAGTTACCAAGATTGAGAAAGTTTTAAGTTGAGTTGTATTCAAACTTCTCCAGAAGGCATCAAATCCAAGCAGAGATGGACCATGAGGTCCTAAAAATTGATTTTTGTTCTTTGACCTAAAAAGTTCTCTCTAGCCCTGTTCATTCTGGCTGGGGAATTCTGGGAGTTGAAGTCCAGACTTCTTAAAGTTACCAAGATTGAGAATATTCCTACTTGAGTTGTATTTAAACTTCTCCAGAAGACATCAAATCCAAGCAGAGATGGACCATGAGGTCCTAAAAATTGATTCTTGCTCTCCGACCTAAAAAGTTAGAAAAAATAGAATAACAGAGTTGGACGGGATTCTTAAAGTTGCCAAGATTGAGAGAAGAACCAAGTTCTAAGTTGAGTTGTATTCAAACTTCTCCAGAAGGCATCAAATCCAAGCAGAGATGGACCACGAGGTCCTAAAAATTGATTCTGGCTCTCTGACCTGTACGCTCTCTCTAGCCGCTTTCTTTGAGAAGTGTTATGAGGTGACACCACACCATCTGGACGCTGACTTTCCTCATTTTACACAATACAGACCCACAAATCTTGGACCACACAGCCTTATATTTTACTCAATGCAAACCCCAGTGAATGTTGATATCTCCCTCCCTTCTTCTTTTTTTTTTATTGAAAAAAGTTTTACAATACAATTTTAATATGCCTTCCCCCCCAACCCCCCACCCCAACAACCACCCCTTCCCCTCCCCCCTCAACCCCCCTTCCCCCCCCCCTGACTTCCACTATTAAACAATCATATATTACAATCAACAACCAACAACTTTTTAGGTGAGATCTGACTAACAATATAACAATTTTAAGCTTAATTAGTACAAAAAATATTCTAAACTTTTAAAATCTATTACCCCCCCCCCCCAGATATATAACCACATGAATCATTTATAAAAAATCATAGAAAATTTTGCATACTAAATATAACACTTATCTTTTTTTAAAAAAAAGATAATAAAATAATGTTGGGCATCTTAAGTTTTGGATTAAAATATCATATAAATCCCAAAATTTACTCTTAATAATATTTCTTAACCATTCAAATATAAAAATCATCATTAAACAGAATAAACAAAAAAGCATCAAATAAGATAACAAATTTAACCTTTTAAAATAGAAAAAAATTAGCCCCTCCCTTCTTCTTGTGGGGAGAAATGATCAAGCGGGGGCCTTCCAGAAACCCCCCTGAGATATTATAAAAATAATAATAACCTGATTTGGCGAGGCGGGTCGCAATGAAACAATTCTCCCTTGAGTGCCATCAGGACGTGTCTCCATTTAAATGCTAATTTTCACCTCTAACCCAGGACCTCCCTAAACAAAATAAAGCCTCCCCAAGGTGATTTTCTCGACTCAATCGTGATCAGCCTTCCATCTCCAGGGAGGGGAGGAAAAAAAAGAGATTTGATAATTTACAGAGTTCCTTAATCTCCAAACCTTATAGGATTCATCTCTGTAAGTAATTCACCACCGATGGCCTCGGTTTTTCTCCTCTCCTATTCATTGCTTCGGTTTTCTGCGTGGCCTTCCGTCTGTCCGTCTGTCTCTTCCTTGCAATTACCTGCGTAAATCTGGACTTCTGATTCCTTTTTTTTTTTTAAATAGAAGAAACATCCGTTTTCAAGTAAATATCATTTGAAAAGAAAACCATCTTTTCATTAGGAAGGCAGGGCTATCTGACAGCCAGCCAGAAAATGATCCTACCATTTTTAAAAGAAAAAGGGAAAAAAAAAAGATTTGGAAGTGATTAGTCATGTTATTTTTGGCACGTGTTCCGTCTATGATTATTCCATTAAAATCTGCCGCTAAAATCATACGTTTTTTTTTACCCTGATCTTTCAAGATCGTCTCATCTTCCCCCCCCCCCAAAAAATGCCAATAAGCACCGCACGTATTTGTTCATTTGTTTTCCACTTAAAAAAAAATATGATTTTCTGGATTTCTGGGCAAGGTATTCCAAATCGCTGTTACTTTCAGAGTTAAGCGTTTATTTAACAAGCTTATATAGCCACCCATCTCCCAGGAGGAATTCTGGGTGGTGAACAAGAATCAAAACCATAAGGCACCATGACAAGCTGATGTTCAATGAATCATTCGGAATAAAGCTGAAAGGGACCTTGGAGATCTTCTAGTCCAACCCCCAGCTCAAACAGAAGACCCTATACCATTTCAGACAGAGGGCTGTCCAGTCTCTTCTTAAAAACCTCCATTGATGGAGCACCAAGGCGGCTCCCTAGGTGGCTCAGTGGCTAAGACGCTGAGCTTGTCGATCAGGAAGGTCGGCGGTTCGAATCCCCAGTATAGGTCTCCTGTGGGAGCAAGGGGTTGGACTAAATGACCTCCAGGGTCCCTTTCAACTCTACTGTTACTGTTACCTATAACTTATGGAGGAAGTTGTTCCATTGGTTAATTGTCCTCACTGTTAGGAAGTTTCTCCTTAATTCCAGGTTGCTTCTCTCCTTGATTGGTTTCCATCCGTTGTTTCTTATCCTGCCTTCTGGTGCTTGGGAATATGAGTTGACCCCCTCCTCTTTGTGGCAGGCCCTCAAATACTGTTGTGGCCCATCAGTGGCCTGTGCGGATTGTAGCTGATTCTGACAGTGAGGAGGCTGGTGTGGTGTTGGGCCAGCAGCCTGTGCAGCTGGCATCTGAGTCAGACAATGAGGAGGCTGGAGAAGAGGTGGTGCCAGAGGCGGGGATTCAGCCAGGGCCTTCAGAAGCTCCAGAAGCTCCCATAAGTGAAGAGGAAGAAGAGGAGGAGCCTCTTCTCAATGCACGGGTGCGCAGAGCTGCCAAAAGGCAGGAGTGGCTCCTCAGGAGGAGGTCTCCTCAAGAGTAAGGCTTGGGGCTAATTGGCCACTCCCTTAGCCTATTTAAGGAGGAACGCCGACTGAAGCAATTTGCAGGGAACAACCTTAGTTCACTCTCCTTCGCGTCTGGATTCTCTGCAAAATTGCTTCTGGGCTTTCTGCCAACCTTCATAAGATCGTGATTCCTTTATCTCTGGTTTCTTGTAGGCTGTTAAGGAAGTTTATGAACAGCCCTCGTTTGGAAGAGACTGAGTTATTTTAGTAAATTTAAGTTTGGTACAGACTTTGTGTGTGCTGCGTTCTTTGGGGTCCGTAGCTGGGGCAGAACAAATACTGGAAGACTGCTATCATGTCACCCTTAGTCCTTCCCTTGCCTAGAGTAGCCATACCCAATTCCCGCAACCGTTCCTCATATGTTTTAGTCTCCAGGCCTTTGATCATCTTAGATGCTTTTCTCTGAACTTTTTCCAAAGTCTCAACATCATTTTCTAATATGGTGACCAAAACTGGATGCAGGACTCCAGGTGTGGCCTTACTACGGCGTTGGAGTCCCAAGAATTTTATGGATTAGTAATTGTGGGGCAGAACTATGGTGCCCCCTAGTGAACAGTAGCAGTAACCACTGTGATACAACCAGGACCGAATGACATGCAGGTAGTCCTCGACTTACGACCACAATTGAGCCCCAAATTTATGTTGCTAAGTGAGAAATCTCTTAAGTGAGTTGGGCCGCTCACTTTTACGAATTTTCTTGCCACGCTTGTTCAGTGAATCACTGCAGTTGTTAAATGAGTAACACCGTTGTTAAGTGAATCTGGCTTCTCCATTGACTTTGCTGGTCAGTCAACTTTTTCCCAACTTCGAACGGTCACTCAATGAGCCGTTGTAAGCCGAGGGACTTAACCTGTATCGTCCTTGCCACTTTTCAATGAAGCGCGGACAGCAGGAAACGGAGCCCACCTTGGTAAGAATTCTCCTCGGCATTGAATCGAGCTGCATTTCCTGCCAAATTATATCCAGGCATATCTCTCCTCCCGAAAAACTAGACGGAATATTTTTCGACCGCTGTAGGCAAAACCTGTGAAAGAAAGTGAGACTAGAGGGAGAATTTAACTAACTTGTCCATATTTCATTATTTGATAACATCGGGAGTACCGGCCACATCGAATTGCTTTGGCAAAAGAACACAGGAAGCACTCCTGATCAATATTTATTCATCCATTTCCCCGACAAGGGAGGCAAACACACCGAGCCGAACCGCTTAATCAAACAAATCATTTCCCAAACATCGGCTGACTCGCTAAAGGCACAGAACAAGCCAAGCAAGAGGGAGTTTTTTAATTGCAGGCGGCTCAAAAGGGACGCCGCTTCCTTCCTTGGATAGTCGCGGTTAATTTTAATTAAAACTCATCTGATCTTCCCAGGACTGATGGATACTGTAAATCCTGAAAGGGAGGAAGCTTGACCTCTGGGCAAGGAAGAAGGCCAGGCAGCTTGACCCGAAGCAGGGAGAGCCAATCCTTTCTGACCTCAGATTCTTTCAACCAAGGACAATCTGTAGACTTCAGAAAACCCTCTTCTCCTCCACGGTCAGCCTTGGCTGCAGAAATGTTTTGGACAGAAGGCTGCTACTCGTCCATCCCATCCCCTCTCATCCCAACTCAAATCATCCCATCCCGATTCATTTCATCCCATCCCAATGCATTTAATTCCAACCCCAACCTATTTCATCTCAATGCATCTCATCTCAACCAGCCAAGGGTGAAATGCTCCCGATTCGGATCGGCTCAGACGAGTAGGTAGCGATGGCGGCAGGCGGTTCAGAGAACCGGTAAGAAAAATCCCTGCCCCCGCCCCCCCATGCCCAGCTGAGCCGCGCGATCATCAGAGCCTTTTTTTTTCTTTTAAATGGCTCTGACGAGCCAAGCTCTGACGATCCCAGCTGAGTTGCCTGCCGACAACTCGGGCAACTCAGCTGGGATCGTCAGAGCCTTTTGAAAGCATTTTTTCACATGGTTTTACATGTAAAAAATGGTTTTAAAAGTAAAAAAAAAAAGGCCACGCCCACCCAGTCACATTAACACCCCCACCAAGCCATGCCCACAGAACCGGTAGTAACAAATTTTAGATTTCACCCCTGCAACCAGCTCATCATCCTATCCCATCCCAACCCATCCCAACTTAACCCATCCTAACTGAACTCAACGCATCCCATCCCAATGTATCTACTTCCAACCCCAATCTATCTCATCTCAATGCATGTCATCCCAACCAACCCATCCCAACATATCCTATTCTATCCCATCCCAACCCATCCCATCCCACCTTAAGCCATCCCAACCCATCTGAACTGAACTCAACGCATCCCATCCAAATGCATCTAATTCCAACTCAACCTATCTCATCTCAATGCATCTCATCCCGACCAACCCATCCCAATATATCCTATCCCATCCCAACCTAACTCATCCCATCCCAATACATCACAACCCAACCCATCCCAACTTAACCCATCCCAAACTAACCCATTCAAAGACAACCCATCCTAACTGAACTCAACGCATCCCATCCCAATGCATCTAATTCCAACCCAACCCATCCCAACATATCCTATCCCATCCCAATCCGTCCCATCCCAATCCATCACAACCCAGCCTAAACCATCCCAACTTAACCCAACCCAATCTATTCCATCCCATTCCAATGCATCCTATCCCAATCCACCCTAAACCATCCCAATCAAACCCATCTCATCCCTTCCAAAGGCCTCCCAACCCAACCCATCCCCCTTTTTGGAGAAGACTTTGCTGTCTTTCTTGTCTGCCTTATCTCTTTCGTTTTCCTCTACTTCAAGAACCAAAGCATCCCCTTAACCTTTCTAGGCTGAAGACCTCCTGCTCAAGGGGAGGGGCGTCGAAAGAGTGACCTCCTTCCATAATAGTCCCTTACAGAAAACCATAAAGGGGGAGAAAAGTAAAAACATAAACAGACCATAGCAAAATTTAGAAATGCGAGAACGACGTAAATCCTGTCTTTGCCTTGCAGGCAGTATTACGAGATGCTGTACAACACGGCGGACGAGCTGCTGAACCTGGTGGTGGACCAAGGCGTAAAGTACACGGAGCTGGAGTACATCCACGCCCTGAGCTTACTCCACCGCAGCCAGACCGGGGTGGGAGACCAGACCACGCAAAACATGAGGTTGCAACGCCTGAAAGAGATCATCTGTGAGCAGGCCGCCATCAAGCAAGCCACCAAGGACAAGAAAATCACCACCGTGTAGCTTTGTCTACTAGCAGCAGCCATATCCCTTCCCAGCCTGTGGAAGCAACGAAGGGAAATGTCTCTATATGGGATGGGGTAACGTTTGGGTATTCCGGTGTTAGCTTCTTCGCTGGGGTAGTGGGCAGGGCAGGGCGAGTTGGAGATCTTCTCCGTGGCTTGCTGGGATCATTAAATCCGCGGCACGTCAACGGGGATCGGTTGCCATTTACGGGGTGTTGCTTCTCTTGAAATGTAATGGGAGGATAAGGGTGAGGAAGAGGAAGGGGAGGGTTGTCTCGTTGATCCAGAAGGATCTGAATTGGAAAAAAGTTAAGGAACCGTTTGTAACCAAGGTTCGGCTCTCAAAAAGGGGAAACGAACTGGTTCCAAGCCTACAGAGAGATTTCTGGCTGTCCCATTGTTATTCTAGAGCAGGGTTGGGCAATTGTGGCTCTTTTACAACCTGTGGACTTCAACTCCCAGAATTCCTGAGACAGCCAAGCTTGGCTGTCTCAGGAATGCTGGGAGTTGAAGTCCACAGGTTGTAAAGAGCCACAATTGCCCACTCCTGTTCTAGAGTGATGTTAAGGCAGAGGTGAAATCTACTTACCTTCCCTACCGGTTCGGAAGTGTGTGCGCGCATCATGTACGATTTTGGACCCTCTACGCATGCGCAAAGCCTTCTGCGCATGCACAGTGGGTAAAAAACAGGTTACTTCCTGGTTAAAACCAGGAAGTGATGACATGGTGAGTGGATAGATCCTCGCGCTGCCGCTACAGGTTCGCCGAACCACCCACCGCCGCTACCAGTTTGCCTAAACCGGTGATAACCGGTAGCATTTCACCCCTGTGTTAAGGGTATTAATCATTGGGCCATATTATTAATGAGTGTTCTTTCCCGAATTTCTTTTATACTTTTCAATATTTATCACAATTATCTTCACGCAGGACTTTGCTCCATTTAATCACTCGATGGTGTTGAGGATATATATATAGATAGCTTTAGAACTTGGTAGCATTATTTTATTCTTATTTTACATCACTTTCAAGAGGCTGGGTTGGCTTGCACTGTGCACAGCATCCCATTGGCTCGGTCTCTCAGGATCCCGCTTTGTCTGGAAGGATTGGCAAGAGGGACCAGCAGAAGTCAAGATATTTGCATGGCGGATGGCGGATCGTCACGATGAGCCAATCCAAAACCACGACGTGACCAGTGACATTTGAGGGAATCTAGAGGGAGGTCGGGGAGAAATTCCCAGGCGTTCGCTTCGCAGGATCCCATCACGGCTAGTTCAGATCTGATCATGCTCCCTTCTGTCTACTGGGATAAAAAGAAAAAAAACTGGGATCAACCAAGAACCTGACTTTGAGAATTGGGGATATGTGTGTTTGTGTGTTCCTTGCTTTATTTTAAATTTTTTCGAGGATGTGAAGGGAGCAGCGATTTTGATTGTAGTCCACATATTCTTGTCTGCCTCTTGTCTCCCTGGAGAACGCAAAGCCAAAAAAAAAAATCACTTTCTCTGATCTGATCTGATCCCGGATCTTCCATCCCTCTCCTGCTTGCCTTGCTCTCCCTCTTGGTTCAACTGGAAAATTAAAAGATAATTTTGAAACTCCTCGTGATTGCATTGTGGGCTCCTTCGATGCGCCAACGATCTCTTGGGATGGTTACAAGTAGTCCTCAACTTATGTCCACAGTTGAGATCAAAATTTCTATTGCTAAGTGAGACATTTGTTAAATGTTTTTTTTAATTAGATTTATATTTTTTATTTATTTATTTATTTATTCATTTATTCATTCATTCATTCATTCATTCATTCATTCATTCATTCATTCATTCATTCATTCATTCAATTTCTATACCGCCCTTCTCCCGAAGGACTCAGGGCGGTGAACAGTTAAAATGACATACATATAGAATGTGAATATAAATAATTAAGCCAGTTTGTATATATTTTATATGCCGCCCTTCTCCGGAGACTCAGGGCAGCTTACAATGCGTTAAGCAATAGCCTTCACACTTTTGTATATTTATACAAAGTCAGCCTATTGCCCCCACAAACTGGGTCCTCAATTGACCTACCTTAGAAAGGATGGAAGGCTGAGTCAACCTTGAGCCTGGGGAGATTCGAACTTACAGTAATTGCAGACAGCTGGAGTTAAATTACAATGCATTAATCTGCTGAGCTATCCAGGCTCATTTTGCCCCATTTTATGACTTTTCTTGCCACCGTTGTTAAGTGAATCATTGCCGTTTCATCACCCAGCTAGGTAACATCATCAGTGCTAGAAAGGAGTGGTGTTTGCAGAGAGGAAGAAGAGGAGGAGGAAGAAGAATTTTCCATAGCCTTATTTGCACCAAAAAAAAAAAAAAGGAAAATACTTATAACTCAGGTTGAAATGAGGATGACCCTTGATGCTCTCTGAGCTTGATGGTTTCGTTGCAGATATTTTAAGACCCAACTAGGTAACCTCATCAGTGTTAGGAGGCAGGGAGTGGGGTTTGTGGAGAGGAGGAGGAAGACTGTGGCTACTTTGGTCCTGTCTGGTTATTTTCTTTTAGACGTTTCGCTACCCAACTAGGTAACATCATCAGCGCTAGAAGGGAGTAAGGCTTGCTCTCTATTTATACAACCTCTTCTAACTCTGACAACGTTATCTAGCTCAAGTAATGAAGCCTCTGCAAGAAAAACCATCAAGCTCCAGAGACCACCGAAGACCCCTTTATTTTGCACCCTAATAAAGTCCGCTCCATCTTCAGCACGGCATGCGCCAACCAATCCGAAGGGGTTAGCAAGACAGTGGCACCTAAGGGCCGTGGTTTTTACTCTTGCCGCAGCCGAGCAGATGGAGGAACCTTATTTTTTTCTCCCTCAGTCCTAAAGTTTTTAATAACCTTTTCTCTTGGCTGAACCTTTGCAAATCCCAGCGGAAGGGCTGAGGTTTTGTTTTTTTTTCCAGATGGTGGGAAATAAACTCTGGAACACTTCAGGGTGTGGAGAGCTCATTAACCTAAGCTGGCTGGCTGCCTGCTTTCTCCAAAATTCAAGGAAGTTCCTTGGGAGACCAACTTCTCTCTCTCTCTCTCTCTCTCTCTTTTTCTCTCTTATAAAATGTCCACCAGGACAGGAGCTCAAGCCTTTCACGGATGTTTTGCCAGCCTAACTGTTAATTTGATTAGAGGTGGCCTTTTTTTTTCTGGGTATAGAAGCCAGCACGTCCAGATGGAAATCTCAGCGGGATCTTTTAAAAAGTGGGCCGTTTAAGAAAGACCTCTTCCTCGGTGTTTCCTTCTGCAGCCAAGCCAGGGCCTTTGAGCTGAATAGCCGTCCAGTTGGGGAGGCAATTGAAACCAAATAAATTCAATTTTAGAAAAAAAAACGTTGCAGCTATGCAGCTCCGGGGTCGCAAAGAACTCCTGCAAATGTCCTGATTTTTTTAAAAAAAAAAAAAGAATTGTCATTTCTGTAATCGTTAGAAGTGTGAGATTTAAAATTCCCGAAATTTTATACTCTCAACTCCAAGACAAGTCTGGTTAACAAAACCAAAGATTTATTGGAGAAAAACCTGAACATGAAAGAAAGAAAAGCAGTTGCAAGCTTGGCCTCTTAGACCCTTCCCAAATGGATTGAGTTCAAAGAGCGCAAAAAGCAGTTTTCAAGTTATACATTTTATACACCTTCACAATGCACACCATGCCTAAGAAGCCCTCCCAACTCCCCCTTATTCTCTTAAGTCATCCTTTAAGTTGTTTTACACTTTAAAGGGTCTTCTGGACAATTTCCGTCCATCCGCCGATGTTCCTGTCTCCTGATAGCGATTTTTGCCCAAAGTGTAAGTTCCTGTCGCCTGGGGAGCTCTTAGCAAGTCATAAAGAGTCCCCCTGGGGAGAAGGGCAGTATATAAGTTAAAATAATAAATAAATAAAAATAATAATACATTGTCTCCACTGATTACCATTTGTGGTCACTTTACATAGTCAGAAAACAGCAGACAGTTAGTCTCACACTTTGGTATTACATTTATTACAATTTATAAAAGAATAACCTTTATTTCCTTTAGAAGGAAAGATGCTTGTTTCGTATATCGTATTATTTTTAACACCCGGTTACCCCCCCAACGCAGCATCAGACATGCTTCAAATCCGTTGCTTCCAGAAATTGAACCAATTGCTTGAACTTTCATAGCATTGAAGCTGTTACCTAGCTGGGTCGTGAAACGTCTTCAGTAAACTCACAGAGCAGCAAAAGCCTCCACTGTTCAACCCTGAGCTATGAATGTTCTGAAATACAGTGCTTTTATACCAGTGCTATACAGGTAAATCCTCGATTTATGACCACAACGGAGCTCAAAATTTCTGTTGCTCAGTGAGACATTTATTAAGTGAGTTTTGTCCCGTTTTACGAACATTCTTTGCCACCTTTGTTAAGTGAATCACTGCAGTTGTTAAGTTAGTGAGACGGTTGTTAAGTTAATCTAGCGTCCTCCTTTGACTATCAGGTCGTAAAAGGGGATCACAGGACTATGGGATACGGCAAGCGTCATAGATACATGCCAGAGGGTCAACTCCTTCCTTCCTTTGGCTCCAGTAATGGCCTCAGGTGAGAAAGAAACTCAAGACTGGCCCTCCTTGATGCTCAGTGGTATAAGAGGCAGGAAGGGAAAACTTGGCTCAGCTTTTCCAAACACAAATAGTCCTCAATTTACAACCATAAATGAATCTCAGATTCATACGAGCCAGTTGCCAAGGGTCCAAATTTTGATCACGTGATCATAGGGATGCTGCCACGGTCGTTAAGTGTGAGAAACCGTCACAAGACAGGTCACTTGATTTCAGTGCCGTCGTAACTTTGAATGGTCACGAAACGGAACAGTTGCAAGGCAAGGAGTCTCTGGATTCCTGCCTGAATCCATACGACGCTATTTCTCAGGCAGGGTGACGTGGCCTACCTCGAAGGGCTGGCAACACAGAGGTGGTTTCGGGAGGTCGGGGGGAGAGAATAAGAACAGCCTTTGCATGCAGGGCAGGGAAATCGGGGCACCCAGAGATCATCCATCAGGATCTCTCTGCTCCAGTTAAGGGCTCAAATATTAACATTTTTTTTCAACCTGAGGCACTTTAAGAAGGGGTACACTTCAATTCCCAGAATGCCTCAAATATTAGCATTTTTTCAACCTGGGGTACTTCAAGAGGTGGTGGACTTCGACTCCCAGAATCCCCCAGCCAGCGTTGCTGGCTGGGGGATTCTGGGAGTTGAAGTCCACCCTCTCTTGAAGTGCCCCAGGTTGAAAAAAAACACTTAATATAGAAGGCCAAAGCCTCCCAGAAGCCACCTCTTGCTTGAAATAGGCGGCCAATAAACGGAATATATAAACCAGGCCTCAAATAAAATTAAAGCCGGCCCGAACTACACTTCCCGTCACGCCCCGCGCGGCGACGCAAAAGCCGTAGGCGGGCGCGTCGGCGATGACGTAACGTCGGCAGCGACCGCCAGCCCGCCACTCATTTCCTCCCCCTTTGGCGTTGCCGGGCAACGGGCCCGCCAACAAGATGGCGGCGCTCCGCCCCTGAGAGACGAAGCCGGCGCGGCTCTGGGAAGGTTTCCCCCCGGCCCGCGAAAGCCGCGGCGATGTCGCGGCCTCCGCCGACCCCCCGTTCTCCGTCGCCGCTGTCGACGCCGAGCAGCCAGTCGTGGCGAGACGTCAGCCACGCCTCCCTGGAGGACCGCATGGCGCTAACGCGGTCCTGGGTGGCGGCGCCTTCCGTCACCTTCACGCTCCTCCGCGCCGGCCAGGGTGAGCGGCTCTCCCGGGGACAGGAGGAGGAGCTGACGGAGAGCGAAGAGGAGGAGGAGGAGGAGGAGGAGGAGTCCACCGAGTCGGAGCCGGAGGTCATGGAGGAGGTGCGGCCGCTGGCGGTGGGGGGAGTGGTGGGGCCGCTATTAGGGGATTTACGGGACGGGGGGAGTTTTGCCTGCGCGAAGGCATTACGGTAACGAGGAGGGGGCTCTCACGGGGGCTTTTGGAAGGGCGCCCCTATACGGAGCATTACGGGAATTTGGCAGGCGCTCTTATTAAGAGATTTACGGGAGGGGTTTTTGGAAGGGCGCCCCTATACGGAGCATTACGGGAATTGGGGATGAGGGCTCTTATTGGGAGATTTACTGAAAGGGCGCCCCTGTACGAGGCATTACGGGACTTGAGGAGTGGGCTCTTATTAAGGTATTTACGGGAGGGGCTTTTGGAAAGGTGCCCCTATACAGGGCATTATGGGAATTGGGGATGAGGGCTCTTATTGAGGGATTTACTGAAAGGGCGCCCCTATATGGGGCATTACGGGAATTTGGCAGGAGCTCTTATTAAGGGATTTACGGGAGGGGTTTTTGGAAATGTGCCTCTATATGGAGCATTATGGGAATTGAGGAGTGGGCTCTTATTGGGAGTTTTACTGGAAGGGCGCTCCTATACGAGGCATTACGGGACTTGAGGAGTGGGCTCTTATTAAGGGATTTACGGGAGGGGCTTTTGGAAAGGTGCCCCTATACAAAGCATTATGGGAATTGGGGATGAGGGCTCTTATTGAGGGATTTACTGAAAGGGCGCCCCTATATGGAGTATTACGGGAATTTGGCAGGAGCTCTTATTAAGGGATTTACGGGAGGGGCTTTTGGAAAGGTGCCTCTATATGGAGCATTATGGGAATTGAGGAGGGGGCTCTTATTAAGGGATTTACGGGAGGGGTTTTTGGAAGGGCACCCCTATAGGGAGTATTACAGGAATTTGGCAGGCGCTCTTATTAAGGGATTTACGGGAGGGGCTTTTGGAAAGGTGCCCCTATACTGAGCATTATGGGAATTGAGGCGGGGGCTCTTACTAAGGGATTTACGGGAGGGGCTTTTGGAAGGGCGCTCCCATACGGGGCATTACGGGAATTGGGGAAGGGGGCTCTTATTAAGAGATTTATGGGAGCGGCTTTTGGAAATGTGCCTCTATATGGAGCATTATGGGAATTGAGGGGGGGCTCTTACTAAGGGATTTACGGGTAGGGCTTTTGGAAGGGTGCCCCCATAGGGAGTTTTACAGGAATTTGGCAGGAGCTCTTATTAAGGGATTTACGGGAGCGGCTTTTGGAAAGGTGTCCCTATACAAAGCATTACAGGAATTGGGGATGAGGGCTCTTATTGGGAGATTTACTGGAAGGGCGCCCCTATACGGGACATTACAGGAATTGGGGAAGGGGCTCTTATTAAGAGATTTACGGGAGAGGCTTTTGGAAATGTGCCCCTATATGGGGCATTACTGGAATTGGGGAGGGGGGCTTCTGAGGAGACTTGAGGGGGAGGTTTTTGGAAAGGTGCCTCTATGCGAGGCATTACAAGAACTGAGGAGGGGGCTCTTCTTGGAATATTTACCGGAGGGAATTTTTGAGAATACCCCTATGTGGAGCCAGGTGAATGTGAGATGGGCAGCGTATAAATTTAATTATTTAATTAATTATTATAATAACAGCAATAATAACAATAGCAACAATAATAATATAATACTTGGAACAGCTTCCATCCTGCGACAAATATCTGTAACACCGTCAAACATCCAGATTTGCCTAGCGCAGGTCCTTGGTAAGGACTCAATAGGTGGACAGACCCAGGCTGAACATCTGGCTGACTGTGCGATGATCAATAATAATAATGATGATGATGATGATGATGATGATAATATGATGATAATGATAATAATAATAATAATGCACTAGAGAGGAGACGGCCCTCTGCTGGGCATGCCTCACCCAGCTAGAAGCAATAAACCTTGCATTTGGATTATTTTCGCTCTGCACCACCGTGTCTTCCTCTGTTTCTCTTTCTCTCTTGCACGCGCTCAGGTGTTGTTCGACGGTATGTTGAATGAAGCTACCATTGCCGAAGCCCTCCACACCTTGGGCCATTCCGCCTCCGGCACGGAACGTGTCTACCTTCACCTGTCGCTTTCGGTGAGTTTAGGAAAACTTCCTTCCCAGCCTTGTCACCTAGCTCAGAGGTCTCCCACCTTGGCGACTTTAAGCCTGGCGGACTTCAGCTCCCAGAATTCCCCAGCCAGCCTTTGGGAGTTGAAGTCCGCCAGGCTTAAAGTCGCCAAGGTTGGAGAACCCCTGACCAGTGGTGAAATCTGAACCGGTTTACTACCGGCTCGCTGGCTGCGCATACGCAGTGTGTACCACACACCAAATGCAAGGTGCGCGCACGCAGTGCACACCCAAAGGAGGCATGCGGTCAGTAGAACAGCGCGTGGGGGCGGGTGATCAGCTGTGGCGCGCAATCTTTTTTTTTACTTTTAAAAGTAAAAAAAAAAAGCCTCTGACGATCCTGCTGGGATCATCAGAGGCTTTTTTTTTACCTTCTAAAAGCATTGTTTCCACAACCTCTTCGAAGAGGTTGTAGAAAAAATGCTTTTAAAAGGTAAA
The DNA here is from genome assembly GCA_038048745.1 of Coluber constrictor foxii. NCBI lineage: Eukaryota > Metazoa > Chordata > Lepidosauria > Squamata > Colubridae > Coluber > Coluber constrictor. The sequence continues at coordinate 733,238 of JAWJVD010000213.1, forward strand.
AAAAAGCCTCTAATGATTGCGCGGCTCAGCTGGGCATGGGGGGTGGGTGCAGGGATTTTTGCTACCGGTTCTCCAAACCACCCACCGCCATCGCTACCGGATCCGGCGATCCAGTCTGAACCGGGAGCATTTCACCCCTGACCTATATCACTGAGATGTTGGCTAGGTTCTCCCATTGAAACACTGCAGGAGCCACCTGACCATTCCGAGGTCTGTCCACTGAGAGCAGGATTTTGAACTCGGGGGGTGAGTCCTCAGGGTCTCAGGCAGAAGTTCTCCAGGAGATCTACCGCAAAGATCTTCTGACCCCTGGCTCTCTCCCTTTTTTATTTCCGCAGGATCGTCTTTTGACCGACGTCCAAATTCTTTACAAATACATTCATCTCGAAAAACTCAACCTTTCCTACAATAAAATCAGCGGTACGTGAGCTCCACGGCTACTGACCCTGCGAAGTGGTCAGCCAGGTAGTCCTCAACTTATGACCGTTCATTTAGCCACCATTTGAAGTTACAACGGCACTGAAAAAAAAGGAACCGTGTCTCACACTTACGACCCCTTTGCAGCATCCCCAGGGTCAACGCAATCAACATTCAGACTCTTGGCAGCTGACTCATATGTATGACGGTTTGCAGTGTCCTGGGAACACGTGATCCCCTTTTGCGACCTTCGGACAAGCGAAGTCAAGGGGGAAATCTCGATTCACTTAACAGCCGTGTTCCCAATTTAACAACGGCAGTGAGTCATTTAACGATTGTGGCCAAAAAAAAGGGTCATAAACACGGGGCAAAACTCACTCAGCAAATGTTTCGCTTAGCAATAGAAATCTGGGGCTCAACTCTAACCGTACGCCAAGGACTACCTGAACAGAATAGCTTAGCTATTTACATGCAGCATTCGAAGGCCATTCAAATCCAAAACTAGAATTAAAATTAGACCCACCTGAGCTGCACCTATCTTCTTTCATATCTCTCATCTCATTTTCCTTTTTAGATCTCTCTTGCATCAGTTACATGCCTTACCTGTTAGAACTGGATGTCTCCCATAATGCACTCACCACCTATTTTGACTTCCAACCGCCGAAGAATCTCCAGGTGAGTTGCAAAATACAGCTGGGCCTGAGGTTTGAAACTGGCTCACCCCCCCCCCTCCCCTTGCAGTCAAACTGCCTTGTTCAAGCCACCTAAATGTAGATGATGATCAGGGAGGAGTCAAATGCGCCCTGACTGAGTCCCTTCGTACCCACAAGAGATTTAAGTCCGGCCTATGAATTCCTTCTACTCTTTATCGACCACCAATTTCGGTGGGCTGTTAGTAGTTCAGTTTCTTGCAGAGAGCTTAAGCTTGCAAGTCAATCTTTAGGCCCGTTTGAACTGCCTGGATCTCCTGATTTCCTTGGCACTAAATAATGGAGAAAATGGAATTTTTCCTCTATTTCATAGAGATGGTTTGCATTTATCTTTGCAGCTGAGACTGAGTGCACTTAAAACCTTTATAGAAATTTGTAGAATTCTTTCTTTCTCTCTCTCTCTCCCTCCTTCTCCCCTTCCTTTTTTCCCCTCCCTCCCTCCCTTCCTCTCTCCCTCCCTCCCTCTCTCTTTTCTTTTCTTCTTTCTTTTCTTTCTTGTTTTTCCAAATTATCCTGAATTGAGTGGATGATGGTGACTGGGCTGAGATACAAGACAGCAATAGAATATTTGTAGCTCAGGGTTGAACTGTGAGGCCTTGGTGCTCTCTGAGTTTGCTGGTTTCCTTGCAGACGTTCATGACCCAACTAGATAACATCATCAGTGTTGGGAGGAGGAGGAGGTTCTTTGAGGTCCTTGGTGCTCTCTGAGTTTGGTGGTTTCCTTACAGACATTCCATGACCCAACTAGGTAACATCATCAGTGCTAGAAGGGAGTGAGGTTTGCTGTCTGTTTATATATTGGTGGTTTGCCCTGTCAGTGTTGCTAGAAGTGGTCTTGGCCGTTCCTTAATTAGACTGTTGTTTACTGTTCATTTGTCTGAGTTGGTAGTTTGATCAGGGTATCCTTAATTGTTGGTCTAGTGTTAATCTTGGAGTTGATTGCTAGCAAAGTTATATTTTACACTTCTTGTTTCCTTTTCAGCTTTGTGATTATCTCTTTCAAATGGTATGTAAACGTTGTTTATTTCGCTGTGCCCGTTGATGGCTGTTTTGTCAGAGTGCCAGTTTCCAGGAATTCTCTAGGGATTTTGGACTAGGCTTGCTCCTGGATGCTCACAGCTCCCCTGTTGAAACTATGGTTAGGTCTGTCCACATGTGGCACACATGTTTTCCTCATGTCTTCTGACTGCTGGTTGGTTAGGACATCTTCATGTATCCGTCTCCATTTTTTGTTCTTTTTGCAGGTGGCTAATTTTTCCCACAATGACATTTCAGCAATGAAAGACCTTTCCGATTATCAGTCCCTCAAAAAGCTTATACTGGACAGTATCCTTTAAAAAAAACAACAACAACCATACAGAGCAGGGAATTGTCTGCTCAGAAACCTTCCTTGGATCCCAGTAGATTCCCCGTCCAAGCTGCCTTTTTAAAAAGAGGATAATTTTTATTAAAACTAAATAAATAAATGAACAGGAAGGTTGCAAGCTATACAGCAAGGGCCATGCCGGTCCCTGGCAGCCTTTTTAATTGCAGGAATTAGCGCTCTAATCATCCTAACAGGATGAAGGTTTAATTTGCTTTCTATCCACCGGATATTTTGGGATTGATCAAACCTACTTATGACGGTCGTTTTGTGAAGAGCTCATTCACCCTAGCCCTCGTGTTACAAAACCACTCTCAATGTATAGATAGTCCTCAATTTATGACCCGGTGGAGCCCAACATTTTCGCCTCTAAGCAAGATGGTCGTTAAGTGAGTTTTGCCCCATGATATGCCCTTCCTCGCCCCAGTTTTCTGTGGCAGGATTTCAGATTTCTGTCGCTAATCGAGGCAGTCGTTAAGTGAGTCTTGCCTCGATTTTATAACCTTTCTTGCTGCAGTTGTTAAGTGGATCATTGCAGTCATTAAGTTAGTAATGGGGTTGTTAAATGAATCCCGGCTTCCCCCATTGACTTTGGTCTTCAGAAGGTCGCAAAAGCGGATCATGTGACCCCGGGACATAGCAACGGTCATAAATATGAGTCCGTTGCCAAGTGTCTGAATTTTGATCATGTGCAACGGTCATAAGTGTGAAAAACGCTCCAAAGTCGCTTTTTTCGATGCCATTGTAACTTTGCGTGGTCACGAAACGAATTGTTGTAAGTTGAGGACCACCTGGAATCAAATTTGGGGGTTGGATTTACTACGAAATTCCGCTAAACGGCTTCCCAAATCCAGTTTTTTTTTAAAGTTCTTTTTATCCAGCTTTACAAAAAGCAACGTTTGCAGTATGACCAGAACGGATGCTCGAAGCCCCTTTTCTTTATATAGATGGTCCTCGACTACTTATGACAGTTCATTTAGTGACCATTCGATGTTACAACGGCACTGGAAAAAAAGTGAGTTATGACCGTTTTTCATAATTAGGTCCATTGCTGCTGTTGTGGCCCTGTCCTCTGAGCCTATCCCATTGGAGGAAGGAAGCTCTGAGCATGAGGAAGAGGAGCCAGCCAGATCTCCCAGCCCCCCCCCCCCTCTGGCACCGTCTCAGGTGCCAGCTGAAAGAGAGCAAAGTAGTGGGGAAACAGGTGTCTCAGATGAGAGTAAGGGAGAGACGTCATTCCTGGACGCATGTCAAAGAAGGCGAGATAAGCGCTTACAGCAGCTGAGGAGACGTACGAGGGAATAGACCTGAGTCACTGGACTTGAGTCACAGGACCAATGAGTCACTGGACCACACTCAGAGACTATATAAGACAGGGTGGTGGTCAATGATCCCTGTGACGAACAATAACTCAATCTGGTAGTCATTGGAGCTAAAAGAACGGATTTTGGCAAAGCTACGTAGGTGATTTTCTTTCTGTGAACTATTAAAGCACTTGGCAGACGGTGTGCATATCGCTGCCAAGTTAGAGATAAGAACTGTGGTGTGTGCCAAGTGCTTCTTTAACCCTCGACTGGCTGTGTTTTTGTGGGTGTCTGTAGAGGAGGATAGATCATCTGCATCCCCAGGGTCACATGATCAAAATTCAGACCCTTGGCAAGTGGCTCCTATTTATGACGGTCGCAATGTCCTGGGGTTATGCGATCCCCTTTTGTGACCTAATACGCCAAGTCACAAAGCCGGATTCACTTAATGACCCATCTTACTAGTTGAGTTAGACTGCAGCGATTCACTTAACAAGCACGGCGAGAAAAGTTGTAAAACGGGGCAGAATTCATTGAGCCAACGTCTCACTCAGCGACATTCGGGCTAAATTGCAGTCATAAGACGAGGACTGCTTGCAAGTTCCTTGAAAATCCGGGGGTATTTTTGTAACCAGGCCCTGCCTACGGCCTCCATAACGCCCTGCCGATTGTGTATATCGTGCGCCAGGAGACGGATCGACGTCATCTTCCTTCGAATTGTCTTCGGACTGGGACCGATCCTTTGGCAACGGGTCCCTTGGAAACACCCCTTACTGCCTCCGGAGCAGAGAGCCCGTATCTTGGGAGAAATTCTCCCGGCTCAAACAGACTTTCAGGTTGATTTATTTGTTTCCAATCCCCGGTTTGATGCGAGCAGCTTCCTTTTTTCTCAAACGCAGAACGATAATACGAGATACCTGAAGCGGAATAATTTTATCACATATTTCCTGCTCAAAAAGGCTCTTAACACGGTGAAGTCAGTAAATAGAGGAATGGAAATTTAACCGTGTTTCTAATTTCGAGGTGTAAAATATTTAAAATATTAGATGAACAGAGTCGGAAGGGATCTCGTAGGGTCATCTAGTCCAACCCCCCGCCTAAGCAGCTACACCGTTTCTGATTGATGGCGGTCCAGTCTCTTCTTGAAAGCTTCCAGGGATGAAGCTCCCACAACTACTGAAGGCAACTTCTAGTCCCATGGGTTGATTGTTCTCCCTGTCAGAAAATTCCTCCTTATTTCCAGGTTGAATCTCTCCTTGATCAGTTTCCATGCATCATTCCTTGTCTGGCCTTCGGGTGCCTTGGAAAATAGTTTGACCCCCTCCTCTCTCTAGCAGCCCCTGAAATATTGGAAGATGCTCTCCTGTCTCCCCTGATCCTTCTCTTCACTAGACTAGCCAGGCCCAGTTCCTGCAACCATTCATCGTATGTTTTAGCCTCCAGTCCCCGAATCCTCCTGGTTGCTCTTCTCTGCATTCTTTCTTGAGTCTCAGCATCCAAAACTGGATGCAGTACTCGAGGTGTGGTCTTACTAAGGCTTTGCAGAGGGGTATTAGTACCTCCCTTGAGTGAAGCACAGTAAAGTTAGTAAATAGAGACATGAAAACCTAACCGTGCTTCTAATTTCAAGATGTAAAATATTCAAAGTATTCTTCCTGTGCAACTAACTTCCCCCTGAGAATCCTGAGTCAGTTGCCTCAAAGGCTCAAGACTAACATTTAGACGGTATCGAAATGTTGCTTAGCTACCATCAACATTTGCTTAACCTCCTGCTTTGCTGCCTTTATTCTGACTTTCCTCCCAAGATAATCAAAGCTCCCTGATGCACAAACAGTTAGTCCACGGCTTACGGCCGTAATTGAGCCCAAAGTTTTTGTCCCTAAGTGAAACACGTCTTCAGTGACTTTTCCCCCATCTTACGACTTTTGCTAAGCGGGTCATTGCAGTTGTTAAGTTAGGACTGCAATGATTCACTTAACAACAAAGTAAAACAACAAAGGTCTCACTTAGCAACAGAAATTTAGGGCTCAGTTGTGGCCGTAAGTCGAAGACTACCTGCTCCAAGGTGGAGCTTTGGTCTCTCCAGTCTGATTTTGTTATAGCTGTCCCAGGTTTTGTTTTGTTTTTTCTACATTTCAGAAAAGAATCTTTCCCAGCCCTACCTGGAAATGCCAGGAGATTAAATTTACAGAATAACAAAAATCGGAAGGGACCTTGTAGATCATCTAGTCCAACCCCCCACCCAAGCAGGAGATCCAACATCATTTCTGACAGATGGCAGTCCAGTCTCTTCTACAAAGCTTCCAGGGATGAAGCTGAAGGCAAACTCTTGCATTGCCTTGGGAGACAAAACTCCTATCTCCATGATGGTGAATCTACGGCACGCGTGCCTGAAGTGGCACACAGAGCCATGTCGCCTGGCACGCGTGGCCTTGCCCGTTGCTCTTCTGGATTTCTGGCGCGCATGTGCGCGGGATGATCAGCTGGCCTTCATGCGTGGGGCAGTGCCAGAAAGTGGAGGAGCTGGTCTTCCAGTTTCCACATGCGCATGCACGCTGGCCATCTGATCATCGCACGCACATGCATGACAGAAACCGGGAGAAGAGCTGCCTGATGCAGATGTGCTTGCCCAAATCCAGAAGTTCCAATTTCAGGCATGCGCATGCGGACCAGGCAGCTCCTCTTCCAGGTTGTGTCCCCGACGAGCGTGCGAGCCGAAAAGGTTCACCATAACTACTCTATCTGATAATTTTTTTAAAAAAAATTGATTTAGATGCCGCTCTTCTCCAAAGACTCAGGGAGGCTTACAATGCGTTAAGCAATAGCCTTCATCCTTTTGTATATTTATACAAAGTCAGCTTATGGCCCCCACAAACTGGGTCCTCAATTGACCCACCTTAGAAAGGATGGAAGGCTGAGTCAACCTGGAGCCTGGGGAGATTCGAACTTACAGTAATTGCAGACAGCTGGTGTTAATCACAATGCTTTTAGTCTGCTGAGCCACCAGGCTCATTATTATTATAATAATAATCACTTTATTGTCATTGTATGTTTATACACAGTATACCCATTCAACGAAATTCGCTTAACTCTCAAAGACCAGGTCCAACACACATAACAATCCCCAAACACACTCCCACCCACCACAAATTCCCCACCCCTAAAACCACCCAAACATCCACACAACAGACCAAGTCATGCTGTCAACAGCTCACTGATGGTGGCCCTTTAGTTCATTGTTGACTGCAATTATAGCTCTGGGATAAAAACTATTCAGAAGACATGTGGTCCAAGTTTTAATGGTTCTGTCTCTTCTGCTAGAAGGCAACGGTCCAAAAAGATTGTGAGCAGGGTGGGAAGAGTCTCGGAGAATGTTATGCAACTTTCTCAAACAGCGAGATGCGAAGATGTCGTCCAGGGCTGGTAGCTGGAGCCCGATGATATTCTGGGCAGTTTTAATGATTCTTTGTAGAGCTTTTATGTCCGCTACAGAGCTGCTCCCGTACCTTGCAAGAATGCCGTATGTCAGGACACTCTCAATGGTGCTGCAATAGTAGGAGAGAAGGAGATGTTCCTCCTCTGCAGGAACAAATCTCATTTCAGCTATGACTAATGGGCTCTTTCAGTTGATAGAACCAACGAGGAAGAACAGAGCTTCTCAATCATCCCGCTCGTGGGTTGTCCCATGCTTCTCCAAAAGGCAACTGGATTTTCTCCTTTTGTTTTTTCCCCTCGAAAACGTTTCGCTTCTCGTCCGAGAAGCCTCTTCAGTTCGAACGAACGTTAGCACCGAAGAAGTTCTAAAACCGACGCTAGAACTGAAGAAGCTTCTCGGATGAGAAGCGAAACGTTTTCCTCCTGAAAAAAAAGCATTTTTGGGACAACCACGGTCTGGATGACTGAGAATCTCCACAAACTTTCAGCAAGAAGAAGCTTTGTGAGGGCTCCAGTTGCCCATCTCAACCTGGGGGAGATGTCAAGTCAACATCTCCCCCAGGTTTTCTTCAATCCATGGAGTTTTTCCCCCCAGTCCTTCAACGGTCAGCTTTGACCTCGTCCAGGTTGCCGTTTCATTTCTTAATTCTCATGCCAACGTGCAGATAACAGCATCACGGAGATTCAGGGCCTGGAGAATTGCCACAGCCTGACCTACCTGAGCCTGGCGAGCAACAAGATCAAAGCAATTACTGGCTTAAAAAATTTGCCCATCAAAAATCTCTGCCTGGTGAGTTTCCATCTGTTGCCTGAGATGAAGCTTCTTTCCTGACCGTAATATGTTGGGTTGTCGTACAGGAATGTAGGGTTTGAAGCCCTATATTGGGTTGGAGATATATTGGGTTTGATGACTCGTGGACTTCAATTCCCAGAATTCCTGAGCCAGCACGGCTGGCTCAGGAATTCTGGGAGTTGAAGTCCATGATTTATAAAGGGGCCATAGAATGCATGGATGTCTCAGGAATTATGGGAGTTGAAGTCCATGATTTATAAAGGGGCCATAGAAAGCATGGATGGCTCAGGAATTCTGGGAGTTGAAGTCCATGATTTATAAAGGGGCCATAGAATGCATGGATGTCTCAGGAATTATGGGAGTTGAAGTCCATGATTTATAAAGGGGCCATAGAAAGCATGGATGGCTCAGGAATTCTGGGAGTTGAAGTCCATGATTTATAAAGGGGCCATAGAAAGCATGGATGGCTCAGGAATTCTGGGAGTTGAAGTCCATGATTTATAAAGGGGCCATAGAAAGCATGGATGGCTCAGGAATTCTGGGAGTTGAAGTCCATGATTTATAAAGGGGCCATAGAAAGCATGGATGGCTCAGGAATTCTGGGAGTTGAAGTCCATGATTTATAAAGGGGCCATAGAATGCATGGATATCTCAGGAATTCTGGGAGTTGAAGTCCATGATTTATAAAGGGGCCATAGAATGCATGGATGGCCCCGGACATGAAGGAGAGTGAACTAAAGTTGTTCTCTACAGCTTGCTGCAATCGGCGTTCCTCCTTAAATAGGCTAAGGGAGTGGCCAATTAGCCCCAAGCCTTACTCTCGAGGAGACCTCCTCCTGAGGAGCCACTCCTGCCTTTTGGCAGCTCTGCGCGTCCATGCATTGAGAAGAGGCTCCTCCTCTTCGTCCTCTTCACTTCTGGAGGTTCTGAAGCCCCTGGCTGAATCTCTGCCTCTGGCACCACCTCTTCTCCAGCCTCCTCACTGTCTGAAGGCTGCTGTTGCAGCACCATACCAGCCTCCTCACTGTCAGAATCAGCTACTAGCTGCACAGGCCACTGACAGGCCACAACACTCCCTGATTATGCTTGGATTTGCCCAAAGAACCACCCTGTTTGGGTACATTGGAGGCTCGTGATTATTTTGGCAGAAATCAAACCAGATCGAGAAAGCGGTGGGCTTGGAAAAACTCAAGGTGTTACAAGTGTTGGATTTGTCCGGCAACCAGATCAGCAGCTTGGAGGGCTTGGAAGACCACAATCTCCTGCAGGAGATCAACCTGGAAGATAACCAGGTAAGTGTCAGAGCTTTCGATTTCATCCTCGAAATAAATTTATACAGCAGAGGAGACTCAGCGGCCAGCCGCTTTGCAAGGAGGGGGATTTTTCCTCCTCGGAACCTCTTGCAATGGCCAGGAAAACCATGGAGCGACGGTTTTCCCAAAATCCTCCTCTTTCGGATATAGTGGGGGTGGGAGTGGGGAGGTTGAAGGAAAAGAAGGGAGGAGAAGCGACTTTGAAAAGGTGCTTGAGAAAATGTCTGTAAATTGGACAAACCCATATGAGTAACTCTTATTTTGCATGATTTATTGCACAAATGAGCCATCACCTAGCTATCCCTCATCTTTGTTTATCTATCCATCATCTATTTATTTATTTATTCTATCATCTATCGTCCATCTAGTATATAACCAATCAACCATCCATACCACCTTTCTATCTATGTGTCTGTCTGTCTATCATCTTATCTATCTCTATCTACCCACCTACCTATCCATCCATCCACTCACTCACCCATTTGATGACGAATGAGCCATCATCTATCTACCCATCATATCTTTGTTTATCCATTCATGCATCCATCATACCATCCATCCACTTATTCATTCTATCATTGTCCATCTAGTATATAACCAACCATCCATCCATTCTACATCTATATCTATCCTATCTGTCTGTCTGTCTGTCTGTCCTCTGTCATCTATCTATCATCTATCTGTATTTATTTCTATCTCTTTATTATGTCTTTTTATCTCTATGTTTATCTGGTCTATCATGTCAACCATATCTATCTGTCACTATCATGTCTGTTTATCTATTATGTCTGTTTACCTCTATCATCCGTTTATGTCCCTCTAAAACCATGACGGTTAAAAACCTGAATTTCTTGATTCTTTTTCCTCCCTGGGCAACTGAGATGAGGGAAGTCCTCGGGTGTCACCTGCTCCCTGATGAAGCTTCTCCATCCATCCATCCATCCATCCATCCAGGATTTTGAAGCATTCTCCTCCCTCCTTTCCTCCCTCTTTCCTTTAATCCATGCCTTTGTTCTTCTTCTCCTCGTCATCAGGTGTCTGAACTGAGCGAGCTGGAATATATTGAATCTCTGCCTCTGCTGAGGGTGTTCAGCCTCTTGAGGAATCCCGTTCAGGTGAGGGAGAAGTCAAACCGTCAATGAATTATTGGAAGAGTTGTACATTTTTATCACACTAATAATGTCATTTGGTAGGACAATTAAGGGACAGCTAACGATTTGAGGTAGATTCTACCAAGAGAAGCAGGACAGGACAGCTTCGCCCAGAGTCACTTTGGATAGAGAGATACTAATAGCACTTGCACTTATACACAAGTCCAACTTATATGTAAGTCCTTTACTTACAACAGTTCACTTACTTGACCATTCAAAGTTAAAGCATCACCGAAAACAGTGACTGATGCAGTTTCTCAGTTATGGCCTTTGCAGGATCCCTACAATCACGTGATCAAAATTCCAGGGCTTGGCAACTGACTGGTATTTATGACGGTTGCAATGTCCCACTGGGTCATGCGATCCCTTTTTGCGACCTTCTGACCAGCAAAGCCCAATGGGGACACCAGACTCACTTAACAGCCAGGTTACTAAGTTAACAACCGCAGTGATTCACTTAAACAACACCAATTGTTGGGCTCAATTGCGGTCGTAAGCTGAGGACCGCTTCACAGTGCTTTTACAGCCCTCCCTAAGCGATTTATGCAGTCAGCCTGTTGCCCCCAAACATCTGGGTCCTCATTTGACCAACCTCAGGAGGATGGAAGGATGAGTCGACCTTCAGCCAGTCAGGATCAAACTCCCTGGCAGCGAGCAGAGTCAGCCGGCAATGCTGCATCCTAACCGCTGCGCCACCACGGCTCCTGGCTGTCATATAAATTTAACAAATCAAGAAATAGACTTAATGCATAAATAAATACATCCGCCATGGCTGCAAAGTTGGACACTTGACCTAACGGAAGAACGGTGCGTTTGTTTGATTAAGGGCTTCTTCTTTTGGTATCTTTATTTTTTATTTTTTATTTTTTTAAATTTGATTTATATGCCACCCTTCTCCGGAGACTCAGGGCGGCTTACAATGCATTAAGCAGTAGCCTTCATACTTTTGTATATATTTATACAAAGTCAGCTTATTGCCCCCACAAACTGGGTCCTCAATTGACCCACCTTAGAAAGGATGGAAGGCTGAGTCTACCTTGAGCCTGGCTAGGATTGAACTCACAGAATTACAGGCAGCTAGATGTTAATTGCTGCCTTTAGTAGTAGGCATTAGCCCCCTACACTACTCAGGCTCTTTAAATGACTTTAAATGACTTATGGCTTTAAATGACTTCCCTCCCCCCCTATAGTCTTTATGTGGCGATTTTATGCTTGGTTGCCACCCAAAGTGCATTGTGAGAAGAGTAGCCCTATGCGTTTGCATAATAAATTCACTGAAATGCTCGGCCATAGGATTTTCTCCAAGTCTTGAGAAACTTCCGAGTTAAGAAACCTTGGCTGTAGGGTTTCCTCCTTGAGTAGGGGGTTGGATTAGAAGACCCCCGAGGTCCCTTCCAACTCTTGTCATTCTGTTGCCTGTAACCGTACGAGGGGCGAGCCTTCAAATGCCAAGAATGTTAAAGCAATGTAAGGATTGACCAAAAAGTTCGAAAGAAATTAAAAGGCAGAGCAGCTCCTTTCCCCTTTTCTGTGAACCTGTGCAGACTTTGGAAGACAAGGTGGCTTTTGAGGGATTTCCCCTCGAGAATCTGGTTCACGTCCCCTTGCGCACTGGATGTGACAACTTTGTGTGATTAACAAGCCAGGGGATCTCATCTGCCACGCCAGCGACATTTAAATCAGAGTAAAATCTCACATCTATGCCAGAGGCAGCATCTGTTTTGGTCTTGTCCTGAACAGGGGAGATGATGAAGCACTCACATCTGAGGTTTATAGAGTCTTCGAAATAGGTCCCAAGAGGCCCAGGTAGAAATATAACCCATTTATCAGCATTTTGCTGCTTGGTAGAAGTTGCTTGGCAGAAGCCACCGGGGATTAGTCTCTTGTGGAAGGCACAGCTGTTTAATCCAATGTTTAAATTCCAAATGGAGCCAAAAGGGTCTTGCAGTCCAACCCCTGCACAAACAGGAGACCCTACTATACCGAGTTGTTATGGGAAGCCGGCTTCCCCACTGACTTTGCTTGTCAGAAGGTCGCAAAAGGAGAACACTTGACCCTGGGACACTGCAACCAACTGTTGTGACCTAGGCTTACTGAGTCACTACAATACACAATTAGTCCAAAAAAAACCCCCTATTTTATTGTAACAGCTGAGAATTAACGTTCATTCCCAGCTGAGTCCCAATTAGTTGCGAAAAAGTCCTTCAGAAGAAGTCTTCGAGGGTAATCGCTAACCTTTAACACCCCCCCAAAGGCCTTACTTGGCAAAGCCCCACTGAGTTCAGAAACAAACAAGAGATGCCGACTGGAAACAGAGTTAGCAATGTTGCTTTCCTGCAAAAGGCTCAAGTGCCTTTGTTTCACTTTTAAGCCTTACGGGAAGGGCCAATCATCTCCTGGCCTTACTCCTGAGTCGCCCCTTTTGCTTTAGCTGCTCTTGCCTTCTGGCAGCTCTGCGCATGCGTGCACTAGGAATAGGCTCCTCCTGTTCCTCTACCTCTCTGCTGTCCAACTCTGGGGGCTCCAGAGTCCGCGCATCATAACCCTGGCCCCATCTCTGCGTGCAACACAGAGCCCTCATCCGGGCCTTCCCCAGACTCCAGCACCGGCCCATGTTCCTCCCCAGCCTCCTCACTGTCCGACTCCGCCGTCATCTCCGCAGGCTGCTGGCGGACCACACCACCATCACAAATATGAGTCGCTTGCCAAGCGTCTGAATTTTGGCCCTGTTTATCGAGGAGATGCAGCGACGGTCATAAGTGTGAAAAGCAGTCAGTCCTAAGTCACTTTTTTCAGTCCTGTTCTATCTTTGAACCGTCACTGAACGGACTGTTGCAAGTCGAGGTACGATGAAATTGAGGACTCGAATAGAATAGTGCAACCCCATACTCATGCTGGACACCCTATACCATTTCAGACAGGTGGCTGTCCAGTCTCTTCTTAAAAACCTCCAGTGGTCGAGCACCCACAACTTCCAGAGGCAAGTTGTTCCACTGGCTAATTGTCTTCACTATTAGGCAGTTTCTCCTCAATTCCAGGTTGCTTCTCTCCTTGATGAGTTTCCATCCGTTGCTTCTTGTCCTGCCTTTAGGGGCTTTGGGAAATAAGTTGACCCCTCTCTTCTTTGTAGCAGCCCTCAAATGCTGGAATACTGCCCCCATGTCACCCCCTAATTCTCCTTTTTTTTTTTTTAAGATTACCCAAACCCAAATCCCACAGCCGTTCTTCGCATGTTTTAATCTCCAGGCCTTTAATAAGCTTAGGAACTCTTCTCTGCCCTTTTTCCAAAATCTCAACATCCTTTCTCTCTCTCTCTCTCTCTCTCTCTCTCTCTCTCTCTCTCTCTCTCTCTCTCTCTCATCTATCATCCATCTATCTAGCATCTATCTATCTGTCTGTCTGTCTGTCTGTCTCTGTTACAAAAGGGGGCAGAACCAAAACTGGATGCATGATTCCAAATGTGGCCTTACTAAAGGCTTTATAGGTAAAGGTTCCCCTCGCACATACATACTCGTCGTTCCTGACTCTAGGGGGCGGTGCTCATCTCCGTTTCAAAGCCGAAGAGCCAGCGCTGTCCGAAGACGTCTCCGTGGTCATGTGGCTGGCATGACTCAACGCCAAAGGCGCACGGAACGCTGTTCCCTTCCCACCAAAGGTGGTCCCTATTTTTCTACTTGCATTTTTTACCTGCTTTCGAACTGCTAGGTTGGCAGAAGCTGGGACAAGTCACGGGAGCTCACCCTGTTACGCGGCACTAGGGATTCGAACCGCTGAACTGCCGACCTTTCGATCGACAAGCTCAGCATCTTAGCCACTGAGCCACCGTGTCCCTTTAAGGCTTTATAAAGCAGTAGTAATATCCATGAAATTCCTTGTTGAGTGGTCTGTCAGTGGTTGGGTACCTGATGATAAAAAAGGAAGCAAATTAAGATAACTAAATTCATTCAGGTATCTGGGAAATCCACAAAACCGTCTGAACGAAATCCATTTACAAAATGGTGCCGCATGTGGGTCTTTCACCCCTCTGCTGCAGCTCTTTGTCACTCAAAATATGCATCACAACCGCCAACACACACCAGCACACGATTATTATTTTTTAATTTGATTTATATGCCGCCCTTCTCCGGAGACTCAGAGCAGCTTACAGTGCGTTAAGCAATAGCCTTCATACTTTTGTATATTATTATACAAAGTCAGCTTATTGTCCCCACAAACTGGGTCCTCATTTTACCTACCTTAGAAAGGATGGAAGGCTGAGTCAACCTGGAGCCTGGGGAGATTCGAACTTACAGTAATTGCAGACAGCTGATGTTAATCCCAATGCTTTAGTCTGCTGAGCCACCAGGCCCCTGATTTATTGAGCTTTTCAATAACCATGGATATAATCCAAGAAAAGAAAAGTTTCAGAAGAAAACAGAACGTTTAATTCAACTACATATGCTAGTTTTGCGGCTGTTCAAGAAATAGGCCCAGAAAGGGTTTTGTGGCTCCCGGTGTTCTCTTTTCTGTGGGAAACGGGTCCAAATGGCTCTTTGGGTGTTTAAGGTTGCAGACCCTTATACCATCCTGGTCAAAACAGCTGTCGAAGTTATCAAACGGTTTACAAAGGGTGATAATAGAGTTTGTTTCTTCAATGGACTTTCCTGCTAGCTAAAACTGAATTATAGGCAGTTCTTGACGATTATAGTTGAGCCCAACACTTCTGTTGCTAAGCAAGACAGTCCCTAAGCGAGTTTTGCCCCATTTTACGACCTTTTCTTGGTAGAGTTAAGTAAATCGCTGCAGCGGTTAAGTTAGTGATGCGGCTGTGAAGCGAATCCGGATTCTTCCTGGACTTGCCAGGAGGTCGCAAAAGGGATCACGTGACCCGGGGGCAGTGCCAGCCACCGTCATAAACACGAATCAGTTGCCAAACGGCTGAATTTTAGTGACGTGACCCGGGGGAATGCTGCAGCGGTCATAAGTGTGCCAAACGGTCGTAAGTTATTTTTTTCACTGCCATTGTAACTTCGAACGGTTGCTAAATGAGGACTCCCTGTAACAATAATGCTAAAAGAGAAATATTTGTAGCTCAGGGTATGTGACTTCAATCCATGTTTAGACTGTAAGGAAAACAACTTAGTGGAAACCCTGTGAGAGATTCTGTACTGTTGATGTCAGCTTGGGGCTAAAACGTTGATTTGTTCACTTGTTCCTCCACTTAAAACCATTCGTTTAATAACGGTGAAAACAGTCATAAATCCCTTTCTTCCAGTGCCGTCGTAACTTCAAATGGTCACTAAACGAACTGTCATACGTCGAGGACTCCCTGCGCCCTCTTATTTCCTCTCAGCATCTCCTCCTTCTCTACTTCCCGTGTCAAACTACGAGTGAATTAATCTGATAAAATAACTTTTCCCCTCTATTAGCCTGAAATCAAACAAAAAACTGAAACCAATCCCTGTCTGCGTTTTCCTCAGGACCAAGAAGATTATTGGCTCCTCGTGATTTTTATGCTGCTCCGACTGATCAAACTGGATCACAAGAAGATCTCTGCGGAGGAAAAGGTAAATGCCCTTCCCCCACTCACAACACTCAATGTGAAGCGAGATGTTCTGCCCCCTTTTGTAACAGAGACAGACAGACAGACAGATAGATGGATGGATGCTAGATAGATAGATGCTAGATAAGAGAGAGAGAGAGAGAGAGAGAGAGAGAGAGAGAGAGAGAGATGGATGGATGCTAGATAGATAATAGAGAGGATAGATAGTAGATAGGATAATAGATAGATAATATCTATAGATAGATAGATGATAGATAGATAGATAGATAGATAGATAGATAGATAGATAGATAGATAGATAGATAAAGATGATAGATGATAGATGATAGAAAGATAGATGCTAGATAGATAATAGATGAGAGATAATAGATAGATGATAGATAGATAGATAGATAGATAGATAGATAATAGAGAGATGGTAGATAATAGATTAGATAGATAGATGCTAGATAGATAATAGATGAGAGATAATAGAGAGATGATAGATAGATAGATGATAGATGGATAGATAGATAGATAGAGATAGATAGATAATAAATAGATAATAGATGATAGATAATAGATAGATAGATAGATGATAGATAGATAATAGATAGATAATAGATGATAGATAGATGATAGATGATAGATGATAGATAATAGAGAGATGATAGATAATAGATAGATAGATAGAAAATAGATAATAGATGATAGATAGAGAGATGATAGATAATAGATAGATAGATAGATAGATAGATAGATAGATAGATAGATAGATTGATAGATGATAGATGATAGATAATAGAGAGATCTTAGATAATAGATAGATAGAAAATAGATGATAGATGATAGATAGATGATAGATAATAGAGAGATGATAGATGATAGATAGATAGATAGATAGATAGATAGATAGATAGATAGATAGATAGATAGATAGATAGATAGATAGATAATAGATGATAGATAATAGAAAGATGATAGATGATAGATGATAGATGATAGATAGATGATAGATAATAGAGAGATGATAGATAATAGATAGATAGATAGATAGATAGATAGATAGATAGATAGATAGATAGATAGATAATAGATGATAGATAATAGAAAGATGATAGATAGATAGATAGATAGATAGATAGATAGATAGATAGATAGATAGATAGATAGATAGATAGATAGATAGATAGATAGATAGATAGATAGATCTAAACAAAGAACCACTTAATAATACACATAATTACAGCTGCTAGGTTGGCTTATGCCCAATATTGGAAGGAAAAAACCCTGCCACCAGAAGAACTTATAGTTAGGAAGGTATTAGAGTGTGCAGAGATGAGCAAACTAACTTACGAATTAAATAATGACGAAAACTCAGACTACTATAAAGTGTGGGAAAGGTGGTACGAATGGATGAACGAAAGAAAAGCAAAAACAGGAGTAAAAGGTGTGTTAAATAAATAATAACAAAGGGTAAAAGTGACACCAAATACTTATTTGTATATATGTATAAACACTGCAAATCTGATGTAAAGAGAAATGAAAACTTTCTGTATTTATAAAAATTCAATAAAATATTCATTAAAAAAAGATGATAGATAGATAGATAGATAGATAGATAGATAGATAGATAATAGATAGATAGATAGATAGATAGATAGATAGATAGATAATAGATAATAGATAATAGATGATAGATAATAGATAGATAGAAAATAGATAATAGATGATAGATGATAGATGATAGATAATAGATAGATGAGAGATGTAGATAACAGATAGATGATAGACAGACAAACAGACAGCTAATAGATAAACATGATAGAGTGACAGATAGACATGATAGATAAACAGACATGATTTAAAGAGTTAAACAAATTGCTGCCATCATTAATCTGGGTCCTCATTTTACCGGCCTCAGAAGGATGGAAGGCTGAGTCAACCTGGAGCCCGACAGGATCAACATGCTGGCAATTGGCAGTGAGTTAGTATGCAATACTGCATTCTAACTACTGCACCGCCACGACCCACCCTCCTTCCTTCCTTCCTTCCTTCCTTCCTTCCTTCCTTCCTTCCTTCCTTCCTTCCTTCCTTCCTTCCTTCCTTCCTTCCTTCCTTCCTCACTTACCAATAGCCCTTATAACCTCTTCACAGTGCTTTTACAGCCCTCTGAGCGGTTTATAAAGTCAGCCTAATTGGCCCCAACAATCTGGGTCCTCATTTTACCAACCTCGGAAGGATGAAAGGCTGAGTCAACCTTTGAGCCAGTCAGGATCGAACTGCTGGCAGTCGGCAGAGTTAGCCTGCAATGCTGCATTCTAACCACTGCGCCACCTTGTAAGTCGAGGACTACCTGTATGCATAATTGACCTATATTTCCCCTTTTTTCTTACCGGGAGTAGGTTGCCGCTGTGAACAAGTACGACCCCCCTCAAAAAGTGGTGGCAGCTCAGGACCACATGACTCACATCATGTACAGCATGATGCAACCCCAGTACATCTTCAACAGGTGACCTCTTCCTCCTCCTCCTCCTCCTCCTCTCGCGAAGTGTGCTTCTTCGGCCTTTCCTCTCCTCTCCTCCTCTTTCCAAACTAGGTTGGTGTCCCAGAAACACCCTGGCGGTATGGAATGTAACCGAATCTTGGTTAGCCGAGCAGACTATCCCATCCTGTTAGTCCTCACCTCGCAGTTCAAAACAATGATTCCCACCTCTTCATTCCCTGGAAGCAACCTGTCAGAGTAGATTGTCACCTCACGCCCAAAATGAGAGACGCAAGGAACTCTTTAACAGGACCCACTGATCATTAAAAACTCCCCTAGGAATGACCAAAACTTGCAGCTATGATGGCTTCAAGCTGTCTTCTGAACGGTGTGGGATGGGGTGGGATTGAATCGAATCGAATCGAATCAGAGTTGGAAAAGGGACCTCGTAGGTCATCTAGTCCAGCCCCCTTGTGAAAAGCAGGAGACCCTACACCATTTCTGACAGATGACAGTCCGGTCTCTTCTTGAGAGCCTCCAGGGATGAAGCTCCCACAAATGCTGAAGGCAACTTCTGTTTTATGGGTTGATTGTTCTCACTGTCAGGAAATTCCTCCTTATTTCCAGGTTGAATCTCTCCTTGGTCAGTTTCCATCCATTATTCCTTGTCTGGCCTCCAGGTGCCTTGGAAAACAGCTTGACCCCCTTCCTCCTCTCTGTGGCAGCTCCTCAAATATTGGAAGACTGCTCTCCTGGCTCCCCTGGTCCTTCTCTTCCCTAGACTAGCCAGGCCCAGTTCCTGCAACCGTTCGTCGTATGTTTGAGCCTCCAGTCCCCTCAGCATCTTTCTTGCTCTTCTCTGCACTTTTTCTAGAGTCTCCACATCTTTTTTACAATAGGGTGACCAAAACTGGATGCAGTACTCGAGGTGTGGTCTTACTAGGGCTTTGCAGAAGGGTATTAGTACCTCACTTGATTTTAATTGTATCCCTCCGTTAATGCAATTTAGGATTGCATTGGCTTTTTGGGCTGCCACCACACACAGCTACACCACTCCTATTTAGCTGGTTGTCCACTAAGAGAAACGGAGATCCCTTTCCCAGTGACTGCCATTAAGCCTAGTTTCTCCCAATCTTCGAGTCTCTTCCTTCAGAGTAATTAAAGGAGTTACGCGCCCTCACAAGTCTTTTTATCAATGTTTTATTCTTAGAAAACCCTTTAGGACTCTGGAAGGCTTTGACTCTTCAAAGTCTCAAAGTCTTTTTTGGCTTTTTAACCAACTCTTAAAGTTTGAAAGAAGACACTGCTTACAGTCAATAAAATCACATCGGTCCATGGTCTACTACGCAATCCTAACCGAAGTTCATCTATTACAAGGGTCTCCAATCTTGGCAACTTTAAAACTTGTGGACTTCAACTCCCGGAATTTCCGGGAGTTGAAGTCCACAAGTTTTAAAGTTGCCAAGATTGGAGACCCCTGGATCTATTTCCACGATGAGAAACTCACCCAGGGATTGTGTCTAATCTTGTTGGCCCACGTGAGTGACTCCATCAAGACTCTTCCTCTTCTCTTCCCTACAGCACCTTGCCGAGCCTTGATGCCCCCTATCCCATGTTGGTGTTGACCGGTCCTTTAGCCTGCTGGAAACGAGAACTGTGTCACAGACTTTGTCGGAAGTTCAACAACTATTTCAGATACGGGTGTGAGTCCTACACTTTTGGGAATCTTTGGGGAGTTGGTGGAGGCAGATGTTCTCAAAGAACGGGTGGGGGGGGGAATAGTAGAAAGGGGGTACGCTGCAGTCTTTTCTAATGAATTTAGTTCTTTGTCCCTCCCCCCCCCCATCACCATTGCCCACCATTTTGGGTTAAAAGAGGAGAACCGTGAGGTCCTTGGTGCTCTCTGAGCTTGTAGACATTTCCTGACCCAACTAGGCAACGTCATCAGTGTTAGAAGGGAGGGAGGAGGACTGTGAGGTCCTTGGTGTTCTAACCTAGACTTCCCCAAACCAGGCCGATATCTTCAAAACTTGGCAAGGAGTCGCGAACTAATTGAGCGAACTAATTGTCTCCTGCAAACTCCACTCCCCTGTCGCTCCTCTTTTATTCCCTCTGGGAGGGGCCCTTCATTGTCCACCTGTGGCCTTACTCCCAAGTCGACCCTTGTTCTTCAGCTGTTCCCTCCGTCTGGCCACTCTGTGCATGCACACCCTGGGAACAGACTCCAGCTGTTCATCTGCCTCACCGATGTCTGACTCCGAAGGCAGCTGACAACTCCCAGATGGCCCTGGCTCCCTCTCTGCCTCCGACGCAGAGCCCTCATCAGAGCCTTCCCCAGACTCCAGGACTGGCCCAGGTTCCTCCCCAACCTCCTCACTGTCCGAATTTGCTGCCAGATCCGCTGGCAGAGATCCGCTGGCAGGCCACAACACTTGACGTTCTGTGAGTGCAGTCGTTCTCTTGGAGATGTTTCATAACCCAAGTAGGTAACGTCATCAGTATTAGAAAGGAGAGGGATTTATGGAGTAGAGGAAGATTTAGGGTCCTCGATGCTCTCTGAGTATGGTTGTTTCCTTGGAGACGTTTCATGAGCTAACTAGGTAACGTCATCAGTGCAAGGAGAAAAATTTAAATGCATGAATTCCCATTCTTTTGCAGAAAAGTCTTCCCGCAAATAAAAAAGGTATAGAGGGGTTTAAAATGAAGGCAAACACAGGACAGGACCATATACAGTTTCCCTGACATAATCCAGGAGTGTTTTACCGTGGTTTTTTCTGGGATTTTTTAAAAAAATCTTCTCCAGTTCAATTCCCAGAGGTGAAATTACCTAGCAGTCTTCATCTATTCCCATGTAGATTCTGAGATCAGTTAGGAGCTGCCACCTATTGAACTCCAGAGAATAATTCCTGTGGAATTCTTTTTGGTCTCTGAACTTGATTGTCAGCTCATCCTGATGACGTTACCTAGTTCGGTAGCGAAACGTCGGCAGGCCAACAAGAGGACCCCACAGTTCAACCCTGATCCCATCATCCTCACTGAGGATTTTGCTTAGTAGGGTAATGAAATAGTAAGCCATCAACCAACTTCAGAGAGTGCCAAAAACTCCACAGTTACCTTGTTCAATAGTAGTAATTCCACTATTTGAAAGGCTGCTACAAAGAAGAGGGAGTCCAGCTATTCTCTAAAGCAGTGTTTCTCAACCTTGGTAGCTTGAAGATGGGTGAACTACAACTCCCAGAATCAATTCTGGGAGTTGAAGTCCACCCATCTTCAAGCTACCAAGGTTGAGAAACACTGCTCTAAAGCATAACAAAAAACAACGTGTGGAAACTCATCAAAGGTGAGAATCTGGAATTAAAGGAGAAATTTCCTGCCAGTGAGAACAATTAACCAGTGGAACTCCTTGCCTCCAGAAGTTGTGAAATGTTCCAACACCAGAGGTTTTCAAGAAGAAGATTGGACAACTATGTGTCTGTAATGGTATAGGGTTTCCTGCCTGAGCAGGGGGTTGGACTAGAAGACCTCCAAGGTCCCTTCCCACTCTTGTTATTCCATTACTCAGTTCAACTCCGAATGGGGCCTCAACCTCCCTCATTTTTATTTTTATTTGATTTATATGCCGCCCTTCTCCGGAGACTCAGGGCGCCTTACAAGGCATGAAGCAATAGCCTTCATACTTTTGTATATTTATACGAAGTCAGTTTATTGCCCCCACAAACTGGGTCCTCAATTCACCTACCTTAGAAAGGCTGGAAGGCTGAGTCAACCTTGAGCCTGGTGAGATTCGAACTTACAGTAATTGCAGACATCTGGTGTTTAATTGCAATGCTTAGTCTGCTGAGCCACCAGGCCCTTCCTTCCTTCCTTCCTTCCTTCCTTCCTTCCTTCCTTCCTTCCTTCCTTCCTTCCTTCCTTCCTTCCTTCCTTCCTTTCTCTTTCTTCCTTCCTTCCTTCCTTCCTTCCTTCCCTCCTTCCTCTCTCTCTCTCTCCTGCCCTGCCTCCTTCCTTCCTTCCTGTTTCCTTTCTTGTTTCCTTCCTTCCTTGTTTCTTCCTCCCTCCCTCCCTCCCTTGTTTCTTCCTTCCTTCCTTCCTTCCTTCCTTCCTTCCTTCCTTCCTTCCTTCCTTCCTTCCTTCCTTCCTTCCTTCCTTCCTTCCTTCCTTTCTTTCTTTCTTTCTTTCTTTCTTTTTTTAATTTGATTTATATGCCACCCTTCTCCGGAGACTCAGGGTGGCTTACAATGCGTTAAGCAATAGCCTTCATACTTTTGTATATTTATACAAAGTCAGCTTATTGCCCCCACAAACTGGGTCCTCAATTGACCTACCTTAGAAAGGATGGAACGCTGAGTCAACCTTGAGCCTGGTGAGATTCGAACTTACAGTAATCTGGTGTTTAATTGCAATGCTTAGTCTGCTGAGCCACCAGGCCCTTTCTTCCTTCCTTCCTTCCTTCCTTCCTTCCTTCCTTCCTTCCTTCCTTCCTTCCTTTCTCTTTCTTCCTTCCTTCCTTCCTTCCCTCCTTCCTCTCTCTCTCTCTCCTGCCCTGCCTCCTTCCTTCCTTCCTGTTTCCTTTCTTGTTTCCTTCCTTCCTTGTTTCTTCCTCCCTCCCTCCCTCCCTTGTTTCTTCCTTCCTTCCTTCCTTCCTTCCTTCCTTCCTTCCTTCCTTCCTTCCTTCCTTCCTTTCTTTCTTTCTTTCTTTCTTTTTTTAATTTGATTTATATGCCACCCTTCTCCGGAGACTCAGGGCGGCTTACAAGGCGTTAAGCAATAGCCTTCATACTTTTGTATATTTTATACAAAGTCAGCTTATTGCCCCCACAAACTGGGTCCTCAATTGACCTACCTTAGAAAGAATGGAAGACTGAGTCAACCTGGAGCCTGGTGAGATTCGAACTTACAGTCATTGCAGACAGCTGGAGTTAATCACAAGGCTTTTAGTCTGCTGAGCTATCCAGGCTCCCCCATTAACAGTTCCTTCTCTTTCTGCTTTGCTTCCTCCTCAGCCCCTGTCATACCACCAGGAGCCCTTATTTCGGAGAAGAGAACAGATTAGATTACTATTACGTATCTCAGGAGGAATTTGAAAAGATGGTGAGCACGGTAAGGAGGGAATCCGGTCCTTTTGGGAAGTAACCAAAGGAAGGGGTCAGCAGAGACATCCTAGCTGACGTTCAGGATGGACAGAAGGAAGAGACATTTGGGCCTACAGAGGTCGAAGAAGCCTAGAAAATTGTCTCTCTCGTGCGTCCCTCCGTCGCCTCCATGGTCATAACATTGGTAACGCTTGGAGGATTCGAACAGGGGTCTTGTAAATCTCAGCTGACGGGAAAGTTTGGTGCCACAAAACCGATGGAAGCGAATAGGACAGGAAACGGACGACGGGCCCCTTGGTCCTCTCTGAGCTCAAGGATTTTCTTACACACGTTTTATGACATGATTAGGTTACATCATCAGCGCTATAAGGGACTGAGCAAACCCTACTCCCCTGTAGCGCTGATGATGTTACCTAATTCGGTCCTGAAACGTCTACAAGAAAACTACCAAGCTCAGAGAACCACCAAGGATCGCACAAGAGCGCGATAAGTAGAAAATATCAAAACTACAATGTGCTAGAATCCAGGCAGGGCTCATTCTCAGTGCTCGTCCTTTGCTGTTTGCTTCCCCTGTGCTTCCATTTTTGTTTTGATTTTTTTTTCTTCTCATTTCAGGGGAAATTCATAGTCACTTTCAAATATAGCGGCTTCTACTACGGGCTGAGCCGAGAGATCATTGAAAGCATCGCTAGGGAGGGGCTGGCAACCTGCATCCATTTAGATATAGAGGTAGGAAGCCCCCTGGCTGCAGAAGCATTTCCAGGGCTGCGTGGTTTACGCACTTGGGTTTAAACTGTGGTTTGATCCCATGGAAGCAGGACGGTCTGGAGAAGAATCCAGAGAATGAAGAGGTGGAAGGTAAGAATCCCGGATCTACGCGCCTTCCGCCGCGCTCTCAGGACCTTTTTATTCCATCAGGCTGGCCTGGCCTAACTTTTTTCCCTTTTTCCCTTTCTAAAAATGTAAATTTTAAATCTGTTCTTAACTATTGGGGTGTTTTAAATCTGTCTTGGGTCAAATTGTTTAATTCGGTTTTATTTTGCTTTTAAATTTTGTATTTATGTGTTTTATCTTGTGGCTGTCCACTGCCCTGAGTCCTTCGGGAGTAGGGCGGTATATAAATCAAATAAAACTAAACTAAACTAAACTAAACTAAACTGTGGGGGAGAGAGGGAAGAGGGGCTAGAAGAGTCTGCAAACTCTCTTGAACCCATCTTAAAGCAGTGTTTCTCAACCTTAGCAACTTTGAGATAGGTGGACTTCAACTCCCAGAATTCCCCAGTCAAGCATGCTTTAAGGTGGGTGGACTTCAACTCCCAGAATTCCACAGCCAACATGCTTTAAGATGGGTAGACTTCAAGTCCCAGAATTCCCCAGCCAAGGATGCTTTGAGATGGGTGGACTTCAACTCCCAGAATTCCCCAGCCAAGCATGCTTTAAAATGAGCGGATTTCAACTCCCAGAATTCCCCAGCCAAGGATGCTTTGAGATGGGTGGACTTCAATTCCCAGAATTCCCCAGTCAAGCATGCTATAACACTTGTGGACTTCAACTCCCAGAATTCCTCATCCATCATTAAGGTGTGTGGACTTCAACTCCCAGAATGCTGGGTGGAGAATGCTGGGAGTCAAAGTCTTCGAAAATTGAAAAACACTGTCTAAGGAAAATGGCTTACTGAGATTTATAGGCTTCTTAAAGTGGCTCAACCACATAGTTTGGAGAACCCAAATCAAGCACCCTCACATTTTGGGGTGGGTGGGCATCTTATGGCTGTCTGCATTGAATTGGTCCTTGGAGTTATTTAATAACTAAAAGTTCCTCCAGTTAAACCTTCTCTCTCTCTCTCTCTCTCTCTCTCTCTCTCTCTCTCTCTCTCTCAAAGGGTGTCAGAAGTTTGAAGAATTCCTACTTCGTGCCACGATATATCCTACTGATTCCAGTGAACAAAGAGAAATATGGGGGTCACCTCCGGAGGATGGGGTTATTCAGCAGACCGGAGATCGAGGAAGCTCTCCGCACGGTGGACATGTACACTCAAGTGAATCAGGATTTCCCAGGCTTCTTCGATGCCGTCATCAATGTAGGTCAGTCTCTGACTGTAGAAAGTAGATTTAAACCTAACCCTAACCAGAAGGAGGATCACAAGGAAAGATCCATTTGAAGCAAATGCAAGGGGACCTCGGAGTGCACAGTTAACAGGCCCATAACCACCTAACAGTCTCTACTGTGGCTGTTGGATAACTTGAAGAGGGGTGGACTTCAACTCCCAGAATTCCCCAGCCAGCATGTTTTAAGATGGGTGGACTTCAACTCCCAGAATTCCCCAGCCAGCATGTTTTAAGATGGGTGGACTTCAACTCCCAGAATTCCCCAGCCAGCATGTTTTAAGATGATAGACTTCAACGCCCAGAATTCCCCAGCCTGCATTCCTGGGAGTTGAAGTCCCTCTACGCCATTTGCCAAGCACCCATGACTATAGGGATGCTATGATGATCATAAGTACAAAAACTAGCCATAAGTCATTTTTTTCAATGCCATTTTAACCTTGGAACAGTCACTAAACAAGTGGTCGTACGTTGAGGCCTGCTTAGATGCGTTAAGAGAATGTTCTGGGCTGCTAACGGCTGCAGCTCCTCCCAGATTTGACCAAAGCTCTTCTCTTCTTCTCCAAACCCCCCCCCCCCCCTCCAGATGATTACGATGAAGCCTTCTCCAAACTTAGCGGTCTTCTGGAAGAGTTCCTGGGGCTGGTGCAGCCTTCTGAATCCAAAGCCACAATTCCTGCAGCGGAGGGCAAACACCTTTCAGGTATTAAACACGGCTGAATCCACGGCTGGAAAACACTGTGAAGTGGTATGTAAGTCTAAGGTTTATTGCTAAAAAAGAAAAAAGAAAGTAAGAAAAAAATACCTGGGCTTCCTCATCTACCATAAATCATCAGATGTCCCTCGAAGAGGCTCTTAAGAGCCGCTAATTGTCTCGCTGTCCATCAATTTGCATTTCTTCGCCAGTCAAAAGCGACTTCATTAAAAGCACCCAGTACCTGGCCCATACCGCCGTCCGTAAAAAAAAACGTAACTTCAAGATCCCCCACGCTTCATTAAATTCATTTACAGCCTCATTTGTCGAGGGGCTTCAAATCAGTGGTGAAATCTAAAATTTGTTACTCCCAGTTCTGTAGGCGTGGCTTGGTGGTGGTGGTGGAGGGAGTAATGTGACTGGATGGGCGTGGCCTTTTTCTCTTTTTTTAACTTTTTAAACCATCTTTTTAACTTTTAAAACCATTTTTTCTACAACCTCTTCGGCCAAGAGGTTGTAAAAAAAATGCTTTCAAAAGCCTCTGACGATCCCAGCTGAGTTGCCTGATCGGCAGAGGCTTTTTTTTTTCTTTTAAATGCCTCCTGACGATCCACAACTCAGCTGGGATCATCAGAGGCTTATTTTTTTTTACTTTTAAAAGTATTTTTTTCGGCCAAAGGGGTTGTAGAAAAAATGCTTTTAAAAGTGGGGGAAAAAAAGCCTCTGATGATTGTGCGGCTCAGCTGGGTATTGGGGAGGTGGGGGGCGCGCAGGGATTTTTGCTACCGGTTCAATTTCTACTAACTATCTACAAAACAGTTAGCCTGTTTTTGTCGAAATTTTAAGAAATCATATAGCCTAATAAATATCTAATTGATCTTAATAGACGATCTTGTCACCCCTTTCCTAGGTTTAACCTTCTTTTGAGCCAGACAAAGCATTTGTCCCAACTTCTATTATATATTGAATCTTTCTTGTCTTTTAAAATATACGTTAATCTATCCATCTCAGCACATCGGAGAATCTTGTTTATTATCAGATGATCGGGAGGCGTATCTGCATCTTTCCACAGTTGGGCAAATGCCATTCTCGCCACTGTTGAGACATGGACAAATATATACCAATCTTTGTTATCAATGTAGTCTGGTCTTATTCCAAGCAAGTAGAGGTCTGGATAAAGGGGAAAGCTCACACCTGTTATTTCCAGCAGCCACTGTTTTATTTTCCTCCAATAGCGTCTAGTTAACGGACAGGTCCACCACTGGTGGAAGAAAGTACCCTTGTTTCAAATCAATCTTAACGACCCTATTCCAGAGAAGACTGCCCTCTTCCCCGTATGGCGGAGGCAGGAATGGTTCATTTATTTAATTAAAACCTTGCCTGGAAGTTGGCTCTTTAATATGAACCTTTGCATTAAGATGGTGAAACGGGGAAGGGACACGAACAGTTGGATATAATGGAGAGCTACTAACATCTTTCCTAGGACATAGGGCTGTGATGGTGAACCTATGGCTGTTCAAGCAAATAGGCTGACTCTGATTCTAGGTTTTATTATTTATCATTAATTAGTTATTTGATTTAAAGTGCGATTTTTTTGTACATGTTTCTTAACTTGTGTTCGCCGCCCTGAGTCCTTCGGGAGAAGGGCGGCAGATAAATACATGTAATAAATAAATAAGATTAACAGAATAACAGAACTGAAAGAGGCGTTAGAGGTCCGTGATGGTGAACCAATGGCACTTGTGCCAGAGTTGGCACACACAGCTCTCTCTGTGGGCACACGCACCATCGCCAGCTGGTTTCATGCACGCCGACCAGCTGGTCTTTGTGGGCATCGAAAACAGGCTGGAAATGGCCAAAAACCAGGCCGTTTTTCAGGCAATTTCTAGGCCTTTTTTGGGCTGTTTTCAGTGCCATTTTTGGCCTGGAAAACGCCCCCGAAATGGCCGGAAAACAGCCTGAAAAACAGCCAAAAACAGACATACACGTGCCGGCCAGCTGATCTTTGGATTTCTGGTGCTCTGGCAAGCGTCCATCACGCATATGCATGCACGTACCAGTTTGGGCACTTGGTGCCGAAAAGGTTCCCCATCACTGCCCTACCCCATGTCAGAAAATAGCTGCCCAATCTCTTCTTGAAAATCTCCGGTGACGGAGCGCCCACGGTTCCTGAAGGCAGAGCCGTTTCCACCGATTATCTGCTCTTTGCTTTTTAGCTCCCAGCAAGGAGTCGACCGCAACTCTGAAGGTCAGCACCGTCAGAGGGACCGACGGTGTCGCCCCCTCACCTACCCCCAACGAATTTCTGGATTCCTCAGCCAAAAATTACTCCGCCAAAATATCAGCTCAACTTTCAGCGCAGAAGACCCTGGTGGTAAGTAAAAAAAAACCAGAACGCAATTTTGAGCTATGGGTGAAACACAAAAGTCATGTTAATTGTCCGAATTGGACGCTTGCAAAGCCATCTACGCTTTGAAGTCCAGGTGGATTTCCAAGAAAGGTGCTTTTCCCAAAAGGCAACCAGACATTCTTGGTTCTTTGTCAGAATTGCCATCCTACGTTTGAGCTTCACAATATGGCTAACTGCCAGTCTGCCATGGGTGGAGGGAGCCAGTTGGGAGTGGGGAAGACTGACTACCTATCCTACCTTGATTGATTGATTGATTGATTATTTAAAAAAAAAATTTAAATATACTTTATTGATTTTTGAAAATAAAACAAAATACAAGATGTTTCATGCCACATCGGAAGTGCAGTGTTAACCATAATTTACAGAATTTATCACAATAATATTCTAGTTAAGAGTAAATAAAATCACTTTTCCGACTCTCAAATATTTTTCCTGTTACGCATCCAATTGTACTATCTACCCCATACATCATAATATTTAGATTTTTCACCATTATTCAGCTCATTTGTTAGATTGGACATTTCCGCACATTCTAGAATCTTATTGATTACACTTTCTTCAGAAGGAGACGCATTATCCTTCCATGTCTTTGCAAAAACTAATCTGGCTGCCGTGATTATATGAATCAAGAGTTGAGTCTTTTCTTTTGCCAATCTCTCCCTAGTTATAACTAGTAAGAAGATCTCGGGGGCTACGCGCACCCTGGATTTATTATTTAAATTTTTATACCGCCCTTCTCCCGAGGGACTCAGGGCGGTGCACAGCCATGGTAAAAACAATATATACCACAAAATTTAAAAACAGTTTAAAACAGATTAAATACTTTGGCCCTGTTTTTAAAAACTCCAAAACCCATTTAAAATTCATTATTTTGCCAGCCCAGCCTGTTGAAACAGTAAGGTCTTAAGGGCACGGCAAAAGGTACGTAGGTCGGGGATCCTACGTATCTCCGGGAGCAATTCATTCCATAGGGCGGGAGCTCCCACAGAGGAGACTCTCCCCCTGGGTGTCGCCAGCCGACATTGTCTGGCTGACGGCACCCTGAGGAGTCCCTCTCTGTGAGAGCGTACTGGCCGGTGGGAGGCCATCGGTGGCGGAAGCCGATCTCGTAAATATCCAGGTCCTTTCAGAGACACCATCCCAAGGCCAAAGCGCTGGGAATGGAACACGACGGCTGCCCACCCAGGCTGCTGCTGAAGAGACAGTTCCTAAAACAAATTTATTCAAATATGATTAGACAACAAGAGACCAGCAAGGGGGAGGAAGTTCTGGGGAGGAACAAGATGGGAAAAGTCAACTGGCAAAGTTTGGCATGCGAACTTCAGGTCTGACTTTTGCTATACTGTAAACCACTTGACTTTTAGTAAAGCATACCTTTTCGCTAAAAATGGGAGTTGAGGGTCTTTCTTGCCTAAAGGACCAAGTCGTGGCAGATCTGACACATTTAACTTCTCACCCAAGAAGCTTCTGTGAGAGATGACCAGGCTGAGCCCGAGGGAGGGATCAAACGCATCCTAAGTTTTGAGTCCCTTCCCACCCACAAGAGATCTAGGCCCAGCCCACCTTGAATGCCTTCTTTATCTCCCGCTCGTTTCCCTTGACTGTTAGTAGTTCAGATTCTTGTAGAGAGTTTAAGCTTGCAAGAAATCTCTAGACTCATTTGAACTGCCTGAATCTCCTGATTTCCCCAGCGCTTGGCAGCTGCTTCAGTTCAGTTCAGATTTATTTTTTTCCCTTGCCCATCGTGAGGAGGCCCTTTGATCCCAGGCTACTGGGGAAAAACGTCAACATGAGTAGATCCTCAAGGTCTCCCGTTCAAGGATACCAAGTCACAGGAAAGGATGCCTTGGTTTGACTTGGCCAGGAAGTCTTCCCATCATGGATCCATTTATGGTCCTCCATGGGAGAAAAACATACTCAACGGAGAAGTTCCCTGCTTTGTATCCAGAAGATCCCAACATCTTTTGGAAGAGAGGAGTCCAGAAAGGGTGATTGACAGTTTCTCTGTGTATATTTTAAGCAACCTGGTCCCTCCAAAATCGGGAGGAACTCAGTAGCACCTTATCTGACTACCTTTGATTCCAGCATAAGTGAAGCTGATGCCTTGCAAGAAAATTAATAGCTGAAAAAGAGGGTGCACCAGACTTCTTCTGATGGTTTGCTCCACAGATTAACTCTTTGGGGTTTCTCCTCCAGTAAATTTTTCAACCATCCCTTAGGAGAAGATAGGGTTTGGCTAGTCTAGAGAAATGAAGGACTAGGGGAGACATCATAGCTATCTTCCGCTCTTTGAGGGGCTGCCCCAAAGAAGAGGGAGTCAACCTCTTCTCCAAAGCACCAGAAGGCAGGAGAAGAAGCAATGGATGGAAACTAATCAAGGAGAGAAGCAACCTGGAATTAAGAAGAAACTTCCTAACAGTGAGGACAATTAACCAGTGGAACTGCTTGCCACCTGGGTGCTTCATCCCTGGAGGCTTTTACGAAGAGACTGGACAGTCACTTGGGTGAAATGGTACGGAGTCTCCTGCTTGACCCCAAGGACCTCCAAGGTCCCTTCCAGCTCTCTTCTGATCAAGAAGCAAGAGGAGAAACCTCACCCAAGCCAGATGGCGATGGTGGGAGAACGTTCTAGAGTGACGGTGTCACAATGGGGAATTTCATCCCTGGAGGTCTCCACGCTAGGATGGTCAGGACCCATCCTCCCATCTCTAAAGGTGCCCCTTCCAGATGGAGAAAAGGAGTCGGAAACCACTCCGCTATCCCCCCGTCAGCAAAAGGCTTTCGTTTTGGAGAGAGGTAAGGGAAGCCTCCTGCCTCAGTTTCTCCCATTGGATCCTGGCCTTCAAGAAGGAGGCAGCAGACACCTCTCACATCTCCACGTCCAGGAGAAAATTTAGAGGCCTAGGTTGGTTGGACAGGTTTGAGGAAAAACAAGAGAATTAAAACAGTGATTACTAGTAATACCACTTTACAAGGCCTTGGTAAGGCCACGCTTGGAATATTGCGTCCAGCTTTGGACGTCCTGATGAAAAAAAAGATGTGGAGACTCTGGAAAGAGTGCAGAGAAGAGCAACCAAGAGGATTAGGGGACCGGAGGCTAAAACATACGATGACCAGTTGCAGGAATTGTGTGTGTCTAGTTTAATGAAAAGAAGGACTAGAGGGGACATCAGAGCAGAGTTCCAATATCTCAAGGGTTGCCCCAAAGAAGAGGCAGTCAAGCTATTCTCCAAAGCCCCTGAAGGCAGAACGAGAAGCCATGGATGGAAACTAACCAAGGAGAGAAGCAACTTAGAACTAAGGAGAAATTTCCTGACAATCAGAACAATTAACCAGTGGAACAACTTGCCTCCAGAAGTTTTGAATGCTCCATCACTGGAGGCCCTTAAAAAGAGATTTGGATGACAATTTGTCTGAAATAGTATAGGACTTCCTGCCTGAGCAGGGGGTTGGACTAGAAGACCTCTGAGGTCCCTTCCAACTGTGTTATTCTGTTTCCAAGAAGGAAATGCAGTCAACCATTGCACCTAAGTTGCATTGAATTTGCTAAGATAGAGTAGACAGTACCAGCTCAAAACTGGTCAATTACTTTTATATTTGGCCTCGTATACTTCTTGAGTTATTGTCTGAGTGAAATTTAGTGGCGAGGGGTAGGGAAACGTATGTTGCCCACGGTTCCTTGAAGAAGGGATAGTTTTATCCTGGATAATTGTTCACCATCTGGGATTCTTCAGCTCCTGGTTTTCTCCGGAGCTTTACATATAAACTGAAGATGGTTAGGACATCGTGGCCTATTTCCAGGTTTCTAAATCGTGGCAACTTTCAGATGGGTGAAGTTCAACTCCCAGAATTCCCCAGCCAGCATGCTTTAAGATGAGTGGACCAACTCCCAGAATTTCTTAGCCAGCATCAGAATTCCCCAGCCAGCAAGGTTTAAAATAGATGGACTTCGACTACTCGAAATCCGCAGCCAGCATGCTTTAAGACGGGTGGACTTCCACTCCCAGAATTCCCCAGCCAGCATGCTTTAGGATGGATGGACTTCAACTCCCAGAATTCCCTAGCTATCAGTCTTTGAGATGGAGGGGGATCTCCATGTTCAGAATCCTGGAAGTGCACCCATCTTAAAGCTGTCAAGATTGGGAAACACTGCCCTACTGGTCACAGAAATTGGGTTATCTCAGGGACCAAGCTCCCAGTTCACCTCTAACCAATGAAGCCAGGCAGATACCTTCACGCAGGATTTTTTTGAAGAAGCCCCATGAACTTTCCACCAAGCCAAGATGGGGTCCTTTCTTCCATGGGTTCCTTCTTCCCAACCCTCACCTGCCATTGGTGTGTCTATCTAACCACCAGTGGCTGCCCCGCAGGGAAGACAAGTGACCTCATGGGTGCCCTAACATCACCAAGGTTAACTGGTTGCAGAACTGTTGTATGTCCCCTGGATAATAACTTGTGCCCAAACCTTGTGCTGACCCTCCCACCTCCCACCCACTAAGAGGGCTGATTGTGTTCCTTCTCCAGGAAGAGGCGTCCCTCCAGCGAAGGCAACGTCTGGCCAAGCAGGGCCTGATGGGCAAAACCTTCTCCTCCTACTCCCAGCTGTTCGAGAGGTAAAAATGGACACACACCCCCTCCCTAAAAGATGGAGGAGGGAATGGTTTGCGCCAAAGAAAGGAGGAGGGGGGGAAGAAATCAGGAAGCAAAACACATGGACTTATTACCAGTGGTGGGATTCAGATAATTTAACAACCGGTTCTCTGCCCTAATGGCTAGCTGGGTGGGCGTGGCCATGGTGGGCGTGGCCAGGGGAATGTGACAGGCAGCACTTGGCCACTGGCACCCCCCTGGGAGCAAAAACGGGCTGTGGGGGGGGATGTACCACACACACACACACACACACACACACACACACACGTGCCCTATTTTGGACCTAGGAGGCGTCTCTGCACTTACCTGGGAGCCAAAATGGGGCGCGTGGGGAGTCCTGGGAGGGGAGGGGAGGGGAGGGGAGGGGAGGAGAGGAGCCAGCCAGCAATTTAACTACCGATTCACCCAAACCGGCTGAATCCCACCACTGCTTATTACTCTGAATGTTAATTATCACTGTTAGGAGAAATTTCCTGACAGCGAGAACAATTAACCAGTGGAACGACTTGCCACCAGAAATTGTGGGCGCTCCATCACTGGAGGTTTTTTAAGAAGAGACCGGACAGCCGTTTTTGTCTGAAATGGGTATAGGGTCTCCTGTTTGAGCGGGGGTTGGACTTCTTGGAAGTAAAAAATCGGGTCCGGTTCCAAACCAGGAGAAAGACGCTGAAATAAAATGGCGGCAAGCTGCATTTTGGAAAGGAGATCTCCAAAATGTTTATTTGGTAGCCCGAAACTTCAGCAACAGCAGCCTGTTTCTGGGGCGGCTGATAAAAAGGGAGTGAGAGTCGGTGGGCTTTCATACATTGTTTGGGGCTCTGTGATCGAGGTGCAATAATTTGTCCCTTTTAATAGTTTCATGGCTGTTGCCAGATTCTTACGGGGTCATGTAGGGGTCGTGGCTGGCTCTACAGGCAAATGCAAATCCCGGATGTTTTGTTTGTCTGAGCTAATCTTGTCAGTTTCGGCTTCTTGCCTGTAAACTGCTTATTGTGAGTTTCTGGCTGCCCTTTGTTTATGAAGAGAGTGGCCTGGCTTTACAAAGCATCCATTCACAGCCTCTTCTGGCTTCTGCTTGTGGCTGTTTCCCTACGGCAGGAAGACCGGGATCACTTTCTGCCTTTAAGATGATGTTTCTCCTCTTCTCCTTTAGGGGAAATATTCGATCCTGCCTCTTTTTAATATTAAGAATAAAGAATATATTATTCTGGGGAAGGAGAGAGGGTGTTTTCCTACAGACTAGAAGACTTCCAAGGTCCCTCCCGATTCTTATTATTTCAGAGAGCAGGCAGTTCGGCATAAAAGAGCACCCCCCCCCCGCCCCCCGACTGCTGCCAAGGACATCTGTAACTCCAGCAGGGGGTGTCTTGGGTGCATGTGTGAACACGTCGAAATCTGTCAGATGGCGACGGTGACACAGTTGACATCTTGCGGATTTTGACACCTGCCCCCCTCCCCCAAGCAAATTCCCTTCACCCAACACTTTGCAAGCAACCAGCTCGTTTCTTTCCCCACTTAGAACTCCATCACCATCAATTCCACAAACTCCTGTATCATCTGTCTGTGTGTGTGTGTGTCTGTCTCTCTCCATGTGTGTGTCTCGCTCTTTCTCTGTCTCTCTGTGTCTCTGTCTCTGTGTGTCTCTGTCTCTGTGTGTCTTGTCTCTGTGTCTGTCTCTCTGCCTCTCTCTCGCTGTCTGTCGCTCTGTGTCTCTCTCTCTCTCTCTCGCTGTGTCTGTTTTTCTGTCTCTCTCTGCTTCTCTCTCTTTCTGTCACTGTTTTTCTGTCTCTCTCGTCGCTCTCGCTGTCTGTCTCTGTCTCTCTCGCTCTCTGCTTCTCTCGCTCTCTCTCTCTGTTGCTGTTTTTCTGTCTCTCGTTATCTATCCCTCTGTCTCTTTCGCTCGCTCGCTGTTTTTGTTCGTCTGTCTGTCTCTCACTCTCTGCTTCTCTTTCTGTCGCTCTTTTTTCTCTTACTCTCGTTATCTGTCGCTCTCTCTCTCTTGCTGTCTGTCTGTCTCTGTCTGTCTCACTCTCTGCTTCTCTCTTTCTCACTCTGTCGCTGTTTTTCTCTCTCGTTATGTCACTCTGTCTCTCTGTCTCTCTGTCTCTCTCTCTGTCTATTCTATTCTATTCTATTCTATTCTATTCTATTCTATTCTATTCTATTCTATTCTATTCTATTCTATTCTATTCTATTCTATTCTATTCTACTCTACCCCACCCCATCCCACCCCACTCCACTCCACTCCACCCCACCCCACCCCACTCCACTCCACTCCACTCCACTCCACTGGATTTGAGACATAGCAGAAACTCAACTGCCAGCCCTACCGTTTGTCTTTGGGAACCACAGACTTCCTCCAGGCACGCCGGTTTTGTGGGTGTGAGCACAGGTGCGCTCGGCCTGCACAAACCTGTCACACCGCTGAAGCCCGAGCATGCTGCAACATTGCTTTTTTTAAAAAAAAAAATCTTCCCACAATGTCATCGATTGTTTTCAGAGCACATTCAGAGCACATTGTTTTCAGAGCACAGGGGTCTAATGGGTAGAATTTGGGGTGGGGGATGCTCTCCTGATAATTAGAATCTGGACCACAGGTGGTCCTCGACTTACAACCACACTTCAGCCCAAGTATCTCTGTTGCTAAGCAAAACAATTAAGTGAATCCATTCTCTCATTCTGTTCCTGTTCTACTATTCTATTCTATTCTCTGTTTTCTATTATATTATATATTCGCAATATATTCTCTATTTCTGTTCTATTCTCTGTTTTGTATTCTATTCTATTCTCTATTCTAGTCTATTATTACTATTCTATTCTATTCTTTGGGGTAGGTCCTATTTTCGGGAAAACACAAGAGAGAGAGCGGGAGGGATAGATGGATGGATGGATGGTGGCAGGCTCCACCAGAAGGAAAAAACCATTTAGAAATAAAATGCACAACCAGAAAACAAAAAAGCGAGTTCAGAGCTGCAAGAATCGGGCAGACTCCGTAGAGCCAACTGTCGCTCTTTCCGATCCATTCCAGGGATGGCCTCCGCCTTTCAGGCCTCACCAGCATGCATAGGCAGTTTTTGGAGCCCCCGTCCTTCACCTCCATGGGGTCCTTCAGACGCGGCACGAGCCCCAGTACCTCTATTCCACCCACCACCCCTGACCACAGGTGAGTAGAGACGTGACTCCTTCCGGGGACCTTCTCCAGAGCCTCCCGTTTTTCTGATTAGACTTCCCCGACCTAGAGCCCTAAAGATACCTCAAGACTACAAGGCCCATGATCCCCAGTCAAGGAATGAATGCCCCCATCGCTCTTATCAGGAAGGCAGACAGCCCAGCCCGACAACCAACCATGCAACAGATTAAGGGCGTCCGTGACTCTGCAATCTAGAAATTGGTGAGCCTGCAAAACCTTGGCGCCACCCAAGTGGCAAGAGTAGATCATCTCCACGGCCCACGGCTGATGGGTCAGGGCTTGTGATTAGACTTCCTGAACCTGGAGCCCTATAATACAATGCACTACAAGACCCATGATCCCCAAGCAAGGAATGCCCCCATCTCTCTTATCAGGAAGACATCATGCCTAGGAAGGCCTCCCAAATGCGCAGAGAACTGGTGGAGCCCACATGATGTGGGGGGGGTCGTAGCTTAGCGTTCGTGGGCATTGACCTCTTCCTCACCCTTTCCTTCCCTCAACAGCAAGGAATCGGGCCAACCAGCCAAAAAGTCCTTCACCGATTCAGGAGCACCCCTTTCCCCCAGCATATCCGTCAGCCGCAGCTCCAGGTCCATTCCCACACCTGTGGTGGAAGGTGCCGATGAAAAAAGCCGACAAGGTGAGTGCCAATTCAAACTTTGAACAGGCATCAGGAAGGAGGGAGGGAGGGAAGGAAGGAAGGAAGGAAGGATGGATGGACAGAAGAAAATAAAGAGAGGAGAGAGGGAAGGAAGGAAGAAAAAGGGATGGAAGGAGGGGAAGGAAGGAAGGAAGAAAAAGGAAAGAGAAGGAAGGGAAGGGAGAGAAAGAAGGAAGGCAGGAAGAAAAAGGAAAGGAGGGGAAGAAAAAAGGAAAAAGGAAAGGGAGGGAGGGAGGGAAGAGAGGAAGGAAGGAAGAAAAAAGAAAAAAGAGGGAAGGAAGAAAGAAAGGCAGGAAGAAAAAGAGGAAAGAAGGGAAGGAAGGAAGGAAGAAAAAAGAAAGGGAGGGAAGGAAGAAAGGCAGGAAGAAAAAGAGGAAAGAAGGGAAGGAAGGAAGGAAGAAAAAGGAAAAAGGGAGGGAAGGAAGGGAAAAAGGAAGGAAAGGGAAAAAGAGGAAAGGGAAGGAGAGAGAGAAAAAGAAAAGAAAGTCACATCATGGTCACTTTCTCCAAACAGACCCTCGATTCCCTTGTTCTCTTTCACAGAGGCCGACCGTCCCGCAGACAGCAAGGAGAAGAAGACGCCCAAGCACAAAACCCCCTCCCCACACGTCCCTCCAACGATCACCGTCCGTCCAGGATCCAACACCAAGCCAGTCCTTCCTCCCATCCCGTCCGGTCGCAAGAAGCCCAAAGCAGCCCCCGCAGACAGCTACGCCTCGGCCGTGTGGCTGAAGCCCTAGCCTTGGGACCCCGGTGTCCATTCCCCCCCTGCAATGCCTTTGACTCCCGAGTAGCACTTATGGGCCCCGACTCAGCCTCTGGGCCCCGAGATGGAAAACCCGCTTGGACCAGCCGACCCGGCATAAGAAAACATCTGATTGTTTTTAAACGACTTGTTTGGTGACACAACTTAAATTCCGCATTTATATCTGGTGGCTCCCTGGTGTTTTTTGCAAGTTTATATATACATATATATATAAGCTTTTATATATAAATATAGCTTTTGGACCACCTGACAGATTTTTCCTGGGTAAAAAGGAGAGATTTAGCAGATTATAATGTTATTTAGAACAATATTTCTATTTTCCCCTGCCATAATGTAAGAAACCTGTTGGTCTGTATTTCAAATGAGTGCCTTACTGTACAATTTCAAACATTCCTCATCTATTTAGCTCCCTTTAAATAAAGATTTATTTTCCTGTGTGATGTTGGGGGTCAGTTGTTTTTTTTTTATTTCAATCGGGCCAACATTGTTCTGAAACAATATTTGTATTCATTGTATTCATTCCAATATATATATAATTTGTTTTCTGAGGTTTTCGTGGGTGTTTGTATGTAGGTCTTTGGTTATTCGGGTCTTCTCCCGCGTAGAATTGGAAGTATCTTGGCGACGTTTCGACGAAGTCTCAATCGTCATCTTCAGGCTGGTGTTCTCGGCTTCGTGCTCCCAGGAGCAATGTGAGATCGCAGCTGTCTCTTCCTTTTAACTGCTAGTGGGGGTGTGAGCTGATTGGGTGTGAGCTTGGCTGTGTTCTGATTGGGTGGAGGTGTGTTCTGATTGGTTAGGGGCTATATATAAATGGGTGTGTGTGTGTGTTTGTTCCAGCATAACTCTGGAACACCTTGAGCAATTTCAACCAAACTTGGTACACAGGTGACTTACTCTCTGGAAAGAAATACGGGGGGGGGGGGGGGATAAGGTACCTCTAACACCCCTCGGGGGGGGATGTTAATATACAGCCTGTTGTGCCTTAAAATGGCTTCCACTGTACAGCAGTGGGGTTGCCATGGTAACAGCTTCACAGTACTCCACAAGAGGGCTCCCTCTGGTAAGGGGGAAAATCCAACATTAGAAATTACGTTTGGCCTGGACATTTTCCACAAGGTTTTGATGAGCAATAAAACATTACTGCAACTCGGCCTGCCTGCACCGCTACGAGACTGACACGACGTACTTCACACAGATTACATATGAGAAAAGAACAACGTCAAACTCACGAACGAGACGCCACTTTTAAATCAAGTTCAGAAAAAAAAACACCAAATGATCATGGATCAGCTAGGTTCTGGGAACACAGGGAAAAAACATTTTTAACTAATTTCATTCTCGCTGAAATCATGGCTCAGGGTGAAGTTGCTCTTCCTGTCTAATAAAGGATTGGGATAAATAAATACCCAGGCAACACCGGGTTATCAGCTAGTTTCATATAAAAATAAACCAAACCGAGCCAGGGCATTAAGGAAATCTGGGAGTTGAAGTCCGCAGAGGGAAAAAAATAGATCAGGAAATCTGTATTTCACAAACATTCTTTATTGAATAAATTCTATTTTCAGCCAGGAGCCACACACGATATTTTTTTTTAAGAGACACCCATACTACAATCTCTTTACGCCTTGCAAAAGTTTCTCTTTTCAAACCTAAGAGCTTCAAGGGATGAATTAAAACTTATCTTCTTGCTCAAAACATCGGCTGTATACTCAATGAAGTTTATGGCGAAAGAACCCTATCCAAACCTTACTCCTGGCATGTGTGCGAGAACGAGGTATCTTGTCGACAGAAAATACCAGAATTACCATTAAATATGAGAATGATTGTGTTCACGAGATAAACCAGATTTTTGATGTTCACGACAAAATGGGTTTCCGGGCTTAATTTTCCTGCAACAAACACATTACGTCTACGTTGGTTGACTAGCTAATACAATGTGGGTTTATTTTGTAGAAGAGCCAAAACACCGTTCAAGAACGCCTCTCTTCAATGTTGGCTTCAAGCACGGAGGAAGAAAGGAACAAAATCACTTGCACGCTCTGCAGTTCCTAAACCAAGCCTGCATTTGAGCAACTAACTTAAATAGGAAACCATCTTTGGCCAGCGAAGAAGAGGTCTTGCAAAACCCGTAACAGGTTTAACCGAGTTACGTCAATTAACCTCTTTTCTGGCTTGGCTTTTCACAAAACCACTATACGCCAGCGGAAAGAAACAAACGAGGTTTAAGAGGAACCTAGTTTATCTGGCTGGGTGCTCACTTGCAGCCATTCTATCTTTTAAGGAGCGCTTTGAACCCCCAACCGTGTTTGCATGCATGCTTGTGCATGTCTTCCTAAATTAAAGGGTCCCACAAAGATGTGAACAATTCCAGGGCATCGCAATTTCACACAAGCCAATTCGGCTACAGTGAAAATGGGGAAATTCCCCCAAAACTATAAGAATGAAAATTGTGTTTTCTTTAAAAAAAAATTAAACCTTGTCTGATTCTCAGCGACTAGACAAAGCCGGGCAGGTTTTTTGGCAAGGTTTTTTTTTGAGCTGGTTTGCCGTTGCCTCCTTCCCAGGGCTCAGAAAAGTGTGCGGCTCAGTTTTTAAGGCTTTGTGCCTAAACAGGACTAGAACTCACGGTCTCCTGATTTCTGGTGCCTTAACCACTTCACCAAAGTAACCAGATGAGATGCATTAATGGATAAAAAAAAAAGAAAGAAAGAAAATACTTCTCCATTATTTATGTTCCTCAACCTAGCAACTTTAAGATGCGTGGACTTCGACTCCCAGAATTCCCATACTGGGGAATTCTGGGAGTTGAAGTCCACGCATCTTAAAAGTTATTGAGGAACACGGATTCATAGCACCGAGGAAAGCAACTCTACTTGCTTGTCAACGCAGATTATAAATATAAATATGCATAAACATTGCACCAAAAAAACCCCTCAAATCTACAGATGTTTAAAGGAGGCGATCGCACAGTAAGAAATTAGCTTTCTTTAACTCGTAGTCCTCCAACAGGAAGGGGAGCAGATACGGGTGGATATGTATGTTCAGATGGAGACCTGATTTGAGAAGACCCTGTGACAGACAAGGTGGCTCCCCAAATAGACCAGGAACCCTTGCAGAGCTCTCATTTTAAATCACTTCAGAAACCAGTTTCCAGTTGGTTTATAGGGGTGTTGCTTATTCCATCGTTCCTGGCCAGCAACTCCATTCAGACTCTCACCAAAGAACAGGAGAAGATCTGAAGAAATTCTGGAACAATATCAGCGTCTCTCAACCTCAACAGCTTTTCAGAAGTTGTTTGGACTTCAGCTCCCAGACTTTCTCGTGAGTTGAAGTTTACATATCATCTTGAAGTTGCTGGGGTTGAAGAAGACTGCTCTGGATTGTCCCGAAAAAACCTGAGAGATAGTCATCCCGATTGGCCACGATTTTGCCACTCAAAAAAGTTGGATCGTCTTCCTTGTCCTTCTCACCAATAGGCCCATTTTTATCTAGGGACACTTAGGTATTCTAGACCAGGGATGTCCAATCTTGGCCACTTTTAAGAACTGTGGACTTCCCAGAATTCCACAACCAGCCATGCTGGCTATGGAATTCTGGGAGTTGGAAGTTCACAGGTCTTAAAGTGACCAAGATTGGACATCTCTGTTTTAGATGAAGGTCATGAGATTTGGTTTCTTCATGTGTATCGGGGAGGAAGATCTGGAGAGCTATCTAGGCTAACTTCTATCCACACATTAACAGACACAGAGAGAGCTACTGCTTAGTCAATCTGATTTCTGAGGAACCAATTTTGGATGATACTTGTTGGGCCAAGATGACATATAGATGGTCAACCCTCCAGCTCCAACGAAAAGTAACTTGATAGCTGCCCACATCTTCTTAAGCCCTGCCCAAGGACATCCAGTTCTCACTGGCATAGCTCTTCGGTCCCCAATGGGCCACAAGCTTTTGCAGATGTTCTTCAACCATGACCTGGATCATTCTTCACTGTAAACCAGACTATCACAGAGCGACTTCCACATATCATCATCTTCTTCTTCTTTTAACAACCCCATAATCCCTTGTGGGGTGGAGTCTGGGCAACTGAATGGAGCTGAGTGTTTGAATGGCCAAATGCCCTTCCTGTCGCCAATGCGGAGTTTTGTTCAACAGATATATTCTCATTGTGCCCAGAGAGAGAGAAAAATCTGCCTCAACTCACAGCCTCCTGATTGTGAGGTGAGAACTCCACCTCTAGGCCGCCACACCACTCCAGCGACTTCCACATATATTTGTTTTAAAGTCCGAGTATGATCGCAATAATTTGATATCCGTGAACCAAAAGAAACTGATGTTGAATATTTGTGGGGGGTTTTTTTGCAAACTTCGGGGGCAAAATTGCCCAATTAATGGAGTCACAGGAGACACCAACCCTCTTCAGTCAAAGAAACAACCTTATCATTGTCACCTCGACAACCCAAAGATGCAAAAACCCGCTTTTCCCTTCTCCAAGGGAGGTGCAACAGCTTGGCCCAGCCAAGAGTTGTGTTAACAACAGTTGTGTTACAAAAATCAACTTTCCCGTCCTGCCAGCAAAGAATCTGACTCCTTTTCCGCGAAACCCTCTAGCGATAAAGGCCTCGGTCTGACAGAAAAGCTCTCCATCATCATTCCTGCTTCTTCTCCAACTTCTTGGGCCCACAGGGTCGGACAAATCCCAGATTTTTCCACACTTCCGTGTACAACAACATCCCCACGAAGACCAAGAGAGTGCCCAGCCAATGCCAGACGGTGAAGGAGTTCTGGAAGTAGAGGATGGAGAAGATCAGGCTGACGAACTTCCGCAGCGTCACGACCAGCGTGACGGTCAAGGAGGTGCACTCGGTGGTCAAGATGAAGACCCCCCGGATGCAGATATATCTGAGAAAAAGGCGGAGTTAAGGGAAAGGAGGGGAAGAAAAAAAGGAGGAGATCGGAGAAGATGTGAAGATAGTGTCCTTCCATCTGGAATGCCAACAAGAAGTTTCTACCTGGCTTGTGGTCACTGCTCCAAATGAAAACCTCTTCTGGAAAGTTTCTGCAGCTTCTTTGATCTGGGACCAACTGGATATTCAATTTATATACCTGCCCATCTTATAATCAACTCTGGGTGGCTCCCAGAGTACCGTATTTTTCAGAGTATAAGACGCACCTTAGTCTTGGGGAGGAAAATAAGAAAACAGCTGATTGGCAGGTGGATCGGCCTCCCAGAATACCCCCAATTAGCTATTCCCAATCAGGTGAATTTTAGCAACAGGTTCCTTGGTTGTGAGCTCTGTGCCTTGCCTTTTTTTTTTCCAGCCTCTGAAACTTCTGAAACTCCATTTCAGAAACAACTTTTTTTTCTGCCTCTGAAAGCCTCTGAAACAGCTTCAGAAAAAAAAGCCTCTGAAACTCTGTTTGGAGGCTTTTTTTTTTCTGAAGTTTTTTTTCTGATGCTTTTTTCAGCCTCTGAAACCTCCGTTTGAGAAGCCGGGCGGGGCTACATTCGGAGTATAAGACGCACCCAGATCTTCGCCCTCTTTTTTGGGGAGAAAAAGGTGCGTTTTATACGCCCAAAAAAATACAGTAAAAACCATAATAAAACCATTAAAAATGCAATAAAGCTAAGAACATGAAAAGCAACAAAAAATATTGGGGGAAAAAAGCTTTATGGAAGGCTAAAAGGGTGAGGTCTGCTGAATTTCAGGGGGTGCCTCGTAGGGCAAGGAGGCTTCCTAGATCCCTTCAGATGGCAATATTTAGGGCCGTGATGGCAAACTTATGGCACGTGTGCCACAGGCACGAGCCATATTGGTGGACACGAGCGTTGCCTTAGCTCAGCTCCGGCACGCATGCGCACGCCACCCAGCTGATTTTTGGGCCCACCAGAAGTCAGGAAACAGGCTGTTTCCAGCCTCCAGAGGGCCTCCAGGGGAATGGGGAAGGCAGTTTTTGCCCTCCCTAGGCTCCAAGAAAGCTTCTGGTGCCTGGGGAGGGTGAAAAATAGGCCTACCGGGCCAACTGTGCCATCGCATGCAAAAAGCAGGGTGAGCTCAGTGGGGTCATGTGAACATGGCACAGGTGGACGGGACACATTGAATTATGGGTGTGGGCATATGCATATGTGACCCCCCCCCAGCACCCTCCCACTTTTGGCACGCAATGGCAAAAAGGTAAGCCATCACTGATTTAGGGGAAGGGACAAGGACCGTGTCTCCAACCTATCTTTAGGCGATGGAATGACAGAATCTGGTGGGGGGAGTGAAAAGAGGAATCAACCTAGAATCCCTACGCCGAATAAGTCCAATCCTCTTTGAGAACCATCAATCCTTATCTAACTCTAACCAGCTGCTGCCCTTATTTGAAAAGATTCCTGTTCCCAGCTTAGCACTGACGGGGTCTTACCTGCAAGAAAGCGACCGAGTTCAAAGACCCCACAGAGAAAGGAACAAATCATTCAAATGAAAACCCTTAACCAGACCATCTTCTTTTAATGACCCCATAATCCCTTGCGGGCTGGAGTCTGGGCAACTGAATGGAGCTAGCGAAGTGTTTTACTGGCCGGATGCCCTTCCTGTTGCCAATGAGGAGTTTT
The DNA here is from genome assembly GCA_038048745.1 of Coluber constrictor foxii. Classification (NCBI taxonomy): domain Eukaryota; kingdom Metazoa; phylum Chordata; class Lepidosauria; order Squamata; family Colubridae; genus Coluber; species Coluber constrictor. The sequence continues at coordinate 777,897 of JAWJVD010000213.1, forward strand.
GTTCGGCAGATATATTCCTATTGTGCCCAGAGAGAGAGAAAGAAATATCTGTCTCTACCTAGGAGTGATCTCACGGCCTCCTGATTGTGAGGCAAGAACTCCAGTCTCTAGGCCACCGCACCACTCCAAAACCTTAACAAGATGCAGGACTCTTAACAAGTCACCCTTTGTCATAGGGAAGCCAGGAATGTTGGCTGAGCCGCAACCTCACCGTTACTGTCTGCACCGTTACTGTCTTCCCAAAAAAAGGATACTGAGTTATGACGTTCATCATGAGATACAACCACATGATGGGTAGGCTGATCCCAACCAACGGCATTTGGACAAGTCCTGTGGAGAAGAGAGGATGGTGAGCTGTAACATGTAACATGTAACATGCTAAGCCAGGGATCTCCAACCTTGGCAACTTTAAGACTTGTGGACTTCAACTCCCAGAGTTCCTCAGCCCGCTGGCTGAGGAACTCTGGGAGTTGAAGTCCACAAGTCTTAAAGTTGCCAAGGTTGGAGACCCCTGTTCTAAGCAACTGGTCTTCCATTGAGCACTCCGTCCTGAAGAGGACAACTCAACAACTACCCGAATCCTCCTAATTTTAAGCGGGGGCCTGCCATATTTCGGTTTCAAATGAAAAATAAGCTCTCCGTATCAACTCACTGGTTTGACTGAAGAGAAGTCCATGCCTGTAAATATCCGGAGACAGAAAGAGAAATCCCGGAAGAGGAAGGGCGTGCTAGGAGGAAAAATAAAACAACAATTTTGGAACAGAACCGGTAAAATTAAGTTTGCACCACAATCCCCATCATGCCTGCAGATCCTGGAGCATAGCAGAAGAGTTGAAGTCCACCCATTTTAAAACCTCCTGGCTGGGGAATTCTGGGAGTTGAAGTCCACCCATTGTAAAGCATGCTGGCTGGGGAATTATGGGAACTGAAGTCCACCCGTTTTAAAACCTGCTGGTTGGTTGGGGAATTCTGGGAATTGAAGTCCGCCGATCTCAAATCATGTTGGCTGGGGAATTCTGGGAATTGAAGTCCACCCATTTTAAAATATGCTGGTTAGGGAATTCTGGGAATTGAAGTCTGCCGATCTCAAATCATGTTGGCTGGGGAATTCTGGGAGTTGAAGTCCACCCATCTTAAAGCATGCTGGCTGGGGAATTCTGGGAACTGAAGTCCACCCATTTTAAAGAATGCTGATTGGGGAATTCTGGGAGTTGAAGTTCACCCATTGTAAACCATACCGGCTGGGGAATTCTGGGAATGGAAGTCCACCCATCTTAAAGCATGCTGGCTGGGGAATTCTGGGAACTGAAGTCAACCCATTTTAAAGAATGCTGGTTAGGGAATTCTGGGAATTGAAGTCTGCCGATCTCAAATCATGTTGGCTGGGGAATTCTGGGAGTTGAAGTCCACCCATCTTAAAACATGCTGGCTGGGGAATTCTGGGAACTGAAGTCCACCCATTTTAAAGAATGCTGTTTAGGGAATTCTGGGAATTGAAGTCCACCCATTTTAAAACCTGCTGATTGGGGAATTCTGGGAGTTGAAGTTCACCCATTGTAAACCATGCCGGCTGGGGAATTCTGGGAATGGAAGTCCGCCCATCTTAAAGCATGCTGGCTGGGGAATTCTATAGTAACCTGACAGTTGGGGGAAACCCCTTAACTCCTGCAAATCGAAACCAGATAAAATGGACGGGGGACCCTTACATTGTAGAAGAGGGCTTCCTTGGAGTGTTTTCCAAACTTCTTATAGATGGTTTCTTGGAAGATCCCCATCAGGGCTGACATGAGGAGGGCAAAGGTCAAGGCCGCGATTCCTAAAACATAATGTTGATGTTGAGACCTGCATTCTGGATCTGCCCTTCAGCAGAAAATCCCCAAGACTGGGTGAGCATTCAGGATCTAAAAAAACTATTTAACTAAAATGAAATTTCCTCAATCTCAGGTTTGACTTTGAGAATATGTCCACCTAGGTTTTTTGGCAATGATACACATGTGGCATGAAACTGCCTTATTCTATGTTTCAACTTCCCAATTTACTTTATCTCAGCTTGTAGGGAACTAACCAAGGTTGCTTAAAGGTTGTCACCCAGAAAAAACAAACTTAAGAGCCCGAGGGATATATATATAGTCTTGAAGTTCAACACAGCATGAAAACATATTAAATTGTAGCTCAAGGGCTGAACTGTGGGCTCCTTGGTACTCTCTGAGCTTGGCGGTTTTCTTCAGACGTTTCATGACCCAACTAGGTAACATCATCAGTGCTAGAAGGGAGTAGGGTTTTGTTCTCTGTTTATAAACGAGTGGTTTGCCCAGTCAGTGTTGGTGAGTGTTGGTGGGTCTCAACTAGGAAACGATGAGCATCCTAGACCAACATTGCTGGAGAATTGCTGGAAGCCTGGCACGCTGACAAAACAGCCATCGACGGGCACAGGGAGATAAATAACGTTTACATGCCATTCAAAAGAGAGCATCAAAAAGCTAAAAAGGAAACAAAAAAGACCAAAGCACCTCCCCACCAACAATCCACACCCAGATCAGCAAATATTAAGACCAAGATTAACATTAGACCAACAACTAAGCCTTAAATGACATCCCGATCAAGGAACTACCAATTAAAACAAACAAGCTAATAATAAACAACAGCCTAATCAAGGAACCAATAAGAACACTCCCAGCAACACTGACAGGGCAAGCTGCTTGCGTATAAACAAACAGCAAAACCCACTCCCTTCTAACACTGATGATGTTACCTAGTTGGGTCATAAAACGTTTGCAAGAACCCCACCAATCTCAAAGAGCACCGAGGACCCCATGAAAAGACATTCTTGGCCCTGCATAAAAATATTGTCTGTGCACAGCTCGCAAAGGCCGGCATTAACACCGCAATACCCCACTTCCCCTTCTTATGTAGTGAGTAATTTCTGTGGGTTTTTTTCCTATCAACGGAGCGAACACACCCAAGGTCCAATGATCCAGCTGAGCTTGGCAAAGGCCCGCCAGGAAAAGGCTCAGGTGGCAAGAGAGGAAGGGGTTTTTGCTGCTGTGATTAATGCACCTGTTGCCTCTGTTGTGTAGGTGGAGGGAGAAACATCACAACTTCAATCAGGGCAGAACAAAGGACAGCAAAAAAAAACTGCTGGCAACTGAACAAAGAGGAGAAGGCCAGGCCACAAATTATATCTGATTTAATATGTTTAATTAATTTAATTTAATATGTTATTGCTTAACGCATTGTAAGCCACCCTGAGTCTCCGGAGAAGGGCGGCATATAAATCTAATTTTAAATAATAATAATAATAATAATAATAAAAAATGAAGCAGTTGCAATTCGAGGATGACACTAATTCTTATTATTATTTTGGAATCGCCCTTCCTCTTCTGCCACACTAGAAAATGAAAGCTATGGTGGCTGGTTCAATTTATTTTTTTTATTTTATTTATTTTATTTAACTTATATGTCGCCCTATTTCCAATGGATTCAGGGCGGCTCAGAACAATAAAATCCGCAATAACCACAGTACAAAGTTAAAATATCTAATTAAACCAGATAAAAGTTAAAAACCCATATAAAACCACATCGGCCCAGATATTGATAGAGTTTGGTTGGGAAACAGGATTCTGTTTTGCGCCCCTTCCCAGATCACCTCAGCTCAGGTGAGGGTTTACCGTGGGGAGCCGTGACTGACCTAGAAGCCACCAGAGAAAGGCAGAGATGTTCTCCTCGTCTTCACTCGCATCCGACACAGAGCTCTACAAGGGAGGGAAGGAGGGAGGAAAGAGAAGAGAGAAGAATGGATGGATTGATGGAAGAAAAGGGGGGGAGGGAGGGAGGAAGGAAGGAAAAGAGAGAATGATGGATGGATCAGAAGAAGGAAGAAAGGGAGGAAGGAGAAAGAAAGAGGGAGAGAGGGAGGAAGGAAGGAAGGAAAAGAGAGAATGATGGATGGATCAAAAGAAGGAAGAAAGGGAGGAAGGAGAAAGAAAGAGAGAGGGGGGAAGGAAGGAAGAAAGGAAAAGAGAGAATGATGGATGGATCAAAAGGAAGGAAGGAGAAAAAGAGAGAAAAGAAAGAAGATGGAAGGAAGAAGAAGAGAGAATGATGGATGGATCAAAAGAAGGAAGAAAGGGAGGAAGGAGAAAGGGAGAGAGAAAGGAAGGAAGGAGGAAGGAAGGAAGGAAAGAAGGAAGGAGAAGAGAGAATGATGGATGGATCAAAAGAAGGAAGGGAGGAAGGAGAAAGAACGAGGAAGGAAGGAAGGAAGGAAGGAAGGAAGGAAGGAAGGAAGGAAGGAAGGACAAAAGAGAAGAATGGATGGAGTGATGGAAGAAAAGGGAGGGAGGGAAGGAGGGAAAGAGAAGAGAGAATGATGGATGGATCAAAAAAGGGAGGAAGGAAAAAGAAAGAGAGAAAAAAAAAGAAAGAAAGAAAGAAAGAAAGAAAGAAAGAAAGAAAGAAAGAAAGAAAGAAAGAAAGAAAGAAAGAAAGAAAGAAAATCAGCTGTTGCAACTGATCTCTTCTTACACGATTCATCAACAGGCATCAAATTAGAATAAAAGATTATAAATAAATACAACTGGTATATATAACTGTAAACACCACCCATAAAATGCCTCACTGAGTGGAAGATTTCCCCAAATCCCACCTGGAGAAAGAGAGGATTCGCCCCTGTGGCCAGCCTGACTCTGAGGCCTCAGCGTACCTCTTCCTCTTACCTCCTCCCTGCTCTCACACTAGTCCTCATGATCTCCAGGTTCTTCTCGGCAGCAACAGGTAGTCCTCGACTTACAACAGTTCATTTCGTGACCGTTCGAAGTCACAACGGCACCCCAAAAAAAAAGTGACCTAGGACCGTTTTTTCGCACTTACGACCGCTGCAGCATTTCCAATGGTCACCTGATCAAAATTCAGAGGCTTGGCAACTGGCATGGACTTATGACAGTTGCAGTGTCCCAAAGTCGCGTGATTCCCCTTTGGCGGCCTTCTGCCAAGCAGAGTCCATGGGGAAGCCGGATTCACTTAACAACCCTCTGACTAACTAACAACGGCAGCGATTCACTTAACAACGGTGGCAAGAACGGTCGTAAAACATGGGGGAAAACTCAGTTAACCGTCTTGCTTACCAACAGATATTTTGGGCTGAACTGCGGTTATAAGTCGAGGACTACGGTCGTAAGAAGGTGTAATACTGGAAGAGCAACGTTAATGCTTCGACTTCAAATACTTTTATTTTCTCTCCTTGTTCGTCGTTATTTCACTTCAGTTTACTTACTTTGTCTACCTGTCATTTTTACTGGCAAGTCCTCAGGGTTTTATTGCTTTTATTATATTTGTGTTAGTCGTATTTAATGTTTTTTTTTCCTCTGCTGTTGCTCTTTGGAATTACTTGGCTGCTGGCGGACCAATAAATCAACATAATCAGACAAAAAATTCAAACAGAAAAAAAAATGAGACCCCCTTTTTAAAAAATATCTTCCCTGGCTTTTTGTGCACGCAGGTACAATGTTCCAGCTTTAAAATTCTTTCTTTCTTTCTTTCTTTCTTTCTTTCTTTCTTTCTTTCTTTCTTTCTTTCTTTCTTTCTTTCTTTCTTTCTTTCTTTCTTTCTTTCTTTCAATTTATTTATTTATTCATTTATTTAGATTTCTATACTGCCCTTCTCCCGCAGGACTCAGGGTGGTGCACAGCCAAGGTAAAAACACAAAACACACAAACATCATAAATTTAAAATTGTTAAAACAATTTGGCCCAATTAAATTAAAAACCCAGAATTAAAATACCTGATTAAAATTCATTTAAATGGTCAGCCCCGCCTGTTGGGGTTTTCGTTGACAAAGTCACAAAAATATTCCCAATAAAATAGACCAGGTGGGTCTCCCTGACTGGGATTAGCTAATCTGGGCTGGGCCTGGGCCACCTGGCCAGGTAAAAGAAGAAACCGCAAAGAGGAGCAAGATCCAGCTTGCTGCCAATGTCCTTCTGTTGCCACACGGAAAGAGAATTTCGCTGCAGCCTATCAAGCAAGCCATTTCTTTATTTAAAACATTTACGGAGCCGCCCAGCGACTCTGGGCGGCTGCCAATCAAAATTTAAAACCATATTTTAAAATAAAGTCATTAAAAGTAAGTACACTCAAAACAAGAAAGGCAACAAAATCCGGGTGCCAAGTTTTTTATCGTCTTTTATCTCCGCTCTTGGAAGCTTTCCGTAAAGCTCTTCCGTAAAGCTCTTCAAAGCTTTACGGAAGGCTAAAAGGGTGGGGGCCTGCCAAATTTCAGGGGGTGTTTCATAGGGGAGGGGCTCCCGAGCTACCTTCGGATGGCAATATTTAGGGGAAGGGGCAAGGACCGTGCCCATCCAATCTTTAGGAGAACGAATGGCAGAATCTGAGGGCGGAGTGAAAAGAGGCACCAGCCTTAGTATCCCTACGTAGTCACAAACGAACTAAACTCTGACCGGATTTAAGGGAAAGGAGAAGAATGGAGGGGATTTGAGAAGATGTGAAGATGCTGCCCCAACATTTGGGACACTAACAGGAGGGGGACCATCTTTTCGTCTTCTCAAATCCCCTCCGTTTTGTTTTTCTCCTTTCCCTTCTTCTCAAATCCCCTCCATTCTTCTGCTTTCCGTTAAGTCCGGTTGGAGTTTAGTTCGCTTGTGACTACGTAGAGATTCTAAGACCGATAGCTCTTTTCACTCCTCCACCAGATTCTGCCATTCCTTCTCCTAAAGACAGGATGGGCATGGTCCTTGCCCTTTCCCCAAAATATTGCCATCCGAGGGTAGCTCGGGAGCCCCACCCTTATGAAACACCCCCCCCCCTTGAAATTTGACTGTCCCCCCTCCCCGTCCTTTTCTCTTTCCGTAAAGCGTTGAAGACCTGGCTTTTCTCCAAGAGCTGGGATAAGTTCTCCTCATCCTTTACGGCCTACAATTGAGCCCAAAATTTATGTCGCTAAGCCAGACAGTTGTTAAGTAACAGTAACGGAGTTGGAAGGGACCTTGGAGGTCATCTAGTCCAACCCCGTTTCACGCAGGAGACCTGTACTAGGGATTCGAACCGCCGACTTTCTGATTGACAAGCTCAGTGTCTTAGCCACTGAGCCACCTAGTCAGGCTGTTCCCATAAGAAGGGAATATTTAGGGGAAAGGACTAGAACCGTGATGACAAACCTATGGCACACAGAGCCTTCTCCGTGGCACGCGCACCGTAGTCAGCTGCTTTTCTTGGTTCTGGAATGCATATGCACGCCGGCCAGCTGGTCTTCATGGGTGCCAGAGCCCATGAACGGTCTGAAACAGCTTGAAAAATCGCCCCAAAACAGGCCATTTTTCGGGCCATTTTCAGGGCGTTCTCGGGGCATTTTCAGGCCAATTTTGGCCGGGAAAATGGCCCAAGAAACAGCTGAAAAGGGCTGAAAAACAGGCATGTGAGTGCAGCCAGCTGTTTCTTTTCAAATTTCTAGCACTCTGGCAGAAGCACATGCACACATAAACGTGCGTTCTGGTTTGGGTACTTGGTGCCAAAAAAGTTCGCCATCGCTGAACATGAAGCATGCCCATCCTATCTGACCTGGGAGGACAGGTAGAGATTCTTAGGGAAAGGTGGCTGCCCTACTCGGATCCACCCTTCGGAGGCAGGGCGCACGAGTTTGGCCAGTGGTTGGTGCCCACTGGGGAAGAGGGTGAGGTGTGCTGTGGTTGTGCGTCTAATTTTGGAAGACACAACAAGTGTTGTGGCCCCCGTCCTCTGAGCCTATCCCATTGGAGGAAGGAAGCTCTGAGCATGAGGAAGAGGAGCCAGCCAGATCTCCCAGCCCTCCCCCCCTCTGGCACCATCTCAAGCGCCAGCTGAAAGAGAGCAAAGTAGTGGGGAAACAGGTGTCTCAGATGAGAGTGAGGAGAGACGTCATTCCTGGACGCACGTCAACGAAGGCGAGATAAGCGCTTGCAGCAGCTGAGGAGACGTACGAGGGAATAGACCTGAGTCACTGGACTTGAGTCACAGGACCAATGAGTCACTGGACCACACCCAGAGAATATATAAGACAGGGTGGTGGTTAATGATCCCTGTGACGAACAATAACTCAATCTGGTAGTCATTGGAGCTAAAAGAACGGATTTTGGCAAAGCTACGTATGTGATTTTCTTTCTGTGAAGTATTAAAGCACTTGGCAGACGGTATGCATATCGCTGCCAAGTTAGAGATAAGAACTGTGGTGTGTGCCAAGTGCTTCTTTAACCCTCGACTGGCTGTGTTTTTTGTGGGTGTCTGTAGAGGGGGACAGATCAACAGGGTACTTACATGGAGGAGAACGGGACTTACCAGTTCTTTGGCTGACATGAGAGTACAGGTGAAAATGCCAGAGAGACCAAAGCTATAGAGATGTATTTGGAGACAGTATACCTGGACAAAGAGAAGGAGGGGAGAGCTTCAGCAGAAGGAACAGCACAGGCCAAGACCCCCATCTCAGCTTTGCATGGGAAACCCACCCACTCACCCACCCCCAAGCTTTGAGAATCTCAGCTCTGCAGCAAGAAAGAAAGGGCCACTTGGTCCAGTGGTGAAGGCACCTGGCTAGAAGCCAGGAGGAAGTGAGTTCTAGTCCTGCCTTAGGTATGAAAGCTGGCTGGGGGAGTTTAGGCCACTGACTCCTGGTGATTGGTCCAAAGTCCCTTGGCTGTCTTTCATACCTAAGGTGGGACTAGAACTCACCATCTCCCAGTGATCGGCCAAAGTCAACCAGATGGCTTTCAAGCCTAGGGCAATACTAGAACTCACCATCTCCTGGTGATTGGTTCCAAAGTCACCCAGATCTCTTTCATGCCTAAGGCAGGACTAGAACTCACTGTCTCCTAGTGATTGCTTCAAAGTCACCTAGATGGCTTTCATGCCTAAGGCAGGACTAGAACTCACTGTCTCCTGGTGATTGGTCCAAAGTCACCCAGATGGACTTCATGCCTAATGCGGGACTAGAACTCCCTGTCTCCTAGTGATTAGCCCAAAGTCACCTAGATGGTTTTCATGCCTAAGGCGGGACTAGAACTCACCGTCTCCTGGTGATTGGCCCAAAGTCACCCAGCCAACTCTCCTGCCTAAGGCAAAACTAGAATTCTCTGTCCCCCAGTTTCTCACCTGGGAATTTCATTACTAGACCAAACTGGCTCTCTCTTAGTCTCTAAAGAATGGCTCCTTCTTCCATAGCAGCCACAGACCCTCCCCCCCATTTAAATCCCTCCCCCCCTCCAGGACAGTAAGAACATCCAATCTCAGCAATGTGATCCCCTTTTTTTTGAGTAGGGGGGTCTCTTTAAGGAGGACAATGAGAACATCTCGTTCCCAAACATAATCCTTCCCACATATCGGTTTGGCCACGCCCCTTCGAGGACAAGCCCCCCCCCTCAGGATTACTTAATCCCCTCCGACCCCAACCCCCCCATGTGAAACAGGTAGTCCTCGACTTACGTCCACAACTGCGCCCAAAATTTCTGCCGTTAAGCGAGACAGTCAAGTAAGATTTGCCTGATTTTATAACCATTCTTGCCACAAGTGGAACATGGTTGTTCTAATTGCCCAGCCTGGATTGATGGGGTTTATTTATTATTTATTTATTTATTTATTATTGCGATTTATATGCCGCCATTCTCCCGAGGGACTCAGGGCGGCTTACACAAACAACAATATCCAATACAAATCGCAATAAAATTAAAATCGACAACCCAATTAAAACAATTTAAATTTATAACAATGTACACCCATAACGGATCAGTTAAGTTGACGAAAGAGCCACGTTTGATTATTTTTAACGGGTTTTATGGGTTTAATATGTATTTTTAATATGCTTTTATTGGACTGGGATTGTATTTCTTTAATTGTTGCGAGCCGCCCTGAGTCCTTTGGAGATAGGGCGGCATACAAATCAAATCAAATCAAATCAATAAATAAAATAAAGTTGTTAAAAATCAACCAGTGCCGTTGTTAAGTGAGTCACACATTCGTTAAGCGAATTTGGCTGCCTCCCCTTGGCTTGCCGGAAGGTCGCAAAAGGGAGTCACGTGATCCCCAGATGTTGCAATCGTCATAAATAGGGGTCAGTTGCCAAATGTCTGAATTTTGATCACGGGAAGGCTGCAACGGTCGTAAGTGTGAAAAACGGACCTAAGTCACTTTTTTTCGGTTATAACTTTGGTCTCTAAATGACTGTTTGTCTACGGAGACTCTCCGTCATCCAGATCACCGTTGTCCCAAAGGAGCTATTTTTTTTTTTC
>JAWJVD010000213.1:790664-927587 GCA_038048745.1 Coluber constrictor foxii
CTTTTGTTCTAATTTTCAACAGTCACTCAATGAATGGTTGTAAATCGAGGACTACTTGTTCTGAATGGGAAGATTGTGAAAACCATCCGTCAAACATCCCAATCGCACAAGTCAGCTGGGTGACTTTGGGCCAATCACCAGGAGACAGTGAGTTCTAGTCCCGCCTTAGCCATGAAAGCCAGCTGGGGGACATTAGCCCAATCACCAGGAGACAATGAGTTCTAGTCCCACTTTAGGCATGTAAATGGCTGGGGAACTTTGGTCCAATCACCAGGAGACAGTGAGTTCTAGTCCCGCCTTAGCCATGAAAGCCAGCTGGGGGACATTAGCCCAATCACCAGGAGACAGTGAGTTCTAGTCCCACTTTAGGCATGTAAATGGCTGGGGAACTTTGGTCCAATCACCAGGAGACAGTGAGTTCTAGTCCCGCCTTAGCCATGAAAGCCAGCTGGGGGACATTAGCCCAATCACCAGGAGACAATGAGTTCTAGTCCCACCTTAGGCATGTAAATGGCTGGGGAACTTTGGTCCAATCACCAGGAGACAGTGAGTTCTAGTCCCACCTTAGCCATGAAAGCCAGCTGGGGGACATTAGCCCAATCACAGGAGACAATGAGTTCTAGTCCCGCCTTAGGCATGTAAATGGCTGGGTGACTTTGGTCCAATCACCAGGAGACAGTGAGTTCTAGTCCCACCTTAGGCATGTAAATGGCTGGGTGACTTTGGTCCAATCACCAGGAGACAATGAGTTCTAGTCCCGCCTTAGGCATGTAAATGGCTGGGGAACTTTGGTCCAATCACCAGGAGACAGTGAGTTCTAGTCCCACCTTAGCCATGAAAGCCAGCTGGGGGACATTAGCCCAATCACAGGAGACAGTGAGTTCTAGTCCCGCCTTAGGCATGTAAATGGCTGGGGAACTTTGGTCCAATCACCAGGAGACAGTGAGTTCTAGTCCCGCCTTAGCCATGAAAGCCAGCTGGGTGACTTTGAGCCAATCACTCTCTCTCAGCCCAACCCACCTCACAGGGCTGTTGTTGAGGAGGAGGCGGAAGAAGAAGTATCAGACACATTCATCTCCTTGACTTATGAATAAAAATATTAAATATTAAAGTTAGATATAAATACATGAAAAAATCATTAAAAACGGAAATAAAATCTCACCGATCTAAATATCATATGCAGGGGCATCGCAATGTTCAGGTTGAGAGCGTAGTTGTTCACCACACTGACTGTGAAAAACATGCCCACCATAATGAGGTAGAACCTAGAAAAAAGAGAAGCACAAAATTGTTCACCTTCCAAGTTATGTGGGGTGTGAGTTTCTGGGAACGCAGCCCCCCCCCCCCAGTGGTGGGATTCAGCCGGTTCCCGGAGAACCGGTAGCTAAATTGCTGGTTGGCCCCGTCCCTCCCAGGAATCGCCACGCGCCCCATTTTTGCTCCCAGGAAGCTGCAGGGAGGCCTATAAAGCCCAAAATGGGGCACGGGGAGGACGGCGCCCCCCCATGGCCCATTTTTGCCCCCAGGGGGGTGCAAGAGGCTGCCTGTCACACTCCCTGGCCACGCCCACCATGGCCACGCCCACCCAGCCGGTCATTAGAGCAGAGAACCGGTTGTTAAATTATTTGAATCCCCCCACTGCCCCTCCCCATTTGAAATCCCCTTCAGTAGTAACCCTGGTCCTTAAGTGAATCTGGCTTCCCCCCCGATGACTTTCTCGTCAGATCACCAAAAGGGATCCCATGCAAACCGTCATAAGTCCATGTCAGTTGCCGAGCCTCCAAATTTCGAACCCATGAGCATGGAGATGCCGGAACGGTTATAAAGTGTGAAATACGGTCCTAAGCCACTTTTTTTCAGTGCCGTCGTAACTTCGAGCGGTCACTAAACGAAGTGTTGTTAATCGAGGATGATCTGTCCTCGTTGTGACAGAAATGGGTAGCATTCAACTAAGCTGGTCTGGCGGCATGAGAGTTTTAATGGGTTTTAGTTTTTAGTTTTTTGGGGGTTTAATTATTGGCCATATTATTTAATTTAATAAATTATTATTTATTTAATTAATTATTATTTAATTAAAATATTATTTAATTAGTTTTAAATTGTTTTTACTTTTGTATTGATGTCTTTATCGTTGGCTGTACACCGCCCTGAGTCCCTCAGGAGAAGGGCGGTATAAAAGTTCGAAAACTAAATTAAATAAATAAATAAGTAAAAAACTGAGATTGTAATTTTATTTTGGACCTCACTGCACTGAAAAAAGTTGGAAATCACTGGTTTATTCTCTTTTTTCCCCCTACATTTCTTTCCTCTTTCCCTTTCCCTCCTCATTTCCGTATTCCCTTGATTTTCAGTTGCATTTTATATTCTGTTAAACTCATTAATAAAAATTATATTTAAAAGTAAAAGAGATCGGCCGTACCTGACAGGAATTGCAGGCTGTTTTCCTTGTCCTTCCCCATTTCCCTATTATCTTTACTTTCAATTGTATTTTATATTAGGATAAACTCAAATTTAAAAAACTGTGTTTCAAAAGGAAAAGAGATCGGGCATACCTGATAGGAATTGTGGGCTGTTTCCTTCCGAAGTTTGCTTCGAAGATAAAACCCTCCAAAGCTATGAAGAAGAACTGAAAAAACGTGATCAAATTCCCACTTCCTGGAAATTCCCTGCGTTTGAATTAGACGGAGAAGAGAGAAAAGGAGAAGACAAGAATGCCATAATTTATCTGCAGCTTTGACCAGCTTGGAAATAAAAACAAGAAATATAATCCAAGCAAGAAAAATCAAAAAGCAGTTTAAATGCCATGCATATTTTTTTTATTTATTTTTTTTGCAAATGGGGGCAATCAAGACTCAGAAAAAACCCAGTATTGGACTCTTCGTTACTCAAGGTTGAACTCAGGGCTCCCTGGTGTTCTTTGAGCTGGGTGGTTTTCTTACAAACGTTTCATGACCCAGCTAGGTAACATCATCAGTGCTAGAAAGGAAGGTGAGTTTTTGCCACTCGCACTGATGATGTAACCTGGTTGGGTCATGAAACGTTTGCAAGCCAGGAATGAAGCTCAGAGAACTGGAATTTGAATTAAGGGAAGAGAATCTTGGTAGCTCGGGATTGAACTGCGAAGTCCTTGGTGCTCTCTGAGCTTTGTTTTCTTACAAGATGTTTCATGACCCAACTGGGTAACATCATCAGTGCTAGAAGGGGGAAGTATTTGGAGGAAGAAGAGGAGGAGGAGGAGGAGGACTGTTGGGGTCCTTGGTGCTCTCTGAGCTTGGTGCTTTTCTTACAGACGTCTCACGACCTAACTAGGAACATCATCAGTGCTACAAGGGAGAAGGATTTGGAGGAGAAGAAGGAAAAGGAAGAGGAAGAGGAGGAGGATAATTACAACTGTGGAGTCCTTGGCACTCTACGAGTTTGGTTTTCTTACAAGATGTTTCCTAACCCAGCTAGGTAACATCATCAGGGTTAGAAGGAAGCGGGGTTTGTAATGTCCATGGTGCTCTCTGAGCTTAATTTAATAAAAACAGACATTTCATCACCCAACTAAGTAATATCATCAGAGCTAGAAGGGAGTGGGGTTTGTGGAATGGAGGAGGAGGAGGAGGAGGAAAGGAGAACTAGGACTGTGGGGTCCCTGATCTCAGAGCCGGCTGGTTTTCTTGCAGACGTCTCCTGACCCAACTAGGGAACATCATCAGTAGTACAAAGGGGAAGTATTTGGAGGAAAAAGAGGAGGAGGAGGACTGTTGGGGTCCTTGGTGCTCTCTGAGCTTGGTGGTTTCCTGGCAGACGTCTCTTGACCCAACTAGGGAACATCATCAGTGATGGAAGGGAGGGGCGGTTTGTGGAGAGGAGGAGGAGGAGGAGGAAGAGGAGGGTAAGAATAAGAAGGAATGAAAGCGAGGAAGAGGAAGGAAGAGGAGGACTGTGAGGTCCTTGGTGCTCTCTGAGCTTGGTGGTTTCCTTGCAGACGTCTCCTGACCCAACTAGGGAACATCATCAGGGCAAACCCCAACACTTAATTTCCAAACTGATCTCTCCAGCAAAAACGGGGCTGCTGTTAAACCCGGGGAAAGGATCCCCACGACCCCCAGCCTAGCCACCCTTTTGCACCCAACACTCACCGGATCAGCAGCTCCAGGAAAACCACGTTGCTGCAGCATCCCCCGAAGACCAGCCCCACAGCCAGAGAGGGGTGCATCCTGGCCAGGAAAAAGCACCGGGGCGCTTGCAAACTCGAAGCCGGCACCCTGTGCGGCGCCCACGCTTCCTGCTCCGGGCCCGCTTCGCCCTCCCTCCGCCTCTGTAGTTCTTCAACCGCCTCCCTGACGGCCAACCTAACGGCGCTCCAGCTAAGGGAGGACTACGCCTCCCAGGAAGCCCCGCGCGTTCCGTTCCTGTACACGTGTCCGTCTCTCCGCCACAGGCCCTCCTGGTCGGCTTCCCGAGAGGCCTTCTGGGAGTTGGAGTCCGCCCTTCTCCGCTTGAGAAGCCGGGTGGGAGAGAAATGAGCAAACTTTGCGTGGCTTTTGTTTTTTTAAAAAAAAATAAAAATTAAAAATGAATAACATGAATTGGTTTTCCTGAAAAGATTTTATCTGAGTTCATAAGACACAGAAAGGGATTTCAGAGGAGGGGGAAATGGATAGCAAAGTGAAAGTGAAAAAGAAGGAGGCAAAGATAGGGAAAAAAATGAAAGAAGGAAAAGATGAAATGTTATGTTATGTTATGCAATGCTTATATTTTACATTGCATTGCATTATTATACTGGTATTTATGTTATGTTATGTTACGTTACATTATTATACCAGTATTTATATTATATTATATTATATTATATTATATTATATTATATTATATTATATTATATTATATTATATTATATTATATTATATTATATTATATTATATTATATTATATTATTATTGCATTGCATTGCATTGCATTGCATTGCATTGCATTACATTACATTACATTACATTACATTACATTACATTACATTACATTATATTATATTATATTATATTATATTATATTATATTACATTATTTATTTATTTATTTATTCAATTTATATGCCGCCTTTCTCCGGAGACTCAGGGTGGCTTACAATGCATTTAAAAAACCATTATGAAAACATTTAAAATTAAAATATTAAAACCCATTCACACCATTCATGGCCGGATCTCGCCAGAGCGAGATCAACGGCCCCAGGCCTGCCGGAAAAGCCAGGTCTTCACCGCTTTCCGGAAGGCCAATAGGGTGGGGATGGTCCGGATCTCAGGAGGTAGCTGGTTCCAGAGAGCCGGAGCAGCCACAGAGAAGGCCCTCCTCCGTGGGCCCGCCAGCTGGCCCTGTTTAGCTGACGGGATCCGGAGGAGACCAACTCTGTGGGATCTTACCAGTCGCTGGGAGGTATGTGGCAGAAGGCGGTCTCGAAGATATCCTGGTCCTGAGCCATGTAGGGCTTTAAAGGTGATAACCAACACCTTGATAATGTAATTGCACAGATGGTCGTCGATTTACAACTATTTTTCACACTGGCAACCATTTCAGCATCCCTATGGACACGCGATCAAAATTCAGACTTTTGAAAACTGGCATGTATATATAGCAGTTGCAGTGTCCCTGGGTCATGGGATCCCGGTTTGTGACCTTTTGACTGATGATGTTACCTAGCTGGGTCATGAGACATCTGCAGAAAACCACCAAGCTCAGAGAGCACCAAGGACTGTTGGAGGATTAATGTAAATGACCGTATACTCTTGCTAGGATAATATATTTCTGGGTGTTGATCTCCACCTGACGGAATCCATTCCTTTCTCCTTTTTAGGCGGATCTAAAAAGATCAAAGCAATCAAAGCCACATACCTTTTTTCCTCAAGCAAACTTATTTTGAGCCACAAATTCTTTGTGTTGATTCCGGTGTCAATCAGGATTTTATTTTTATTTTTTTAAAAAGAAAAGACTTACATGTCCTTTCTGATGGATGCTTTTAGGAGAAAAAAAATATATGCAAGCAATTAGCTTGGTGGCTCTCTGCCCATAAAGGGTCAGGAGGCATCCCATATATTAAGCTGGGCACCCCTTTGATGCCCGGAACAAAGGAAGCTCTTCGGGGTTATTAAATCTCAACAGGAGGAAGAAATCCATCAATTCTACCTCAAAGATTTGCATTTAACAAACTGTGAAATACCTCGAAGTGAAATGTAGTTTTGATCCGTGGCGCCTGCAACTTTTTAATAAGACCGGATCCCAAATACGTAGTAGGTTGGAGTCGTTTTGAGTTTGGCCCTGGTGGGTACAAAATTCAAGATGAAGAATATTTGCAGAAGGTTGAAGGTTGAAGGCTTTCCAGCTCGTTGGACTAGACAGCTTTATAAGTGACGGGGAACTGTTTATAGATTTTCTACGCACGAAAGATAACAAATACTTAGCAGAGGGAATAGAATAGAATAGAATAGAATAGAATAGAATAGAATAGAATAGAATAGAATAGAATAGAATAGAATAGAATAGAATAGAATAGAATAGAATAGGAGGTAGGGTGGGAAAACGTAGGAATGGAATAGAATAGAATTAGAATAGAACAGAACAGAACAGAACAGAACAGAACAGAACAGAACAGAACAGAACAGAACAGAACAGAACAGAATAGAATAGAATAGAATAGAATAGAATAGAATTCTTTATTGGCCAAGTGTGATTGGACACACAAGGAATTTGACTTCGGTGCGTAAGCTCTCAGTGTACATAAAAAAATACATTCATCAAGAATCATAAGATACAACACTTAGTGATAGTCATAGGATACTAAATAAGCAAATAAATCATACTAGGAAACTAAATAAAACAATATAAATTGCAAAGATACAAGCAACAAGGTTATAGTCGTAAGTAGAAGGAGATAGGTAAGAAGGATGAGAAGAAGGAGAAGAGTAAGAGTCTTGGTAAATAGTTTGACAGTGTTATGGGAATTCGTTGTTTAGCAGTGTTGGTGTATGGGTAAAAAATGTCCTTGTGTCCTAGTTAGAGCAGAGGTCTTCAAACTTGGCCGCTTTAAGACTTGTGGACTTCAATTCCCAGAATTCTCCAGCCAGCTGGCTGGAGAATTCTGGGAGTTGAAGCCCACAAGTCTTAAAGCGGCCAAGTTTGGAGAGCCCTGAGTTAGATAAAGGTTGCACACATTCCTTGCTGGCTGGGGAATTGTGGGAGATGAAGTCCCCACATCTGAAAGTGTCCATGGCTGAGAAACCCTGATCTGGGGAAACCTAGGAATAGGCATCACTAACCACCTGGAAAAAACCACCAGAAATCATTGGGGTTTTTTGCAGCAAAGAGATCTTGCATTGTCCTCAACTACTAGCTAAGAGATCTTCTGGATCTGAAAGCCTTTCCCTCAGCCTCTTTCCCCCCCCCCCCCCCCCCCGGGGGATCTCCTACATATTTACTACTTTCTTATTTTACAATCCGTGGAATACACTGTCAAGGTGTGGGGTTACTTGGCAGGCACGGACCAGCCCAGGCAAATTCATCTTTTCCCGCGAGCTGAAAAACACACAACTATGCTAGGAATCTGCTCCTGTCAATTTTCTTAATGGCGGGGAAGGGGCCTGAAAGAAAGGCATGGGGGAATCGTCAATCCCAATGGTCTAGTTTTGGGAACCTGGGATGTGGGAATTATTGTGGGAAGTTTCTACTTCCAGCAGAATATTTCTAGCTCAGGGTTGAAATGTCGGTCTCTGAGCTTGACAATTTCTGGTAGGCATTTCATGATCCAACTAGGTAACACCATTAGTACTAGAAAGGAGTAGGGGTTTGTGGGGAGGAGGGGGTACTTGGTGCTCTCTGAGCTTGATTTTCTGGCCGTTGTTTCATGACCCCACTAGGTAATTCCATCAGTATCAGAAGGGAGTCAGGTTTGGTGAAGAGGAGGAGGAGGAGGAGGAGGAGGAGAAAGTTTGCAATGGAATTGTTATGGAATGAAGTGACCAAGCAACATGGGTCAGTCAGAGAGAGAGGTTTTATTTGCGCAAAGACTCAAAAGCCAGGTTCCAATCTTGGCTCTGAGTAAAGACTCCATGCTTGTATGACACATTATATACTTTTCTAAACAAAGGATTCTGCTAACACAGCAACTTTCCATATATGGTTAACATACATTTGTTATTTTTAATTGACATCTCCTAATTAGTAAGATTTTACATTATCTTTATCCAACACTCATAATTCTTCTTGTAACTGGCTGAAGTACAAAATCTTCTTTTGATATTTGCTTCCCGTCCAGGTGCTATTCTCTGGCCTAATCACCCTTGACTATGTTTCATGAGGATGCTCCCTTTTCTTCTGACAAGTTAGGGGGTCACTTAGAGTATCAAGGGAGTTCATGCTGACATTGTATTTTCTCTAGCTGGCGGTATTTCCTGCCTTCAGAATATAGTTGCTTTTAGAATATCTTTTAGAATAGAGTGAATATAAAATTATCCAGTGGTCATCCAAACGGTCCCACTTTATCAGCTTCTACTTTAGTATGGTATGGAGAACATCAACTGCAGAAGTGAGAGGTCCATATTCCTCCCTCTCTGAATCTCTTCCTGGCACCGCCACGTCCTTGACTACCCAAAACAGCTGCTCTTCGGTCCGCCATCAACCCAAGACCCCCTCCCTTCCACCCCCTAACCCATGCCCGCTTTTGATCTGCACCCTTGGGTTTTCTGGGGAAGTGAACGTGAATCGCTCATCCCAAAATCCTCGCGGGCCGACACCAACTCCCTCCGCTCAAGGTGACCGGCCGCAGCTCCGGTTGACGGATGGGTCTCCATCCAAGGAGGAAACCTGATGACCCAGAGGTGAAAAATGTGCCTTGGGCCTCCATTTCCCACCGATACTTTGAAGACGTTCACCCCGGGGTGAGGAACACGTCTTGCAAGCTTGTGCTTGCTGGTTGGCATTGGGGTGGTGAAGGTCTCTTCGCGGATGATTTATGGGGCTGGCAGATTTGTAGGGGGCTCGTTTGGGTCCAGTGGTTGAAGACAATGTCGGGGAGGGAAGTCACCGGGGAGGCGTCGAGCTCACGAATTGGCTGCTGTGTGTTTTTTTTTAAGAGGGAGTACTTCTGTTTTTTTTTTTACTACAGCCTCAGGGGTGTCAATGTTTAACAAGCCAGGATCAGGAGGGTGAGGGAAGGGGAGAAGCTGTAATGATGCACCGGCCCCACTGAATTCAGGGGAGGGGGCCCGTGTCTTTTCTATGGCCAAGTAGAAATGGGGTTGCACGTGGTGTGGGCAAGACGGAGCACGTTTGCTCAGCCTGTGTCAACTTCCCGAGTTTGCATCGTTCCTTAGAATTTTAGAGCTCATGAAATAAGTGATTAAAGTGAGGTAATCAGTCCTACCTGCATGAGGTTATTTTGGCAAGCTGCCTTCAAACTGGTTTGTAATCTGGATCCTTCCTTCCTTCCTTCCTTCCTTCCTCCCTTCCTTCCTTCCTCCCTCTCTTCCTTCCTTCCTTCCACCCTTCCTTCTTTCCCCCTTCTGCCGTCCTTCCCTCCTTCCATTCCTTGCTTCCTTCTTTCATTTCTCCCTCCATTCTTTCTTTGCTTCCTTCTTTCATCCCTTACCTACCACCCTCTCTTCCTTCCTTCCTTCCAGCCTTCCCTCTTCCTCCCTCCCTCTCTCCCTCCTTTTTCCCTTTTCCTCCCTCCCTCCCTCTCTTCCTTCCTTCCTCCCACCCTTCCTTCTTTCCCCCTTCTGCCGTCCCTCCCTCCTTCCATTCCTTGCTTCCTTCTTTCATTTCTCCCTCCATTCTTTCCTTGCTTCCTTCTTTCATCTCTTACCTACCACCCTCTCTTCCTTCCTTCCTTCCAGCCTTCTCTCTTCCCTCCTTTTTCCCTTTTCCTCCCTCCCTCCCTTTCTTCCTTCCTTCCTTTCACCCTTCCTTCTTTCCCCTTCTGCTGTCCCTCCCTCCTTCCATTGCTTGCTTCCTTCTTTCATTTCTCCCTCCATTCTTTCTTTGCTTCCTTCTTTCATCCCATACCTACCACCCTCTCTTCCTTCCTTCTTTCCATCCTTCCTTCTTCCCCTTCTGCCGTCCCTCCCTCCCTCCCTTCCTTGCTTCCTTCTTTCATTTCTCCCTCCATTCCTTCCTTCCTTCTTTCATCCCTTACCTCCCTCCCTCTCTTCCTTCCTTTCTTCCACCCTTCCTTCTTCCCCCTTCTGCTGTCCCTCTCTTCCTCCATTCCTTGCTCCCTTCTTTCATTTCTCCCTCCATTCTTTCCTTGCTTCCTTCTTTCATCCCTTACCTCCCTCCCTTCTTTCTTTCTTCCTTCCCTCCTTCCTCTATTCTTTCCCCCCTCCCTCCCCCACTTCTTTTCCTTCCTTCTCTCCTTCCTCGCTTTTTTCTCTTTCTCCTCCTCCTCCTCCTCCACCACCACCAGTAGTCAACTGGTGTTGGTTGCTTCCTGAGTTAATCCATTTCATGGCTTCCCCCCCCAACTACTGACAGAATTAGCTTCCTTTCCGATTTTGCTCCCTTCTGTTGGCTTTCCACTCTAGTAGACCAGTTTGGGAGGGCTTATGGCTTGTTGGGAAGGTTGACTACTGAGCTGTCCTCTATGAACTTACCAGCCAGGTCTTCAAGTTAAGCCTTCTCCTGGCTGACTCTCTCTTGTTTTTGGGGTGGCCCATTGTCTCTGAGAAGGAAGAAAGGGGGAGACTATTCTCCAAAGCCCCTGAAGGCAGGAGAAGAAGCAACAGATGGACAGTCATCAAGGAGAGAAGGAACTTAGAAGTAAGGAGAAACTTCTTGGCTCGGAGAAGAATGAATCAGTGGAATGACAGAAGTTGTGGATGTTCTATCATCACCTGAAGTTTTTAAGAAGAGTTTGGAGAGCCATCTGCCCAGAATAGTGTAGGGCAGTGTTTCTCAACCTTGGTAGCTTGAAGATGGGTGGACTTTAACTCCCAGAATCCCCCAGCCAGCACTGCTGGCTGGGGGATTCTGAGAGTTGAAGTCCACCCATCTTCAAGCTTCCAAGATTGAGAAACACTCGTGTAGGGTCTCCTGATTCAGCACGAGGTTGGACTAGAAGACCCCAAGCTCTCTTCCAACTGTTGTTCTGTTGTTCTCTGCTTCTCTTCATCCTTTAGGCCTCACCTGGAACTGCTGCTTTCCTCCCAGGTGGTACAATCTGAAGAGGCATTCCTGAGGTGGGCTTTGCTGAAGAGGTAACTCCCCCTCCCCATTTCTCTTTCTCCGTCTCTCTCTCTCTCTCTCTTCCTCCTTTCTTCCCTCCCTCCCTCCCTCCTCCTCCTCCGCATTCCTTCCCTCGCGGGGGAAACAAGACCCCTCAAAAGCTAGCCTGACAACCTTCATTTGTCTGGGGGATTAAAGAAAGAGTCCTTGTCAATCAGTTCTCCTCCTCCTCCTCCTCCTCCTCCTCCTCCTCCTCCTCCTCCTCCTCCTCCTCCTCCTCCTCCTCCTCCTCCTCCTCCTCCTGTCCCCCCATTCCACTTGCCTTCATTTTGACTCAGATTTGCCTTCACCCACCCTGTTGAAAAGGCTGGAAGAAGAACAGTAGACCCCTGCCCAGCCCACCCACTTCTCTGGTGGCTTTGGATGTTTCTTGAAGTTCTCAGGCTACCAACCCCGAACGAGGGACTCTCACGTGGGCAAGTCCAAGACCGGTAAGTAGACTTGGTCTCTCCTTCCTTCGGCTCTGTCTGTCTGGGTCCTCCACCAAAGGGAAGCCTGGGGTCACCCCACATGGCGCCAGATGGGGATCGAAGCCCAGCCCTTCCCTGCCTCCCTGATCCCACCAGTCATCAACCTCACCCCTTGACTTAAATCCATTAAATCCATCCACACAAGAGGACTTGAACATGTGCTGCACCCAAGAGAAGCCTTTCGGGAACATCGCACAGCCATTAAATTGGAGCGCTGGGCATCGCCTTTTAATTAACTTCTAAGTACCGTGGTCTTTTTTTGTGTGTGTGTGTATTTTTAAAGGCTTGTTTTTTATGTATGTATTTTTTTTTTCTGATTATTGTGTGGTGCTGAGAGAGAAGTCAAGGGAGATGAGAGAGAGATGAAAGAGAGAGAGAGAGAGAGAGATACACAGATTAGGTAGGTAGGTAGGTCGTAGAAGGGTATACAGGTAGACAGATGATAGTAGATAGATGATTGATTGATAGGCAGATCAATGATAGATAGATCAATCATAGGTAGGTAGGTAGGTAGGTAGGTAGGTAGGTAGGTAGGTAGAGATAGATAGATAGATAGATAGATAGATAGATAGATAGATAGATAGAGATAGATAGAGATAGATGATAAATAGATAAATAGAAAGACAGAGAGAGAGAGAGATGACAGATATAGATAGGAGATAGATAGATAGATAGATAGATAGATAGATAGATAGATAGATAGATAGATAGATAGATGATAGATAGATAGATAGATAGATAGATAGATAGATAGATAGATAGATAGATAGATATAGATGATAAATAAGATGATAGAAGATACATAAATAGATAGAAAGGCAGACAGATAACAGATAGAGATAGATATAGATAGATAGATAGATAGATAGATAGATAGATAGATAGATAGATAGATAGATAGATAGATGATAGATAGATAGATAGATAGATAGATAGACAGACAGATAGATTGATAGATAGATGATAAATAAGATGATAGATAGAAGGTACATTAATAGATAGAAAGGCAGACAGACATAGATAACAGATAAAGATATTGTAGATAGATAGACAGACAGATAAATAGATAGATAAAAGATAGATAGATAGTTTGATTGATTGATTGATGATAAATAGATAAATAGAGAGAGAGAGAGAGAGAGATGATAGATAGCTAGATGATAGATAGGTGATAGGCAGATAGATAGATAGATAGATAGATAGATAGATAGATAGATAGATAGATAGATAGATAGAAGATACATAAATAGAAAGAAAGGCAGACAGACAAATAGATAGATAACAGATAGAGATAGACAGAGATAGATAGATAGATAGATAGATAGATAGATAGATAGATAGATGATAGATAGATAGATAGATAGATATAGAGATAACTAGATGATAGATAGCTAGGTAGCTGGAGAGAGAGAGAGAAATTAGATAGGTAGGTAGGTAGGTAGTAGATGGGTAGACAAGTAGACAGATAGAGATACCCTGTTTCCCCCAAAATAAGACATCCCCTGATAATAAGCCCAATCAGGCTTTTGAGCGCATGGCAATAAGGCCAAGCTTTTATTTCAGGGTCTTATTTTTGGGGAAACATGGTAGTTGATAGAGATAGATGACTGATTGATAAGTAGATCGATGATAGATAGATCAATGATTGTGAGAGAGAGATTAGATTAAGTAGGTAGGTAAGTAGTAGATGGGTAGACAGGTAGACAGACAGATAGATAGTTAATAGAGATAGATGATTGGTAGATAGGCAGATCGATGATAGATAAATCAAAGATAGATAGATGATAGATAGATAGGTAGAGAGAGAGAGAGAGAGAGAGAGAGATGATAGAGAGACAGAGAGAGACAGCTAGATAGACAGACAGAAAACAGACAGACAATAGAGATAGATGATAGATAGATAGATAGATAGATGATAGATAGATAGATAGATAGATAGATAGATAGATAGATAGATAGATAGATAGATAGATAGATAGATAGATAGATGATGGATGGATGGATGGATGGATGGATGGATGGATGGATGGATGGATGGATGGATGGATGGATAGGCTGGCAGGCAGGCAGGCAGCTAGTTTTCATGGCTGAGGCAGGATGGGCTGGGTGACACTGGACCAGTTCTTCTCTGTCAGCCCAACCCACCTCACAGGGTTGTTGTTGATGTTGTGGGGGAAATAGGAAGACGGAGGAGTATTAGATATGTTGACCACCTGGAGTTATTTGTAAAAAAAAAGATAATAAAGGTGGGATATAAATAAATATACCATATTGGTTCCGAGTGCCATTTTCCCCCACCCCCCAGCAGAATGCCAGCCTGCTTTGGAAGTGGGAAATGTGACCCACCTGGACAGAAGTTGGAGCAGAGGCTGCCTGCCTACCATGGCCAAGGTGTTGGTTGAACCATATTCACTGCTACGGTTCCCACTGAACCTAAAAATTTATCTTTCTGTTGCAGAACTTTGCACTTCCAGACTTTTCAATGATGCCTTTTCCCCTGGATGGCCATCTTCTGTAGAACAATGAAAGCCTCATGGGTCAAGATTGCCCTTACTCTGGGGATTCTCCTGGACGAGGCCTTCAAGTTGGCTGCCCCAGAGGGTAAGAATTCTGGGAATTGAAGTCCACATGTCTTAAAGCTGCCACGATTGGAGACCCGTGATTTAGTCCAGGGGTCTCCAACCTTGGCAACTTTAAGCCTGGCAGACTTCAACTCCCAGAATTCCCCATCCAGCAAAGCTGGATGGGGAATTCTGGGGGTTGAAGTCCTCCAGCTTTGCTGGTTGGGGAATTGTGGGAGTTGAAGTCCTCCAGCTTTGCTGGTTGGGGAATTCTGAGAGTTGAAACCCTCCAGCTTGCTGGGGAATTGTGGGAGTTGAAGTCCTCCAGCTTTGCTGGATGGAGAATTCTGGGAGTTGAAGTCCTCCAGCTTGCTGGGGAATTCTGGGAGTTGAAGCCTTCCAGCTTTGCTGGCTGGGGAATTCTGGGGGTTGAAGTCCTCCAGCTTTGCTGGTTGGGGAATTCTGAGAATTGAAGCCCTCCGGCTTTGCTGGCTGGGGAATTCTGGGGGTTGAAGTCCTCCAGCTTTGCTCGCTGAGGAATTCTGGGAGTTGAAGCCCTCCAGCTTTGCTGGCTGGGGAATTCTGGGAGTTGAAGCCCTCCAGCTTTGCTGGCTGGGGAATTCTGGGAGTTGAAGTCCTCCGGCTTTGCTGGGTGGGGAATTCTGGGAGTTGAAGTCCTCCAGCTTGCTGGGGAATTCTGGGAGTTGAAGCCCTCCAGCTTTGCTGGTTGGGGAATTCTGGGAGTTAAGGCCTCCAGCTTTGCTGGCTGGGGAATTCTGGGAGTTGAAGTCCTCCAGCTTTGCTGGATGGGGAATTCTGGGAGTTGAAGTCCGAATTCTGGGAATTGAAGCCCTCCAGCTTTGCTGGTTGGGGAATTCTGGGAGTTAAGGCCTCCAGCTTTGCTGGCTGGGGAATTCTGGGAGTTGAAGTCCGAATTCTGGGAATTGAAGCCCTCCAGCTTTGCTGGTTGGGGAATTCTGGGAGTTGAAGTCCGAATTCTGGGAATTGAAGCCCTCCAGCTTTGCTGGATGGGGAATTCTGGGAGTTGAAGTCCGAATTCTGGGAATTGAAGCCCTCCAGCTTTGCTGGTTGGGGAATTCTGGGAGTTAAGGCCTCCAGCTTTGCTGGCTGGGGAATTCTGGGAGTTGAAGTCCTCCAGCTTTGCTGGATGGGGAATTCTGGGAGTTGAAGTCCGAATTCTGGGAATTGAAGCCCTCCAGCTTTGCTGGTTGGGGAATTCTGGGAGTTAAGGCCTCCAGCTTTGCTGGCTGGGGAATTCTGGGAGTTGAAGTCCGAATTCTGGGAATTGAAGCCCTCCAGCTTTGCTGGTTGGGGAATTCTGGGAATTGAAGCCCTCCAGCTTTGCTGGCTGAGGAATTCTGGGAGTTGAAGTCCTCCAGCTTTGCTGGATGGGGAGTTCTGGGAGTTGAAGTCCGCCAAGGCTTAAACTTGCCAAGGTTGGAGACCCCTGATTTAGTCTAACCATTGTGGAAAAATTGACCTCTCTCACATAGTTTCTTCTTGTTTTTGGTTCGTAGTTGGACCGCGCAGGAACCTCTCCAGCGCATTTTCGACGGGAGCTTCTGGAACATCCCTTCTGACAAATCTCCCACTTACGAACACAAACCAATTCATGTTTCCAACAGTTGCCTCTTTCGAGACGAGCCTCAACGTTGCCACCACAGCCCAAAGTCCGAAGATCCTGGATCCCTCGGCTCCCACCCCTTCAATCCCCTCGGATGGTTCACGTAAGTTCCACAACTTTAGCGAGACTTGAAGTGTTCTGAGAAGTATCCCGTGGCGATTCATTTGTGAGAAGGAATATTAGGCAGTGGGGAAAGAATTTAGCATTGTAGGCAGAGATGTGAACCGGTAGGAGAGATCATGGGTAGCTGCCCACCTGCCCCACCTCTATTCCTATTTAGGCATGTTTTTGAGGACAGGCGCATGTGAGGAAGGCACCCGGGGCGAACCAGTGGTAAGAATATTGTAAACCCACCGCTGGTCGTAGACTCACAATTTCCCACAATCCAGGCCTAGAATTTATTTTGTCATGTTAATGTCGTGAACCTCTGAGAGCTGTCTGCAACGAACTTTCAATTTAATGTATGCCAATTAGCATACATTCAAAGTGACAATAAAGTTATTATTCTAGTTGAGTCTGTTCTATTCTATTCTGTTCTGTTCTATTCTACTCTACACTACTTTATTCTCTATTCTCTTCTATTCCTTATTCTTTTCCTTATTCTATTCCTTACTCTACTCTACTCTACTCTACTCTACTCTACTCTACTCTACTCTACTCTACTCTACTCTACTCTACTCTACTCTACCCTACCCTACCCTACCCCATCCCATCCCATCCCATCCCATCCCATCCCATCCCATCCCATCTCATCCCACCCCATATTCTATTCTATTCTGTTCTGTTCTGTTCTGTTCTGTTCTGTTCTGTTCTGTTCGGTTCGGTTCGGTTCTGTTCGGTTCGGTTCGGTTCGGTTCGGTTCGGTTCGGTTCGGTTCGGTTCGGTTCGGTTCTGTTCTGTTCTGTTCTGTTCTGTTCTGTTCGGTTCGGTTCGGTTCGGTTCGGTTCGGTTCTATTCTATTCAGTGGTGAAATCCAAATTTTTTTACTACTGGTTCTGTGGGCGTGGCTTGGTGGGCGTGGTGTGGCTTGGTGGGCGTGCCAGGGGAAGGATACTGCAACATCTCCATTCCCACCCCACTCTGGGGCCAGCCAGAGGTGGTATTTGCTGGTTCTCCATACTACTCAAAATTTCCGCTACAGGTTCTCCAGAACCTGTCAGAACCTGTTGGATTTCACCTGATTCTATTCTATTCTATTCTATTCTATTCTATTCTATTCTATTCTATTCTATTCTATTCTATTCTATTCTATTCTATTCTTCTGTTTTCTGTATCCTATCCTGTCCTATCCTATCCTATCCTATCCTATCCTATCCTATCCTATCCTATCCTATCCTATCCTATCCTATCCTATCCTATCCTATCCTATTTCCTATTCTATTCTAGTCTAGTCTAGTCTATTCTATCCCTTATCCTTTATTTCTTATTCCTTTTCGTCTATGGAGCTTCTCAGTCATCCAGGTCTTGGTTGTCCCAAAAGTGCTTTTTTCCAGCTGAAGAAGAAGAGCTGAGGAAGCTTCTAGGATGAGAAGCGAAACGTCTTCAAAGAAAAACCAGACAGTCCAGTTGCCTCTTCAAATAAAAAAAAAATCACCTTTGGGATATCCATCACTGGAGGTTTTGAAGAAGAGAAAAGACAGCCATTTGTCTGAAATGGTATATGGTCTCCTGCTTAAGAAGGGAATTGATTTGTTTGTTTATTTATTATTTGTTTATTGATATTTTATTTTATTTTATTTTATTTTATTTTATTTTATTTTATTTTATTTTATTTTATTTTATTTTATTTTATTTTATTTTATTTTATTTTATTTGTATTTATTGGTTCGATTTATATGCCGCCCTTCTCTGGAGACTCAGGGCGGCTTACAATGCCTTAAGCAATAGCCTTCATACTTTCGTATATACCTGCTTAGTAGGGCTTTTGCCCACCCCCCCTAAAGCAGTGTTCTTTTTTATACAAAGTCAGCTTATTGCCCCCACAGTCCAGGTCCTCATTTTACCTACCTCGGAAGGATGGAAGGCTGAGTCAACCTTGAGCCTGGTGAGATTTGAACTTGCAGTAATTGCAGGCAGCCGGTGTTACTTAATAGTGCTTTAATCTACTGAGCCGCCAAGGCTCTGGGTTGGGATAGAAGACCTCCGACATCTCTTCCAACTCTGTTATTCTATGTTTTCACGTTATTCTTGTGCTGCTTTTGGTATAGGCTTTTAGCCTGCTTAAATGGGTCTCCTCAGAATTTTCATGTTCTTGCTTATTACTTCAAAGAGACTAGAAACTTTAATCAACGGCACTCTTTTGATTAAAACACGAGAAGAACATTTACAGGAATAGGAATAATAAAAAAAAGAAATGGAAATAAGGTCTCCTGTCTGAATACAGGTTGGACTAGATCTCCGATCTCTTCTTAAAAACCTCCAGGTTGATAAAACACTCACAACTGCAGGAGGCAAGTCCTTCCATTACTTACTGTAATTTTTCAGAGTATAAGACACTCCGGACTATAAGAAGCACATTAATTTTGGGGGAGGTAAACTAGAAAAAGAATTCTGCCTCAGCCTACCAGCATCCATCGGTATTCATCGGTCTAGCATCCTTGCAGCAAACAGCAAACAGCCTGCTCAGCTTCAGCACATTATCTCAGACTGATTTAGCACAAACAGCTGATTGGCAGTGTGGATCGGCCTCCTGGAATACTGCCAATCAGCTGTTCCTGGCTGCAGGGATTGCCAGAGCCCTTCGCAGCCTCCATGCGTCTCGTTTTTAGCCTCTGCGTGTTGCGTTTTCAGCCTCCATGCGTCGTGTTTTTGATCTCCCCACGCCCCGTTTTTGGTGATGTGATTGTTTAAGTGAGTCACGCCTGATTTTATGACTTATTTGGCCGTGGTGGTGGTTAAGCGAATCTTGCTTTCCCCATTGACGGTGCTTCTCAGAAGTCCGCTGGGATGGTCGCACCTGGGGATCATGTGATCGATGTTTTCAATCAATCAATCAATCCTTTTCCTCTCCTTCCTAGCCTGTAGGCAATTCAAAGCAGATATCGCTTTTCTTGTGGACGAATCCTCGAGCATCGGTCCAGACAACTTTATCAAAGTGAAGGATTTCCTCTTCCACCTGGTCTCAAATTTCCCTCAAATTGGGCCTGAAGGTACCCAGGTAAGTTCTTGTCTCACATGTATTTGTTCAGGAGGGGTCCAGGGTGCTTTCTGAGCTTGGTAGCTCAGTTTTCTTGCATGACCCAACTCAGTGATGTCATTAGTGTTGGAAGGAGGTGAGATTTGCTCTCTGTTTATGTACCCCAAACAGACAGCCAATCCCACTCCGTTCTAGCACTGATGATGTCACCTAGAATGGCTCATGAAACGTCTGCAAGGAAGCCACGACGCTCAGAGAACACCAAGGACCCCCACAGCCCTTCCTTCCTTCCTTCCCTCCCTCCCTCCCTCCCTCCCTCTCCACAAACCCAACTCCCTTGGGTTTAGCACTGATAATGTTATCTAGTTAGGTCATGAATCATCTGCAAAAAAACCACCAAGCTTAGAGAGCACTGAGGATCCCACAATAATAATAATAATAATAATAATAATAATAATAATAATAATAATAATAATAATAATAATAATAATAATAATAATAATAATTCTCCTCCTCCTCCTCCTCCTCCTCTTCCTCTACTTCCTCCTCCTCCCTCCTCTTCCTCTTCTTCTTCCTCCTCCTCCCCTCCTCCTCATCCTCCTCCTCTTCCTCTTCTTCCTCCTCCTCTTCCTCTTCTTCTTCTCTTCCTCCTCCCCCCATCCTCCTCCTCCTCCTCTTCCTCATCTTCCTCCTCCTCTCCCCTCCTCCTCCTCCTTCTCTTCTTCTTCTTCTCTTCTTCCTCCTCCTCCTCCTCATCTTCTTCTCTTCTTCTCCTCCTCCTCCTCCTCTTCTCTCCTTCTCCTGCCCTCCTCCTCCTCCTCCTCCTCCTCTCTTCTTCTTCTTCTTCTTCTTCCTCCTCCTCCTCCTCCTCTTCTTCTCTCCTTCTCCTTCTTCCTCCTCCCTCCTCTTCTTCTTCTTCCTCCTCCTCCTCCTCCTCCTCCTCTTCTTCTTCTCCTTCTCCTTCTTCCTCCTCCTCCTCCTCCTCCTCCTCCTCTTCTTCTTCTTCCTCCTCCTCCTCCTCCTCCTCCTCTTCTTCTTCTTCTTCTTCTTCCTCCTCCTCCTCCTCCTCTTCCTCTTCTTCTTCTTCCTCCTCCTCCTCCTCCTCTTCCTCTTCTTCCTCCTCCCTCCTCCTCCTCTTTCTTCTTCTTCTTCCTCCTCCTCCTCACCTCCTCCTCCTCCTCCTCTTCTTCTTCTTCTTCTCCTTCTCCTTCTCCTCCTCCTCCTCCTCTCTTCTTCCTCCCTCCTCCTCCTCCCTCCTCCTCCTCTTCTTCCTCCTCCTCCCCTCCTCCTTTTCTTCTTCTTCTTCTTTCTTCTTCTTCTTCTTCTTCTTCTTCTTCTTCTTCCTCCTCCTCCTCCTCCTCCTCCTCCCTCCTCCTCTTCTTCTTCTTCTTCTTCCTCCTCCTCCTCCTCCTCTTCCTCTTCTTCTTCTTCCTCCTCCCCTCCTCCTCCTCTTCCTCTTCTTCCTCCTCCTCCTCCTCCTCCTTTCCTTCTTCTTCTTCCTCCTCCTCCCTCCTCCTCCTCCTCCTCCCTCCTCCTCCTCCTCCTCCTCCTCTTCTTCTTCTTCTCCTTCTCCTTCTCCTTCTCCTTCTTCCTCCTCCTCCTCCTCTTCTTCTTCCTCCTCCTCCTCCTCCTCCTCCTCCTCCTCCTCCTCCTCCTCCTCCTCCTCTTCTTCTTCTTCTTCTCTTCTTCTTCTTCTTCTCTTCTTCTTCTTCTTCTTCTTCTCCTTCTCCCTCTCCCTCTCCCTCTCCCTCTCCCTCTCCCTCTTCCTCCTCTTCTTCTTCTCCTTCTCCTTCTCCTTCTCCTTCTCCTTCTCCTTCTCCTTCTTCTTAACAGAAATAACAGAAACCCAGATAGATAAAGAACCAGAAACATTTTTACTAGGAATTTTCAATAAATCATACCCTAAAGATATCAAATATCTCACAATTCACATACTAACAGCCGCAAGGATAATTTATGCAAAAAATTGGAAGCAAGAAAGAACGCCAAATGAAACAGAATTAATAGAAAAAAATTCTAGAATGCGCTGAAATGGATAGGTTAACCAAGAAATACAAGAAAGGGAAGAATCAGACTATTACAAAATATGGAACAATTGGTATAATTGGTTAAAAATTAGAAATAAATAAAAAATATAGGGGGAAGTATTACCGGTATAAAAAAATGCTATTAGATTGAGGAGAGGTGAAGAAACGTATTATAAGCAGAATGTCACTTTAAAATAATGCTGAAGAAGGAAACATAATCCTTTTCTTTTTTGTTTATATGTTGTATAAATGTTTGTTGTGTGTATGTTACGTTATGTTTTTTTTTTAATATTTATAGTCTAATAAAAAAAATTATTTTAAATTGAAAACCACCAAGCTCAGAGAGCACCAAGGAGCCCACAATTCAGCTTGAGCTACAAATATTTTTTTCTATTGATATTTTTTAAAGTCACAATGCATTGAAACTATCATGGGAGACTATTTCCTAAAGTTGTGGAAAAACTCAAAAGGAGCTTGATACAGTTATTTATTTATTTATTTATTTATTTATTTATTTATTTATTTATTTATTAGACTTATATACCGCCCTTCTCCTTACGGACTCAGGGCTGACCAATGGGGAACTTTTAATTTAGGGAACACAGGAGGTTAAAAAAAAATTGTCCTGCAAATGAAATTCTGCTTCTCTGCTCCGTGAAATCCAAAAAAAAACCCACCACAGCCTTTGTGCCCATCCTGGTAACAATTTTGGACTATATACTTTTTAACAAAAATTTCTGTTACTTTCCAGATTTCTGTAGTTCAATACAGTGAAAAGCCGAGGACCGAATTCCATTTGAACACTTTTCCAGACCGGATCCGAGTTCAAAACGCTCTCAAGAGGCTCGTCTATAACGGAGGGAACACGAAGACTGGTTGGTATTGTATCAGTGGTGAAATCCAAATTTTTTTACTACCTGGTTCCTGTGGGCATGGCAGGGGAAGGATACTGCAAAATCTCCATTCCCAACTCCCTCCTGGGGGAAGGATATTGCAAAATCCCCATTCCCTCCCCACTCCTGGGAGAAGGATATTGCAAAATCTCCATTCCCTCCCCACTCCTGGGAGAAGGATATTGCAAAATCTCCATTCCCTACCCACTCTGGGCTGGCCAGAAGTGGTATTTGCCAGTTCTCCGAACTACTCAAAATTTCCACTACCAGTTCTCCGAATTACTCAAAATTTTCACTACCGGTTCTCCGAATTACTCAAAATTTCCACTACCGGTTCTCCGAACTACTCAAAATTTTCACTACCGGTTCTCCGAATTACTCAAAATTTTCACTACCGGTTCTCCGAATTACTCAAAATTTCCACTACCGGTTCTCCGAATTATTAAAATTTTCACTACCAGTTCTCCGAACTACTCAAAATTTCCACTACCGGTTCTCTGAATTACTCAAAATTTTCACTACCTGCTGGATTTCACCCCCTGTATTGTATTCCAAGAGGGACATTTTATCTGTTTTGTGTCAATTCTTCAGTTTGAATTGGATGGCTAGACACCCTAAGGGCTCATAGGAGAATAAATTCTGATGAATTAATTCAGGCCGTCCTTGACTTATGACCATCCGTTTAGCAAGGTTTTACACCTAGGAAGGAAAAAAATCATAGGTACAAGTACAGATTAGGCGAAAACTGTTTCAAAACCAGCAACTGTTGTGGTCCACCAGCAGCCTATGGACAGTGAGGAGGCTGGGGAGGAACATGGGCCAGTCCTGGAGTCTGGGGAAGGCCCGGATGAGGGCTCTGCGTCGGAGGCAGAGATAAGGCCAGAGCCATCTGGGAGTGATGCGCAGGCACCAGAGCCCCCAGAGTCAGACAGCAGAGAGGCAGAGGAACAGGAGGAGCCTGTTCCTAGCACACCTATACACAGAGCTGCCAGAAGGTAAGAGCAGCTAAAGCAAAAGGGACGACTCAGCAGTAAGGCCAGGAGATGATTGCTCCCCCCCTCTCCATAAGACTTAAAAGAGGAACAGAAGCATGTGGGCCTTTTTGCAGGAAAGCAACATTGCTAACTCTGTTTCCAGTCGGCATCTCTTGCTTGTTTCTGAACTCGGTAGGGCTTTGCCAAGTAAGGCCTTTGGCAGGGTGTCAAAGAAGATAAAGGTTGGCGATTATCCCAAAGGATAATTTAATTAGAGTTGGTCACCACATTACAAAAAAAGATGTTAAGACTTTGGAAAAAGTGCAGAGAAGAACAACTAAGATGATCAAAGGCCCGGAGACTAAAACTTAAGAAGAACGGTTGCAGGATTTGGGTTTGGCCAGTCTAGAGAAAAGAAGGACTGAAGCAAATGTTTTATGACCAGTCCTTGCACTTATGAACGTTGCAACATCCCTTCACGTGTTTTGCAATCCGCATGTAGTTATGATGGTTGCCAGCGTCCTAGGATCATGGGATCAGCAGTTTTGACTTCCCGTGCCATCTTCCAACAAGCAAAGTCAATGGGAGAAGAAAGATTCGTTTAACGGCCACATAATTCATTTTAAACAATTGCAGCGATTGTCTTAACAACGGCAGGCCAAAAAAATTGTCGTAAAAATCAGGCGCGATTCATTTAACAACCCTCTTTCTTAGGCAGGGGAAATTCCGGTCCTTTCCCATTCTGTTATTGTCCTTTTCAAGGACCTGGGATAAGCAGATCTGGAGAGTTGATGAAGTTAGCAATATCGTCTGCAGGATGTAAGCTGTTCTGAGTCAAGCTGCCTTCTGCAATTGACCAATGGGGATTTTGTCAATGCCTTTCTAAGTTTCTGTGTTTTCTCCCAGGCAGAGGGATCGCTTACGTGCTGAAAGAAATATTTCAAGTCTCCAAGGGAATGAGGCCTGCTGTCCCACACATCCTGATTTTGCTGACCGATGGTCCCTCCCTGGATGAGGTGCTGCCCCCAGCTACACTGGCTCACATTCTAGGTAGTTATGGATTTCGACCTCTGGGATTCAATGCTTCTGACATTAAGAACGTTTGGATATAAAAGGTGCTACAAGATCTCTGGATTTCCGTGTTCCGCTTACCTTATTGATCCCAAACAGTCATGAATTTCAGTCTCCCTCCCCCCTGTATAAAAGGAAGAAAATAGATTTTTTAGATATCAGAGGGGTCTACCTCCATCTCTATCTTCATCTCCATCTCTCTGTTCCTCTGTTCCTCCATCTCCATCATCTCCCTCTCTGTCTCTATTTCTTGTCCTGCAGGAATCCAAATAATTCCTGTAGGGATTTCAGGAGCTCACGTGGAGGAATTAAAGCAGATTCTCCTACATCGGAATTTAGAATGTCTCTTTCACGTTGACACTTTTGACGATTTGACCCAAATCATCAAGGAACTGGTGGAAATAATTTGTATGGGATCCTGGCAAGGGAACAGAGATATGCCGGAGCATTTGAAGGTAAATAAGTTATTTTGCATCTTTCTTTTTGGGCAGAGGGCAAAGGGATGTTATTCTATTGTGGACTATTCCATAATCCTATATATATTGAAAAGATTATGGTTCTCTTGAGTCCTGGCAAACCATGGCCATTAACGGGCCTAGTGCAAGAATGATATAAAGCAATACAACCAAGGTTGGGTTCTCTATTTATTATTTAGATATTTTTTTAATTAGGTTTTTCAAACCCCACCTCTATTATTTGTTAATAAGAGCTCAAAGGGGTGAACACACCCCAATTCTCATTTTTTTCCCTCCTATTTTTCCTACAACATCAATCTTGTGAGGTGAGTTGCAGGGGTGAAATCTGGAGAACCGGTAGTGGAAATTTTGAGTCGTTAGGAGAACCGGCAAATACCACCTCTGGCTGGTCGCAGCGTGGGATGGGAATGGGGATTTTGCAATATCCTTCCCCCTGGAGTGGGGAGGGAATGGGGATTATGCAGTACCCTTCTCCTGGAGTGGGGTGGGAATGGAGATTTTGCAGTATCTTTCCTTTGCCACGCACACCAAGCCACGCCCACCAAGCCACACCCACAGAACCGTTAGTAAAAAAATTTGGATTTCACCACTGGTGAGTTGGGGAGAGAGAGAGAGAGAGAGAGAGAGAGATTGGCGCAAAGTCACCCAATTAGCTCTCATAGCTAAGGTGGGACTAGAACTCATCGTCTCCTGGTGTTTGTCCAAAGTCTAAGGTAGAACTAGAATTCACCGTCCCCTGGTGATTGGCCCAAAGTCAACCAGCCAGCGTTCATATCTAAGGTAGAACTAGAAGTCACAGTCTCCTGGTGATTGGCCCAGTGTCACCCTTCTGGCTTTCATGCCTAAGGCAGGACTAGAACTCACGTCTCCCAGTTCCTAACCTGGCAGCTTAACCACTAGACCAGGCTGGTTCTCTGGATACACCATAGAGACAGTCTTGCCAGACTAAACTTATACAATCCTCGCCCAATGGATATACTGTGGATTATACAATCCTCACCCAACAGATATACAATTTCTTCCTTTTCTGACAATCCAACTCTGGATTGTGCTGTCTCTTATCCTGCCCACCCCACCCCACCCCACCCCATCCCACCCTTGGAACAGGGACAAAATGCCTTAAGCACATCAATAAATTATTTTCAAATAACTATTCATAGGAATAACTTTAAAGTTGCAATCCTAGACCCACATAGTAGCTGAAATTTAAACCACTTTAACTTGATGGAATGGGACGCAGTGGCTCAGTGGCTAAGACACTGAGCTTGTCGATCGAAAAGTCAGCAGTTCAGCGGTTCGAATCCCTAGCGCCGCGTAACGGGGTGAGCTCCCGTGACTTGTCCCAGCTTCTGCCAACCTAGCAGTTCGAAAGCAAGTAAAAAATGCAAGTAGAAAAATAGGGACCCCCTTTGGTGGGAAGGGAACAGCGTTCCGTGCACCTTTGGCGTTGAATCATGCCGACCACATGACCACGGAGACATCTTCGGACAGCGCTGGCTCTTCGGCTTTGAAACGGAGATGAGCACCGCCCCCTAGAGTCGGGAACGACTAGCACATATGTGTGAGGGGAACCTTTACCTTTAACTTGATGGAATCGTAGATTGTAGACATATTTGGGTTTATCATATGACCCTTAGTTCTTCTGGCTTAAGTGGTGGGGCAGAATGGACTAATTTATGTCCTTTATTCTAAGTTGGCTGGCAAAGTTATGGAGCCCCCAGAACAGCTGTTTGATGACCCGAGGAGGTCAACCATCACCAGTTCCCCTCCTACTCACCTGGCAGCGTTTGCCACGCAAGGACCTTGTGACCCACAATGCTTGGAGGTAAAGCAGGTGTGAACCTGGGGGGGGGGCTCGAGAAAATGGGAATCTGAGTTACGGAGGCCACCTGGGGATTTTTCAACCTGCAAAATGACTTCAGATGAAGCCGTGCTTACTTCTTCTGCTTCGTTCCTGGGTTGCCATTGAAGGGGGAGGGGGGGGGAAGCACAGATGTGGGGGGGCTTAGGAATGTGGTGCCTCAGCCATAACATTTATCAGCCATGAGAACCAAAGTCATATCAATGGACACCTGTCGAAGTTGGGCGGGAACCTATATCTGGACCAATCAGACCATGTGACTTGAGCGACATAGCGGGGGTGGGGAGCAAAGGTGGTATTCAGCTGGTTCGGACCGGTTCGCTTGAAGTGACGACCTACGGGTGGGTGGTGGGCCCACCCTCCCGGGAACAATTCCATCCTATATCACTGTGTTTTTGACACAACATGCATGTACAGACGGTGCGTGCGAGCGAATTGCTCTGTTGTTTGACATCTCACGCATATGTGGATGGGGCGCGTGAGCAAATTGCCGTGTTTTGGTGCCATGCACACGCTCACATTTCCCATACTGGGCGAACTGATTGCTACAGTATATGAATCCCACCCCTGGTGGGGAAGTCTCATTCTTTTAACTATCCCTAAACACGAACGGCGCAGCAGAGTGAATTGCTGTTCCCTAATTGATTTGATTGATTTTATTAGATTTATATACTGCCCTTCTCCTTGCGGACTCAGGGCGGTGAACAGCCAGATAAAAAACAAGGTACACAAAAGTTAAAATTTTAAAACAGCAAATATAAATTTAGCCGATAATTAAAACAATTCAATTTAAAATTAATATCAAAACACTAAAAGTTCTAAAAATTTAACAGGGATCTGGCCAAGCCGGCAAGCTGAAAAAAATACGTTTTTAAGGCCTGACGAAAAGTCCGGAGGTCAGAGATCGTTCGCAACTCTGGAGGAAGATCGTTCCAGAGGGTGGGAGCTACCACAGAGAAGGCTCTCCCCCTGGGAGTCGCCAGCCGGCATTGTCTGGCTGACGGCACCCTGAGGAGGCCCTCTCTGTGGGAGCGAACCGGCCGGTGGGAGGCGATTGGTGGCAGAAGGTGGTCCTGTAAGTACCCTGGTCCTAAGCCATGGAGCACTTTAAAGGTGATTACCAACACCTTGAAACACACCCAGTAATCCACCAGCAGCCAATGCAGCTCTTGCAGGAGAGGTGTCACATGGGAGCGCCCCATTGCTCCCATAATCCCCCGCGCGGCCGCATTCTGCACCAGTTGGAGCCTCCGGGTGCACACCAAGGGGAGCCCCATGTAGAGAGCATTGCAATAGTCCAGGCGAGAAATGACAAGGGCCTTTGCCCGAACCGGATAGAACCAGCTGGATACCACCACTGACTTTGCTTCTACAGAGCTTCGTGGGAGGAAGTTTACGCCGAGGAGGAAGCTACGACCCGTTTGCTTTCGCCACCAAGGGGGAAAAAGGAGAACGAGTGAGTAGATTTCCACTTTGGAAATCAAATAGATCCCTTCCGCCTTTTACGGGGGTCTCCCTCAACAGGAGGTGGGCTGTATTTCTCACCCGTATCCTCTGCTCTTTCCTGCTTTGTTTAGGGATTTCCAGGAAAAGATGGGATCCCGGGATTACCTGGCAGACCTGGACGAGTGGGCCCACCGGGCTCCCCTGGATTAAGAGTAGATATTTTACGCCCTTAAGATCACAATTGATTTGTAAAAGTTACCCTGATGATTTCATTTTTAACAGCTGCCACTTTTCTCTCTCTTTCTCTCTCTTATGGGCAGGGACTCCCGGGCATACAAGGAGACCAAGTAAGTTGCATATGGAGAATCTGTGGAGGTGGTTAAAGTACTAATCTAGAAGCTAGGAGACGGTGAGTTCTAGTCCGCAGCAGGCTTTCATGGCTAAGGTGGGACTAGAAGTCACCGTCTCCTGGTAATTGGCACAAAGTCACTCAGCCAGTGACTTTCATGCCTAAGGCAGGACTAGAACTCACCATCTCCTGGTGATTAGCCCTAAGTCACCCAGCTGGCTTTCGTGCCTAAGGCAGAACTGGCTTCCATGCCTAAGGTGGAACTAGAACTCACTGTCCCCTGGTGATTAACTCTAAATTACCCAGCTGACTTTCATCCCTAAGACAGAACTAGAACTCACTGTCTCCTGGTGATTGGCCCAAAGTCACTCAACTGGCTTTCATGCCTAAAGTAGGACTAGTACTCAATGTCTCTTGATGATTGGCCTAAAATCATCCAGCGGCTTTAATGTCTAAGGTGGGACTAGAACTCACAGTCTCCTTGTGATTAGTCCACAGCTATGGTTGTGAACTTCATGGTTAAGCCAGAACTGGAACTCATTGTCTCCTGGTGATTGGCCCAAGCCATCCAGCCAGCTTTCACACCTAACGCGGGACTAGAATTCACTGTCTCTTGATGATTGGCCCAAAGTCACCCAGTCAGATTTCATGGTTAGGCAAGAACTAGAACTCACCATCTCCTGGTGATTGGCCCAAAGCCATCCAGCTGGCTTTCAGGCCTAAGGCAGGACTAGAATTCACCGTCTCCTGGTTTCTAGCTGGTGCCTTAGCCCCTCGACCGAACTGGGTCTCAGTACTGGATTTGTGTGATATATGAGTGCGTGATTTTGAATGCTCCTGTTTTGGCACCAAGCTAAATCTGTTTTCCCTGCATGGTTTTACTAGGGGCTTCCTGGATTCCCAGGCCCATCTGGGTCTAAAGGAGACAGAGTGAGTTTTTGTTTTGTGTTTTACACTTGTACACAATAAAAACATGTTGATACCACACCCAAGATGTAATAAGTAGCCTTAGTTCTATGCCAGGGATCTCCAAATGTGGCAACTTTGTGGACTTCAACTCTCAGAATTCTCCTGCCACCCATGGCTGCAGAGGTGGGTTCCAGCAGGTTCTGACCAGTTCTGGAGAACCAGTAGTGGAAATTTTGAGTAGTTCGGAGAACCGGTAGTAAAAATTCTGTCTGGCCCCGCCCCCATCTAATCCCTGCCTCCCAAATCCCAGCTGATCGGGAGGAAATGGGGATTTTGCAGTAACCTTCCCCTGGATTGGGGAGGGAATGGAGATTTTACAGTATCCTTCCCTTGCCACGCCCACCAAGCCATGCCACCCCGTGAGCTTAGATACTTGCTTTACAGGTAGTCCTCGACTTACAACCATTCATTTAGTGACCACAATGGCACAATGGCGCTGTACAATCCTCACACTTATCCAGTCAAGGACTACTTGTACACAATCAAAATGTCCAATTAGCAAACCCAAAACAAGGAAAACAATCTCGGGAGAACTGAATTCCCAAAAGCAAAACTTTATTGGCTACACCATGTTGGTACTAAAGAAAAGAAACCGGCTCTGATTTTTCCCGCGCAAAGGTTTGACCCAGTTAAACAATAACTTCTCATTCTCTCCACCCTTGAGTAAGCACATTGTCCAAGTATGAAATGTGTTTTTTTTGTTACGGGAACAGTCCATCTCTTTCCCGAGCACCTGCAGCGGTGACCTTGACGGCTTTCACAATCTCTGCATACGTTCTCCACATTCCATTTCCCATTCCCCTCCCTCCAGTTCCTTGCCAAGTTGAAAAACGTTAAGTTTTGAAAGAAGCAAAGAGGATTCAATCTTGACACAAACTGGGGGTCTTATATTTGGGTAGCATTTGAGAGACAGACCCTGAAAGTCCTTTTTCAAACCCTTTAACAACCCTAAATTGTTAAATCCCTGGATTGAGACATCTTCTCCTAGTCTTCATATTGGAGTAAAGAACGTGTGGATCTCTAAAATACATCATCGAATGAGCCAGATAAGCAGGGATTGACACCTGACAAACCATCAAGCAGAAAGCACACCCAATGTATAATTCACTGATCACAACTGTATGTGCATTAATTGATCCTCAGGTCATGAAAAGCCACATTGTGGGTTTTATACCGAAGTAGATTTGGGCTCTGTCGGATAAGCAGTACATAAACACAACGTCTCTTCTGCAGGGAGAACCAGGATACGTGCTAGGAAGCATGGAAGTCCTCTCAGGAAAAAGCGGGCATCCAGGTCCTCCTGTAAGTAAAAGAAAATATTTTCATAGGTCCTCAGGGCTCTCTGAGCTTGGTGGTTTTCTGGTAGATGTTTTATGACCCAACTAGGTATCATCAGTGATAGGAGGAGGAGGAGGAGGAGGAGGAGGCTTTAGGGAGTGGAGGAGAAGAACGAGGGAGAATGTCACTGTGTTTCTGTATTTATCAGGTGAGCTTTTCTTTTTGGACTCTAAGACTTACTGTAGTTTGCCAGACTCTTATCAGTAAGCTACTGCGCATGTCTACATTCCTTTCTTCTTTTCTATTTTTTCTTTGTTCGACTGCCAAGAAAGGTAGCCGGGAAAGCTGCCAACATGTAGTAATTAGATAGAGGGATTTGTTTTTATTTCTTTACAATAAATATGAGTTTCATTAGAAATCTGTTTCGGTTTATTTTCTCTTGAAAGTATACTCAAAGGAAAATGCCACAATCCACCTCTAATTTAGGCAATTACCCCAGGATGAGAACGGGGCTGATTGCCACTCTGACAGGGGAGGAGGGAGAAAGGAAAGAAAAAGGGAGGAGGAGGAGGAGAGGAGGAGGAGGAGGAACGACTGTGGGAGTTTGGTTGTTTTCTTAAAGACAAAGCTCAGAGAGCACCAAGGACACCAAAGATCTTCCTCCTCCTCTTCCTCCTCCACATTCTCCACTATTCCTTATACCCCAC
This sequence comes from Coluber constrictor foxii, assembly GCA_038048745.1. NCBI lineage: Eukaryota > Metazoa > Chordata > Lepidosauria > Squamata > Colubridae > Coluber > Coluber constrictor. The sequence goes on from JAWJVD010000213.1 coordinate 821,783, forward strand.
TCTCTTCTAGCATTGATCATATTACCTAGTTGGGTCATAAAACGTCTGCAGGAAAATAATAGAGCTCAGAGAGCACACAGGACTCCACAGTTCTCCTCCTCTTTCTCCTCCTCCTCTTCCTCCTCCTCCTCCTCCTCCTCCTCCTCCTCTTTCTCCTCTCCGCAAACCCCACTCCCTTCTAGCACTGATGATGTTACCTAGTTGGGTCATAAAACGTTTGCAGGAAAACAATAGCGCTCAGAGAGCACCAAGAGCTCCACAATGCTCCTACTTCTCCTCCTCCTCCTTCTCCTCCTCTTCCTCCTCCTCCTCCTCCTCCTCCACCCCCACAAACCCCCCTTTCTTCTATCACTGATGACGTTCCCAAGTTGGTTCGCGAAACATCTGCACGAAAACAGCCAAGCTCAGAGAGAGCCCCACAATTCATGGGGGGATATTTCTCCCTTTTCCTTTTCTACAGATGTTTTTCCTCTTCTGGTATCCGGGAGGGTTGAGACAGTCACCCCAAAGCTTCAGATCAGATTAACATCCTCTTGGGAACGAGAAAGTAGAATTCTAAGCCTCTTCCTCGCTGGGGGAATTCTGGGAGCGGAAATCCACAACCTCTCCCAGCTGCCCAGATTGAGAAACTCTGCTCTGATATCTGGCTGAATAGATTTTATATGTTTATTTCAGGGCCAAAAGGGTCAGCCAGGGGTTCCCGGTGTGGCAGGCCCCCCAGGTCTGCCAGGCCTACCTGGACCCCAGGGACCACCTGGCTCGTCAGTGAAGGTATGTAAGATTTTGGCCTAGAGGTGGAGCTCTAGCCTCACAATCAGGAGGTTGTGAGTTCGATTCTAGGTAGAGCCACATGTAGAGTCTCCTTGACCGGCAAGATCCCTTCCAACTCTGTTGCATCTCATTGGCTGTCCTAGTTGTCAATCATCCCCAATGCATTTTTAAAGCCAACCTGTATTGCCTCCTTGGCTTCTGACCAGGGGTGGGTTTCACATGTTGTTGCCACCGGTTCGCCCCATATGCGCATGCTCGCTGCACGCATGGCACCTTCCCCACATGTGCCCGGCCTTCCGCACATGGTCTTTGCTCATGCGTGCACCTTCCACTCATGTGCCCAGCCTCAAAAACATGGCTAAATAGGACGGCATTTCGTCCGGGTGGGCCACCGGCAGTTGCCGCAACCGTTTCGCCCGAACCGGTCTGAACCGTCTGAATACCACCTCTGCTTGTGACTCTAGACCAGGGGTGGGTTCTAATTTTTTTTTACTACCGGTTCTGTGGGCGTGGCTTATTTTGTGGGCGTGGCTTGATGGTCATGTGACAATTCTTTAGGATTTAGCAGAGGTCCTGATCTACCAGGCTTTTAACTGCTTGGAGAGCTGTACCGGTCTACTCATTTGTTTTTGGAGGCACCGGTCTACCACCACACTGCCTTTTACCACTGATCAGCTGTAGGGCGGCCCTTTGAAGCCCCGCGGCAAGAGTTTAAACAGTTTTTTTCCTTCTAGCTGATCAGCTGGGACTCGGGAGGCAGCAATAGTTTGGGGGTGGGGCCAAATAAAAGGTAAGAATTTCTTAACCGTGAGAACAATTAACCAGTGGAACAACTTGCCACCAGAAGTTGTGGCTGCTCCAACACTGGAAGTTTTTAAGAAGACGTTGGATAACCATTTGTCTGAAGTGGTGTAGGGTTTCCTGCCTAAGCAGGGGGCTGGACTAGAAGACCTCCAAAGTCCCTTCCAATTCAGTGATTTCGTTATCCTGTGAAACATTTCTGCACTTCGTGACATCTTCTGTTCTTTCAATTCCAGGGTGAAGCTGGAGACCCAGGCCTCAGAGTAAGTAGTATTTTTCTTCGTTTAGTTTCGGTTCCTATTTTGGACTCCATTCATTCACAACTTCTGGTGGCAAGCTGTTCCACCGGTTAACTGTTTCTCCCTGTCAGGAAGTTTCTCCTCAGTTCTCGGTTGCTTCTCTCCTTGGTGACTTTCCGTTCGCATAAATGCTCATGCCCTGTGCCGACATCTACAGAACACAATGCCTTTGCTATCCCCAGATAAAATCAACAGGGTGAAACCATTCAGGTGGCCCTCGACTTACGACCACAATGAAGATTAGACGTTCTGTTGCTAAGCAAAGTGGTTGTTAAGTGAATCGCATCCCGTTTGACGAGCTATTTGGCTACGCTGGTTAAGCAAATCACTGCAATTGACTTTGCTTGGCTGGGAACGTCATAAAATGGTGATGGGATGCTGCAACCATCATAAATACATGCCAGTTGCCAAGCACTCAAATTTTGATCATGTGACTGTGGGGAACGCCGGGACGGTCATAAGTGCGAGGACCACTCCTTAATCAATTTTTTTTCAGGCATTTTGAACGGTCGCTAAACAAAACATTGTACATCGAGAACGACCTGCACTGTAATGGTTCCTGGTTCCTGCTAAGACCACGACTGGATTTCTACCACATCTAAATCACGAGCTGTCCATCACATTTTTCGACTGGCTCGGCGTGTTTTGTAAATCCAAGATCTTTGTTTTTTCTAGGGTCCCCGGGGCAGAAGCGGGATCAAAGGAGAGAAAGGAGGAAGAGGAGAATTGGTGAGTGGGATCTTCTGCTTCCTAACCGGATCTCATCATCGCGTGGAGGAAGAAGACCTGTAGGAATGTTTTTACTCAAGGGAGATGATACTCCTAGTAGGGACAAAGCAGATAACTTGGTAACCCTCATTTATAATTAGCTCCTTGTGCCTTGTGGTTAGAAGGAATCTCAAAGCCTTCAAAATGGAATCCGCAAACTTGACAATCTTCCAGTTTGTGGACTTCAACTCCCAGAATTCTCCAGCCATTCATCTCTCTCTCTCTCTCTCTCTCTCTCTCCCTCCCTCCCTCCCTCTCTCTCTCTCTGTCTCTATTTATCTATTTATCTATCTATTTATCTATCTACCCCAGGGGTGAAATGCTTCTGGTTCAGACCGGATCGCCCGATCCGGTAGCGATGGCGGAGGGTAGTTCGGAGAACCGGTAGCAAAAATCTCTGTGCACCACCCCACCCCCCAATCCCCAGCTGAGCCGCGTGATCATCAGAGGCTTTTTTTTTTTTACTTTTAAAAGCATTTTTTCTACAACCTCTTCCAGGTTGTAAAAAAAAATGCTTTTAAAGCCTCTGATGATCCCAGCTGACTTGCCTGATCGGCAGAGGCTTTTTTTTTCCCTTTAGAAACATTTTTTCTATAACCTCTTCGGCCAAAGAGATTGTAGAAAAAATGCTTTTAAAAATTAAAAAAAAAAGCCTCTGATGATTGCGCGGCTCAACTGGGCAATTGGGGGAGGGCAGGGATTTTTGCTACCGGTTCTCTGAACCACCTGCCTCCATCGCTATCAGATTGGTTCGATCCGGTCCGAACCAGGAGCATTTCACCCCTGGGTGTATTCTTATCTCAGCGGAAACCTAACAAAGAGATCCTTTTTGACTTTTTCAGGGGAAACCTGGCTTACCTGGTCCGATCGGACTGGATGGCCCACCTGGACTTCCGGGACCCAAAGGTGAAAAGGTACTTGTCCTATATCTTCCAGTAATCAGATAATATTATCAGCAAATTAAAGTCACTTTTTTCAACACTGCACGTTCCAGTCCAATCTTTCTATGTTTTAAAGTTGAAAGCTTCATATTCTCCCATTAAAGTTTTATTTCTCTGTAGGTTCTACCATCCATCTCCATGTACTAATCCGCCGCTTTCTCATGCTTTGGAGGATCTTTCTTTTAAAAAAATTTCTATTTTTTTTTAAATTTAATTTATATGCCACCCTTCTCCGGAGACTCAGGGCGGCTTACAATGCGTTAAGCAATAGCCTTCATACTTTTGTATATTTATATTTATACAAAGTCAGCTTATTGCCCCCATAAACTGAGTCCTCAATTGACCTACTATAGAAAGGATGGAAGGCTGAGTCAACCTGCAGCCTGGTGAGATTCAAACTTACAGTAATTGCAGGCAGCTGAATGTTCTTTCTTTCTTTCTTTCTTTCTTTCTTTCTTTCTTTCTTTCTTTCTTTCTTTCTTTCTTTCTTTCTTTCTTTCTTTCTTTCTCTTTCTTTCTTTTTCTTTCTTTCTTTCTTTCCTTCCTTCCTTCCTTCCTTCCTTCCTTCCTTCCTTCCTTCCTTCCTTCCTTCTTTCCTTTTTTTAATTTGATTTATATGCCACCTTTCTCCGGAGACTCAGGGTGGCTTACAATGCATTAAGCAATAGCCTTCATACTTTTGTATATACCTGCTTAGTAGGGCTTTTGCCCCCCGCCCCCCCCCCAAGCGGTGTTCTTTTTTTATACAAAGTCAGCTTATTGCCCCCACAATCCAGGTCCTCATTTTACCTACCTCGAAAGGATGGAAGGCTGAGTCAACCTTGAGCCTGGTGAGATTCGAACTTGCAGTAATTGCAGGCAGCTGGTGTCACTTTAACACCACTTTAAGCTGCTGCGCCACCAGGCTCTTATTAAATCTCTAGTTTAGAAGTTGAAAATCGTTTCACTCAGTTCCAATCCTCTGTTCACAAACCGCTCTAACTCAATCTTCTCCTCCCGGTTGTCACAGCTTCGGTCTTGGCCAGAAGTGATATTCAGCTGGTTCGGACAAGTTGGCTAAATAGGACAATGCCATCTATTTAGCCACATTTTCAAGCCGTGTGCGTGTGTGGAGGCCGTGGGCAGGTGTGGAGGTGGCCATGCGCATGCCTGATCTCCCAATTGCGTCCCTTTCTGGACCGGGATGCTTTACGCACGGTCACTCACACCCTTGTCACTTCCCGTCTGGACTACTGTAATGCTGTCTACATGGGGCTCCCCTTGAGGAGCACCCGGAAGCTCCAACTGGTCCAAAATGCGGCCGCGCGAGTGATAATGGGGACAACACGTCGCTCCCATGTAACACCTCTCTTGCGCGAGCTGCACTGGCTCCCGATGGTCTTCCGGGTGCGTTTCAAGGTGCTGGTCACCAACTTTAAAGCGCTCCATGGCTTAGGGCCTGGATACCTACGGGACCGCCTTCTGCCACAGAATGCCTCCCACCGACTGATACGCTCTCACAGAGAGGGCCTCCTCAGGGTGCCATCGGCCAAACAGGGTCGGCTGGTGACCCCCAAGGGGAGAGTCTTCTCAGTGGGGGCTCCTGCCCTTTGGAATGAGCTGCCCCCGGATACACGAAGGATCCCCGACCTCCGTGCCTTCCATCATGCTCTGAAGACTCTATTGTTCCATCAAGCCGGCCTGTCCGAATAAATTAATTTTAATGGGTTTTAATAGATTTTAATGGGGTTTTAGCTAGGGGTTTTAATAACAGCCAAATGTTGGAATTATTTTAATGGGGTTTTTTAATCTATGAGTTGTTGCTGTTTTATCTTGGCTGAACACCGCCCTGAGTCCTTTGGGAGAAGGGCGGTATAGAAATACAATAAAAGTTTTTTTAAAAAGTAAGTAAAGTGTGTGTGACCCCTCCTGCGTGATTCCAGCTTTTGGCACGCGACGGGAAAAAGGTTAGCCATCCCTGCCCTATTCCATCCCAGAGAAACGGTTGTCCAGTCTCTTCTCGAAAACCTCCAGGGATGAAGACCTCACAACTTGGTTGTGAGCTGTGACCTGGTTATTTACGGGACCGCCTGCTACCACCAATAGCCTCCCACCGGCCTGTACGCTCCCATAGAGAGGGGCTCCTCCGGGTGCCGTCGGCCAAACAATGCCGGCTGGCGACCCCCAGGGGGAGAGCCTTCTCTGTGGGAGCACCTACCATCTGGAACGAGCTCCCCCCGGATATACGGAGGATCCCGGACCTGCGCACCTTCCGTCGCGCGCTCAAGACCTATTTATTCCAACAAGCCGGCCTGACCTAAGTTATTTTCTCCTTTTAATTATGAATTTTAATTTGTTTTAAATTATTGGGGTTTTAATTATCAGCCAAATTATTTAATTCGTTTTATTCTATTTTAAACTTTTGTATTGAAATGTTTTATTTATGGCTGTACACCGCCCTGAGTCCCCCAGGAGTAGGGCGGTTTATAAATCTAATAAATAAATAAATAAATAAATAAACTTCGGACGGCCACCCAAAACTTGTGTTTTGCAGATATGAATCATGATTTTTCTGCTGGGTTTCTGCTTTAGTCAATTTTTCACGTGGTGTGCCATCAATCCATCCATCCATCTTTACGACTTCCATTTTAGGGTGAGGTTGGAATCGGACTCATGGGGATGCCAGGATTAAAGGGAAATGAAGGAGATAAGGTAGGCGTTGATTCTGTAATAAAGTTTGTCCTTTAATTACGGGTTCAAAATAATACCTACAGATTGTAATAATAATAATACAAGCAGAAATATCTTAATTATATATTAATAATAAATTAATATATAATTAAATATATTAATAATAATAATAATACAAGCAGAATATAATTATATTTAATATAATTAAATATATTAATAATAATAATAATACAAGCAGAAATATCTTTTGACGGATTACGGAATAGTAAACGTCTGGAGCCCTTCCGTCGCTGACTTCAAAGAACAATGAACAACCAGTACAGCTAGTCCTTTTTTTTTTTTAATTGAAAAAGTTTTACAATACAATTTTTATCCCCATTTCCCCCCACCAATCCCACCTCCCATCCACCACCCCCTCCCTTTCCCTCCCTCCCCTCCCCACCCCCCTCGGACTTCCTTTACTAACAAAACATCAATCTTATATATCAATCAATATTAAACAAAAAAATATAGGTGAAATCCAGATAAGATATCATAGGTTTTAACATTAAATAAAGTAAAATTAATCTAAAATATATACTAAACATAAATCATATATAATCACTTATCAGGTACTTCTAACATTATATTCTACCCCCCTAAATCAAATATAAACTAACCATAAGTCATTTATAAAAACTTAACAGATATTCTTAACATTTTTCTAGACAGCAGTATAACAAATATATATAAACTTATTTTTAACATCATAATTTTTCTAAGTAATAATATAGTAAGGATATATAACATTATAAGTTTTCTAGATAGCAATATAATTTCAAATGTTCAATAAAATAATAAAAATATTTATAGACCATATATAAAAAAAACCTTGATTAATGTTCTTAAGACTTTTCTAGACAAAAGTATAAAATATGTATAAACAGTAATGATAAAATACAGCTAGTCCTTGACTTACAATCATTCGTTTAGCAACCATTCAAAGTTACAACGGCACTGAGAAATTTACGACCGTTGCACCATTCCCACGGTCACATGATCCAAATGCAAATGCTTGGCAACTGGCATGTACGTATGACGGTTGCAATGTCCCCGGGGTCACATGATCCCCTTTTGCGACTTTCTGATAAGCAGAGAGAGCCAGATTCGCTTAACAACCTTGTGACTGACGTAACCGCTGTGGTGGTTTGCTTAACAACGGTGGTTAGAAAAGTTGTGAAATAGGGCCAAAAAAAAAATTAAAATAAAAAGCCACCTCCTTTAATCAACCGTCATGCTTAGCAACAGAAATTTTGGGCTCAATTGTGGTTGTAAATCAAGGATTATATTTGTAGTCTCCCATCCAGATACCAGCCTGGTCTGACCCTGCTTAGCTTCTAAGCTTGCTCAAGGGCAAACAGTTGATGCTGAGACAATTCAGCCCTTCAAGAAAAATTAATCCTATCCCCTCCCGCTTTTTAAAAGTGAATTTTCTTTTTCTTTCTTTCTTGCATTGCCTTTCTTTTCCCTTTCCTTCCCCTTCCCCTTCCCCTCTCATCCTCCCCTCCTTGCCTTGGCCTTTCCTTCCCTCTCTTCTCCTCTTCTTCTTTCCTTTCCTTTCGCTCATTTTTTTATATTTCTTGGTATATCTTTGCTGTCACCTCTCTGTAAAAAACAAACAAACAAACAAAAAACTAGCGTAGAAGTCCGTAACCAAATTAAATTCCCCTTTCTCTCTGTTGGAAGAAATATCCTTCTGGATTCAGTTCCAAAGTGGGGAAAAAGACCCTGTATTCATGGAAGTTGCTTGGAAAGATGGTTTAATGGTGGACAGGATCACATGCCTTGGAGATCCTGGGCACAAAGGGCAAAGATGCTGAGAGTGCCTGGGTTTTATGCCCTCCGTTGGGCTTTGAATTTGAGCTTGTGTTCTGATTGGTTGTCAGACTCCCATGGGGTCATGCAGGGGTAACTTTGTAGCTTGTCTTTGTCCCAGGCTTGGTTGAGCCTTGCTGGGTGATGATATAATGAAAGGGCTTTGGGCAATTCCTACTATGGCTCTGCCTGAAGGAGGTAGATCTTTGTTATGTAGAATTGACTAGTCCAGGCCTTAATGGCCCATTGACAAAGGTGTGTGAGTGTGTGGGGGGTGAGTTTCCGCCTCCCTTTTAAGGGAATTATTGTGCCCTTTTTAACATTTCCTAAAATATCTCATTTTCCTAGGAGAGGGGTAGGTGCTAACTCCTTTCTTTTTTCTAAATGGAACACCAAAAATGAAAGAAAGCGAATATTAAGAGAAGGAAATGTTGATTTTGAGCCTGAATGGGGAGCTTTGGGGGAAGAACGGCTGCAAAATTAATAAATAAACATTTGATAGGATGCAATAATTGTCTTCTTTATGTCCCATTGCAGGGAACTATGGGACATCCGGGACTCCAGGGGCCAAAAGTGAGTTTTGAAAAATTGTTTTCCGTTCATATTTCAAAATTAAAGATACCTTCGGCAAAAGCCTGAGGATTTTCTGCTGACGGCTTTACAAGAGGATCCAAATTTAAAATGAAAATTAAATTAAAATTCACAGAAGAAAGTAACTTCTCTTCTTCTCTGGCTCTGAATAATTTTGGATACTCCATACAAATAGTCCTCGTCTTACAACTGAAATTAATCACAGCATTGCAGTTAAGTCATGCCGGTTGTTAAGGAATCATAAGACTATGCCTGATTTTATGGCATCGGTTATTAAGCGAATGCTGTGGTTGTTAAGCCAACGCTGCCATCATTAAGGGAAGCCATTTTAGCCCAGCAAGGTTTTTGGCTGAAAACCAGAAGAAATTGTCAGTTTCTGGCAAAAAAACCCCCACAAAACACAGCCATTTGATTTTGGGAATGCCTCAAATGGTTGTACACGGGACAGACTTGTCCATCAGAACTTCGAAATTACATCATGATTACCTCTTTATTTATTTTTATTTTTATTATTATTATTATTATTTCCAAGGTTAAAATACAGAACCAAGGGGGGAGAGGGGAAAAAATTTACAATAGGAAAACAAACAAACAAAAAAAGAAAATTGCAATACAAAAAGAGAAAAAGTATATAAAACAAAATATGTTTGCATCAGTGATGGGTTTCAAATTTTTTTACTACCGGTTCTGTGGGTGTAGCGTGGTGGGCGTGGCTTGGTGGGCGTGGCAGGGGAAGGATACTGTAAAATCTCCATTCCCTCCCCAATCCAGGGGAAGGATATTGTAAAATCTCCATTCCCACCCCACTCCAGGGGAAAGATACTGTAAAATCTCCATTCCCTCCCCACCCCACTCCAGGGGAAGGATACTGTAAAATCTCCATTCCCTCCCCAATCCAGGGGAAGGATACTGTAAAATCTCCATTCCCTCCCCAATCCAGGGGAAGGATATTGTAAAATCTCCATTCCCACCCCACTCCAGGGGAAAGATACTGCGAAATCTCCATTCCCTCCCCACTTCAGGGGAAGGATACTGTGAAATCTCCATTCCCTCCCCAATCCTGGGGAAGGATACTGTAAAATCTCCATTCCCTCCCCAATCCAGGGGAAGGATATTGTAAAATCTCCATTCCCACCCCACTCCAGTGGAAAGATACTGTAAAATCTCCATTCCCTCCCCACTCCAGGGGAAAGATACTGTAAAATCTCCATTCCCTCCCCACTCCAGGGGAAGGATACTGCAAAATCCCCATTTCCTCCCAATCAGCTGGGACTCGGGAGGCAGAAAGTTGATTGGGGTGGGGCCAGTCAAAATTTCCGCTACCGGTTCTCCAGAACTGGTCAGAACCTGCTGAAATCCACCACTGGTTTGCGTGTACGTGTGATAAGTACTTCTTTTGGAGTCTGTGGTAACTTCCAATGGTCGCTAAATGAGATCGGTTGTAAATCGAGGACTACCTGTACTGTATTCCCTCCTAAGGAAATAGCTGCTTATGTGTGTGTAAACAAAAGACAGTGGGCGAAAAGTAGCTACAAATAATCTTAACTTTTTTTAAAAAAAATTGAATTATTTTTAATTAGCTGAATTTTTTTTAAAATTTGATTTATATGCCGCCCTTCTCCAGAGACTCAGGGCAGCTTACAATGCGTTAAGCAATAGCCTTCATACTTTTCTATATTTTTTATACAAAGTCAGCTTATTGCCCCCACAAACTGGGTCCTCAATTTACCTACCTTAGAAAGGATGGAAGGCTGAGTCAACCTGGAGCCTGGTGAGATTCGAACTTACTAATTGCAGGCAGCTGGTGCTAATCACAATGCTTTTAGTCTGCTGAGCTATCCAGGCTCAGCAGACAATTATTATTTTAATTAGCTTAAAAATTGTTTTGAATTGTTTTTAATTCGCCCAAATCGTTGTTGTTATGCTTAGTTCTGTTTTTCTAGCAGAAATTTCTCCTGAGTTGATTCTGGCTTTCTCTTTAGGGGGAGCAAGGATTTCCTGGGGAAGAAGGACCCCCTGGCTTAAGGGTAAAAACAGCTACAAAGATTTCTTGGCTTCTTTGTCTGTTTACATTCTGCCTTCATTATTTTTATTATTTTTTATAAATAACTGAAGGCAGTGAATATATCCAACGCAGCTTCCTCCTTTTATTTCTCCCACAACAACCTGGTGAGGTAGGTTGGGCTGAGAGAGAGAGAGACTGGCCCAAAGACATCGAGCCTAAGGCGGGACTAAGTCTACGCCGGGACTAGAACTCACCGTCTCCTGGTTATTGGCTCTAAGTCATGCAGCTGGCTTTCATGCCTAGGGCAGGACTAGAACTCACTGTCTCCTGGTGATCAGCCCAAAGTCACCCAGCTGGTTTCATACATAAAACAGGACTAGAACTCACCGTCTCCTGGTTATTGGCTCTAAGTCATGCAGCTGGCTTTCATGCCTAGGGCAGGACTAGAACTCACTGTCTCCTGGTGATCAGCCCAAAGTCACCCAGCTGGTTTCATACATAAAACAGGACTAGAATTCACCGTCTCCTGGTGTTTGGCCCAAACCTAGTTGGTTTTCATACATAAGGCAGGACTAGAACTCACTCTCTCCTGGTGTTTGGCCCAAAGTCACCCAGTTGGTTTTCATACATAAGGCAGGACTAGAACTCACCGTCTCCTGGTTTTTGGCCCAAAGTCACCCAGTTGGTTTTCATACATAAGGCAGGACTAGAATTCACCGTCTCTTGGTGTTTGGCCCAAAGTCACCTAGTTGGTTTTCATACATAAGGCAGGACTAGAACTCACCATCTCCTGGTGTTTGGCCCAAAGTCACCCAGTTGGTTTTCATACATAAGGCAGGACTAGAATTCACCGTCTCCTGGTGTTTGGCCCAAAGTCACCCAGTTGGTTTTCATACATAAGGCAGGACTAGAATTCACTGTCCCCTGGTGATTGGCCCAAAGTCACCCAGTTGGTTTTCATACATAAGGCAGGACTAGAATTCACTGTCCCCTGGTGATTGGCCCAAAGTCACCCAGTTGGTTTTCATACATAAGGCAGGACTAGAACTCACCGTCTCCTGGTTTTTGGCCCAAAGTCACCCAGTTGGTTTTCATACATAAGGCAGGACTAGAATTCACCGTCTCCTAGTGTTTGGCCCAAAGTCACCTAGTTGGTTTTCATACATAAGGCAGGACTAGAACTCACCATCTCCTGGTGTTTGGCCCAAAGTCACCCAGTTGGTTTTCATACATAAGGCAGGACTAGAATTCACTGTCTCCTGGTGATTGTCCCAAAGTCACCTAGTTGGTTTTCATATATAGGGCAGGACTAGAACTCACCATCTCCTGGTGTTTGGCCCAAAGTCACCCAGTTGGTTTTCATACATAAGGCAGGACTAGAACTCACTCTCTCCCGGTGATTGACCTCAAATAACCCAGCTGGTTTTCACCCAAGGCAGAACTAGAATTCACAGTCTCTTTCTGGAGAAGGGGAAGTGAGGCCCTAAGACCATCAGGGTCATACGATATTCCACTAAGCAATGGAGTTGTTAATCCCAATTGTTGTCACTAAGTGAGGACTAACTATATGAAAATCAGACGTTTACTGATTTACTCCACTCTGCAGACTTATCATAAAAATGGCACCATATTTTCATCGTGACGTTAGCTGCATTCCCCCATCATGAATGCAAATTGTAGCTTCACACAACAACTTGTTTATTCTTTTCTTTCTTTTTTTAATCCAGGGTAAAAGGGGACAAGATGGGATCAAAGGAGAAAAGGTGAGGTCACATTTTATGCTTTTCTGTGGGGAATTTAAACCTCATTGTGACTCCCTATAACCCCAGCCTGCACCATATTTTCATCGTGACGTTAGCTGCGTTCCCCCATCATGAATGCAAATTGTAGCTTCACACAACAACTTGTATTTGATGAGAAAGATGGATCTGTTGCAGGGAAGTGGGCAACTCCGATGGGAAACATCTGTTTATTTATTTAATTAATTCATTAAACTTTTATACTGCCCTTCTCCCGAGGGACTCAGGGCAGCATACAGCCAATACAATTTGTTGGGTTGTTGTTGGGTTAAGATTTATGTACGCGCATGTGTGCATGCCTACAGACCTTCACAGAATCACAACCCTATTGTTCTGCCCCCCACAACAGTTTCACTTTCTCACGGGCCCCCTTGGGAAAAAAGAATTGCCCATCCCTGTGTTAAACGATTCATAGCAGGATTTAAGCTGTTCCAAGCCAGGCTGCCTTTTGCAATTGACTGATGGTGATTGTGTCAATGCCTATGGCCTTCAAATCATAATAATTGTGATTGCTATTTTTATTATTATCATTATCATTATTATTATTATTATTGGTTAATCTGTAGTGAGATTCACAGCCTTTGAGGCTAGTTAATAGCTCAGCAGCTCGAGTCCTAACCAAGGACCTAGGAACTGTTAAGGTATCATCCGAGGATGTAAGCTGTATTATTATTATTTATTTGTTTATTTATTTATTATTATTATTATTATTAGTTAATCTTTAGTGAGATTCACAGACTTTGAGGCTGGTTAATAGCTCAGCAGCTCGAGTCCTAACCAAGGACCTCGGAACTGTTAAGGTATCATCCGAGGATGTAAACTGTATTATTATTATTATTATTATTATTATTATTATTATTATTATTATTATTATTATTATTATTTAATCTTTAGTGAGATTCACAGACTTTGAGGCTGGTTAATAGCTCAGCAGCTCGAGTCCTAACCAAGGACCTAGGAACTGTTAAGGTATCGTCGGAGGATGTAAGCTGTTCCGAGTAAGGTGGTTTTTTGTAGAGTCAAAATATTCAAGTCCGGTAAATTTAGAATTATTATTATTATTATTATTAGGGACTTCCAGGCCCTGAGGGACCAAAAGGAGACCAAGTAAGTAAGAAAAAAAATGAATAGAACGAACTGTCTCTTCGCTAATAGAGTAAGATTATATCTGATTACGATTATGTTATCCATTCAGCCGTGTCCGACTCTCGGGCGATTCACTGGGCCATATCCTCCAATCTTATATTACTTAAAAGCAAAATAATAACAGTGTAAGAGAGTGGGAAGGGACTTTGTAGGTCATTTAGTCCAACCCTACTTCTTTGAGTTGTTGTATGCTTTGGATGATGTCAGTTTTGATGTATCTATCCGTTGTGTTCTTTGATATCCTTGTTTCCTTTTACCACTGACTCTTGAAAAGCATAATTGCTTCCTCCAGTTAATTTCCATGCATGAGATGGTCAAAGTAAGTGAGATGCAGTGCTTTCCAGAGACATATCTGGTGTTATGTGCTCCAGTATCTGCTTGGTAACAGATTAACAGAGTTGGAAGGGACCTTGGAGGTCTTCTAGTCCAACCCCCTCCTCAGGCAGGAGACCCTAAAATATTTCAGACAAATGGTTCTCCAATCTTCTCAAAAACCTCCAGTGATGAAGCTCCCTCAACTTCTGAAGGCAAGTTGTTCCACCGATTGATTGTTCTCACTGTCATAAAATTCCTCCTTAGTTCCATGGTTGCTTCTCTCCTTGATGAGTTTCCATCCGTTGCTTCTTGTCCTGCCCTCAGGTGCTTTGGAGAATAATTTGACCCCCTCTTCTTTGTGGCAGCCCCTCAAAGATTGGAAGATGCTATCATGTCCCCCCTAGTCCTTCTTCTCACTAGACTAGACATCTCCCAGCAACTGTTCATCCTATGTTTAAGCCTCCAGTCCCCCAATCATCTTTGTTGCTCTTCTCTGCACTCTTTGTAATGTCTCAACATCTGTTTTATATTGTGGTGACCAAAACTGGATATACAGTATTCCAGGTGTGGTCTTTTAAAGGTGTAAGTCACCTTTGCTATCCAAGGAATACGCAGGTGCCTTCTCCAGCACCACAGCTCAAACGAGTCGATTTTCTTCCCGTCTTACTCCGTAAAGTCCAACTTTCACAACTATCAGTAAGTATTTCAACCAGCAGATGAAATCTTAAAATCTGCTGGAATGTCTCATTAAGGCATCCCAGGGACCACTGGAATCTAAAACCCATCAAAATGGAGGCTACGCTCAAAATGGCGGCTAAAACCCATCAAAATGGCAGCTACAAAATGGAAGCTAAGCCCCACCTTCACATAAAAAGGGGGCCAGACTTTCTTTGTGCAGTTACAGGCAGTCCTTGACTTAAGACCGGAATTGAGTCCGGAATTACATAAGTCATGTCGGTTATTAAACAGGTCACCCCACAACCATGCTCCATTTTACGACCTCTTTTGTGGTGTCGTTAAGTGAATCCATTATTTGCAATGGGTGGGGTTTTTTGCCAGACATCGGAAGTAAATGCCAACGTCCAGCATAATTGTCATAAATTGCAGTCACACGGTGCCGCATATGGTCGTAAATGTGAGACAATTGTTGAGCACTCAAAATGTGATAGTTTGAGCACACAGAGAGGAACAGGGTGACCATTGGAAGTTTGAATATGGATCCTAAGGAGCTCTCTGGCTCCTTTGTAACTGTTGTGGCCTGTCGGCCGCTGACCCCTCCAGCAGCCAAATCAGAGGAGGAGGAGGCGTTGGAGCTGGGATCAGCATCAGAGCAACCTGAGAGGGGGAAGAGGGAATGGAGTTGGCAGAGAAAGAAACAGAGGCGGAGCCTGGGCTGTCAATCAGCCCTCAGATGGAGAGTCAACAGTCCCCAGGTCTGGATGTGGCTGATGAGGAAGAGGAGGAACAGCTGGGCCCAGTGCCTGACGTGTGGATTCACAGAAGGCAGAGGAGAGGAGAGCAGTGGAAATCTATGGGCCGGTCCTTGAGACGGAAGAGCTACTGCTGCTAGCGGAGTTCCACCCTAGCTCTGGGGATAAAAGGCAGGAGGGCGGAGATGAATAGTTGGGACAGACAACTATTCATCTCCCTGCCAGACGGACTTGTTAGGCTGCAGTGAGAGAGAAACTTTTTGCTGGGGCCGCTGGCGCTCCTGATAAAGGAAACCTTTATTTAACCACAGTGGGTTTGTCGTATTTGGGAGCTGGGTCAGAAGAGTAACATGGGGAATCGTTAGAATTGCAGTCTCAATTCCGGACTAGCTGTATGGGTCTCATCTTCATTATTTCCCCCCCCCCCCCTGATATATTGGGAGCTTACAAATCCCTCAGGTTTTACTGTCAAAATCTGAGAGTTAAGACCCAAAACTTCTCACACGCTTCAGGAGGACCTCAATAAAAGAGAACCAGCTCAATGTTCATCACAACATCACTCTTAATTGACCGCTGGCTTAGATTTAATGTTCCAGCCTGTTGCGTTAACACTGCCATTAGTCGATAATGAATTTCTAATGTTCACGAAAAAGCCATCGTGGTTCATTCATCCCTCATTTAGCTTCGGTTCTCTGACTTCTTGCTATTATATTTCTATTAGCGATAAATTGAGTCATTCTACTCCGGGCCGAACAGCTAAGAGAGCAAAATGTGATGTGAAAGTTCAAGAAACTTGAGAGAAATTTTTCTCTGGATTCCAGTGCCAAGTTCAAAACAGAAGGCGGAAGTGTATTTTTTAAAAAGTTAGGATGTGGTTTGCTTTGTTTTCTACCCTTCCTGAATGCATGGGTATGAAAGACAGGTGGTCCTCGACTTACGACCACAATTGAGCCCAAAATGTATGTTGTTAAGTGAGACACAATGAGTTTTGCCCCATTTTTTAAAAATTTGATTTATATGCCGCCCTTCTCCAGAGACTCAGGGCGGCTTACAATGCATTAAGCAATAGCCTTCATACTTTTGTATATTTATACAAAATCAGCTTATTGCCCCCACAAACTGGGTCCTCAATTTACCTACCTTAGAAAGGATGGAAGGCTGAGTCAATCTGGAGCCTGGGGAGATTTGAACTTACAGTAATTGCAGACAGCTGGATGTTCTTTCTTTCTTTCTTTCTTTCTTTCTTTCTTTCTTTCTTTCTTTCTTTCTTTCTTTCTTTCTTTCTTCCTTCCTTCCTTCCTTCCTTCCTTCTTTCCTCTTTCTTTCTTTCTTTCTTTCTTTTTTTAATTTGATTTATATGCCGCCCTTCTCCGGAGACTCAGGGCGGCTTACAATGCGTTAAGCAATAGCCTTCATACTTTTGTATATTTATACAAAGTCAGCTTATTGCCCCCACAAACTGGGTCCTCAATTGACCTACCTTAGAAAGGATGGAAGGCTGAGTCAACCTTGAGCCTGGGGAGATTCGAACTTACAGTAATTGCAGACAGCTGGATGTTCTTTCTTTCTTCCTTCCTTCCTTCCTTCCTTCCTTCCTTCCTTCCTTCCTTCCTTCCTTCCTTCCTCTTTCTTTCTTTCTTTCTTTCTTTCTTTCTTTCTTTCTTTCTTTCTTTCTTTCTTTCTTTCTTTCTTTCTTTCTTTCTTTCTTTCTTTCTTTCTTTTTTTAATTTGATTTATATGCCGCCCTTCTCCGGAGACTCAGGGCAGCTTCCAGTGCGTTAAGCAATAGCCTTCATACTTTTGTATATTTTGTACAAAGTCAGCTTATTGCCCCCACAAACTGGGTCCTCAATTTACCTACCTCAGAAAGGATGGAAGGCTGAGTCAACCTTGAGCCTGGTGAGATTCGAACTTACAGTAATTGCACACAGCTGGAGTTAATGACAATGCATTAGTCTGCTGAGCTATCCAGGCTCAGGTTTTACAAACTTTCTAGCCAAAGTTGTTAATGTGAATCATTGCAGTTGTTAACTTAGCAGGACAGTGGTTAAGCAAATCTGGCTTCCCCCATGGACTTTGCTTGTCGTGACGGTCGCAAAAAGGGGATCAGGTGACCCCGGGACTCTGCGACCGTCATAAATATGAACCAGTTGTCAAGCATCTCAATTCTGATCATGTAACCACGGGGAGGCTGCAACAGTCGTAAGTGTGAACTCACTTTTTTCCAGGGGCATTGTAACTTTGGACAGTCACTAAATGAACGAGGATTGCCATAGTCACTTGATCAAAATGCAGATGCTTGGCAACTGGTTCTTCCTTTTCCTCTTCCTTCTCCACCCCCATCCCCCTTGTCTTCTACTCTACAAACCCCTTTCCCTTCTAGCATTGATGCTGTTAACTAGTTGGGTCCTAAAACGTCTACAAGAAAAGAACCAAGTTCAGAGAACACCAAGGACTCCACATTGTTCTCCTCCTGTTCCTCCTCCTCCTCCTCCTTCCCCTCCATTCCTTCTTCTTCCCCTTCTCCTCCTCCTTCTCCCTCTGCAAACCCCACTCCCTTCTAGCACTGATGATGTTCCCTAGTTGGGTCACAAAACGTCTCCTAGAAAACAGCCAAGCTTGGAGAGCACCAATTTCAACCCTGAGCTATATATTTTTTCTTCTATCAGTAGATATATATTTATGCACAAATGCACCTGCTTATAATACCTTTTTTTTTTTTTTTGCTCAGATTGACGTTTTCTCTTTCTTTTTAGGGCGTTCAAGGATTTCCCGGTGCGCCAGCCATGGGGGTAAATCTCATTTTTATCGTGGTCTCAGCCCAAAGGCCTTTCGGAGGGTCTGAGCTAATTTTAAATGAATGCCAAGCCTTTGTCTGGGGATAGAGGTTGTCCTTGACTTATCATCATTCATTTAGTGACCATCCAGTTACAATGGCACTGCAAAAAAAGGGAACGGTCTTGTTTAAATAACTTTAAACAACTTATTATAAATTGAGGACTACCTGTAGAGATTTACAAAAGTTCTATTATTATGTACAAGTAAATTGACCCAGACACACTGTTTATTAAGGACTTATGTATGTTAAAGAAAAATGTATAAATAACATATATATATATACAGTAGTGATCAAAATTGTGGAAACCTTTGAGGAAAATGTATTTTTGAGGTTTGATGGCTAATAATACCATTTATTTTATTTATTTATTTATTTATTTTTATATTATATATTTTATATTTATATTACTCCCTATAACCTCGGCCTGCACCATATTTTCATCGTGACGTTAGCTGCGTTCCCCCATCATGAATGCAAATTGTAGCTTCACCCAACAACTTTATTTGATGTGAAAGATGGATCTGTTGCAGGGAAGTGGGTGACTCCGATGGGAAACATCTGTTATTGATTGATTGATTGATTGATTGATTCAAGATAATCCTATTCCACTGCTGGAAATGGCCTGGGAATAGGCCAGACCTTCACCCAATGGAAAATCTATGGAGCCGACTAAAGTAACTTGTTAGTCAGAAGTGACACAACATTAAAACCCAGTTAATAGAAGCCATCATTCAATCTTGGTTTCACATTAGAACAGCTGCAGAACTCAAAGACTTGGTTCATTCCATGGGAAGACGTAAGGCTAAAGGTTACCTAACTATTAACTGACATGGTGATCATTTTTGTATATCTCACTTTTTCTATGGTGATCATTTTTGTATATCTCCTTTTTTCTACGTGCTTCACTTTTCTTCTTTATACTGTAACTGCTATTCTAATAGCAAATCCTTCATAAAAGTTACTGCATTATATTCTTGATTAAATTATCTTTCCATTGATATATAATATTATGGTGCTACTCCGAAAAGAAAGTGACGTTATTAGCTAGTTTTAGAAAATACACTTTTCCCAAAAGGTTTCCACAATTTTGGCCACTATTGTATATTTATATATATATAAAAGTGCTGTATATTACACTCACGCTGTAATCACAAAATCTCCAGAACCGTAAAGCCTACAAACTTGAAATTTCCCATGCATGTTCCTCTTGGTTTCTAAGTGCTCACTAAAAAAAAGGATTTTTCAAAATGACCATCAGAGCATTAGTATTTCCTATATTATTATAACATGCTCTGATGCTAATTAGTTAGACATTCTATTCCCCCTCCCCACCTGAAAATAACTCTGTTCCAACTGCCAGTTGCTTTATATTAACACGTTCTGATGCTACCCCTTCACTAAACCGGGCGTGTGTGTGGCCAGCGTGTGATTCATCCAGCCTGTGACCTGCGACATTCTACTATCCCTCCCCCTCTGTTCCAACTGCCACTTGCTTTATATTAACCTGCTCCGTTGCTACAAAGTTACACATTCTACATTAAGTTTAAAGTGTAAGTGTCAATTTATCACACCCGATCACATAGTTTCAGCCAATGTAACTGGGGTTTTGACCAGATTACAAGATCCTGACTTGATCTCTTTGTTCCTAGGTGGTGGGACCTCCAGGGAAGAAAGGTGTACGAGTAAGTAAAGACATCTACTCAGGAAGCCAAAAATGGAAGGGCATTAACAGAACCCCAAAGAAGAAGATAATGGAACTGGAGAACATCTCAAGAAGGTTTTAGATAGATCAAGACAATTAAAGGAGAGCTTTTTGTCACTACAGGTAGACCTCGAACTCAGAACAATTCATTTGGCGATCCTTGAAAGTTACAACGTCACTGGAAAAAAATGTGACTTAGGTCCATTTTTCACAGTTACGACCGTTGCAACATTCTCCACGGTCACATGATCAAAATTCAGCCGTTTGACAACTGACTCAGATTTATGACGGTTCCAGTGTCCCGAGATCACGTGATCCCCTTTTGCGACCGTCTGACAAGCACACTCAACAGGGAAACCAGATTCATTTTACAACCGTGTTGCTAATTTAAGATCTGCCATAATTCACTTAACCAAGGTGGCAAGAAATATGGGGGGAAAAAATTGTGAAATGGGACAAAACTCACGGAACAAATTTCTCACTGAGCCACTTAAGTTTTGGGTTCAATTGTGGTCGTAAGTGGAGAACTACTATTGTTTTCATAGACATTAAAATAAAAGGACCATCTGAATTAGTTACCATCCCAATATTTGCATTTATTCCTGGATGCATTTCCTCATAATATACACAATTTTGGAAGGCATGTTTTTTTAAAAAAAATAATAATAATTCCAGGCTTATTTTGTAATGTTCAGAAAAGTCTAAAATTTGAAGAAAACCTTTGTCAGCCAGGAGATATAAATTAAGGTGGGTCACTTCATTCGGCTGGGAAAAATGGTTCTCTTAGGAGTATGATTGGCAGAGAAATTTGCTTAGCATTGTTTGAGAATAACAAATTTCCACCTTGTTCCCGTGTCTAGGGGGAAATTGGGCCGGTGGGTCTTCCAGGACCAAAAGGCCACCAGGGAGAAGGAGGAGAAAAAGGTGAAAAGGTAAAAGATGATATTTTATCATTACTCATAGACCGTGTTTCATAATAAAGTTTTGCCAAATTTAAATTTGTGATAGTCAAAACAAACATTGGCTCTGTGAAAGCAGCCGAGTCACTTTGAAAATACAACGTAATCTGATGTAAATTTAGAGAGAATTAAGTGGCAAAACAATTTTATTCTAGATCTCTGCTCTCTCTGCTGTCTCTCATCTATTATCTTATCTTTCTATTATCTATTACAGTATGTATCTATCTATCATCTATTAACTCTATCTATCTATCTATCTATCTATCTATCTATCTATCTATCTATCTATCTATCATCCCCATCTATCATATTGATCGATTGATCTTCTATTAATCAATCAATCAATATCTATATCTATCTATCTATCTGGATGGATGGATGGATGGATAGATGATAGATAGATAGATAGATAGATAGATAGATAGATAGATAGATAGATAGATAAAGATAGATTGATGGATGATAAAATAGATGATAGATAGATGATAGATTGATAGATTGATGGATGATAGATAGATGATAGATTGATAGATTGATATTGATGATAGGTAGATGATAGATTGATAGATGATAGATTGATAGATGATAGATTGAAAGATGATAGATGATAGATGATAGATAAATAGATGATAAATAGATAGATAGGTAGATGATAAGATGATAGATAAATAGATGATAGATAGATAGATGATAGATGATAGATGATAGATGATAGATAAATAGATGATAAATAGATAGATAGATGATAGATGATAGATAAATAGATAGATGATAAATAGATAGGTAGATGAGAGATGAGAGATGATAGATGAGAGATGATAGATGATAGATAGATGATAAATAGATAGATGATAGATGATAGATAAATAGATAGATGATAAATAGGTAGATGAGAGATGATAGATGAGAGATGATAGATGATAAATAGATAGATGATAAATAGATAGCTAGATAGATGATAGATGATAGATGATAGATAAGATGGGTTAAGGTTGGATGGATGGAAGGAAGGAAGGAGGGAGGGAAGGAAGGAAGGAAGAAAGAAAGAAAGAATGAATGAATGAATGAATGATAGGACTAGAAGAGTTCTTGGAGGTCTTCTAGTTCAGTCCTCAGCTTAAGGCAGGAGACCCTCTACAATCCCGGTCAAAAGGCTGTCCAACCTCTTCTTAAAAACCACCAATGTTGGAGCACCCACAACTTCTGGAGGCAAGCCGTTCCACAGGTTCATTGCTCTCACTGTCAGGAAATGTCTCCTTAGTTCCAAAGAAAGGTACAGTAGATAACCAAGGTAGATAAAGGTAGCTCAGAAGGAACAGGGATGGAGGAAACGTCTCCCAAAGGGCATCCTTAGTTCTGTGCAAAGTGAAAATAAAAGAGAGGTGTGTTCAAACTTCTTCTTCTTCTTCTTTTTTTAATTTAATTTATATGCCGCCCTTCTCCGGAGACTCAGGGCGGCTTACAATGCATTAAGCAATAGCCTTCATACTTTTGTATATTTATACAAAGTCAGCTTATTGCCCCCACAAACTGGGTCCTCAATTTACCTACCTTAGAAAGGATGGAAGGCTGAGTCGATCTTGAGCCTGGCGAGATTCGAACTAGTGTAATTGCATACAGTTGGATGTTAATTACGGTGCTTAGTCTGCAGAGCTAAAGCAGGCTCTTACAGGTAACCCTACAATATAGATAGTATTAGCACTCTTGGACCTGGGTTCCTGTCTGATTACCTTCAAGGGTTAGCGAGCAGAAATAACTTTGATATTTTTTTTATTTCCTCTCTACAGGGAAGTCCCGGATTTGGGATTCCCGGTCAGCTGGGATTGAAAGGTGAACCAGGAGAAAGAGTGAGTTGGAAAACAGGATGAGGTCCATCTTTTGGGAAAAGAACAGTATGAAAATAGGGAGGAGGAAGAAGAGGGATTCTGGGAGTTATAATCCACTCGTTTTAAATCATGTTGGATGGTGGATTCTGGGAGTTGAACTCCCATCTTAAAACATGCTTGACTGGGGAATTCTGGGAGTTGAAGTCCACCCATCTCAAAACATGTTGGGTGGGGGATTCTGGGAGTTGAAGTCCACCCATCTCAAAACATGTTGGGTGGGGGATTCTGGGAGTTGAAGTCCACCCATCTTAAAGCATGTTGGGTGGGGAATTCTGGGAGTTGAACTCCCATCTTAAAGTATGCTGGTAGGGAATTCTGGGAGTTATAGTTCACCCATCTTAAAGCAGGCTGACTGGGGAATTCTGGGAGTTGAAGTCCACCCATCTTAAACTTGCTGAGGTAGAGAAGCACTGCTCTGCAAGTATCTTCTGCAACATCTGTTGTTGGTCTTGCATTCTTCTCTGCAGAATACTTAGCAGGGATTATACTGCTAGTATCTGCTACGGTATTTAACCGTCCAGCTAATTTTGTTTCCAATGTTTTCAGGGGAATGTTGGTTTATCTGGCAAGCCAGGGCAGAAGGTGAGTCTGTGATTGATTTGTGCGCCATGAAAATTTCTTGCAATCGTGCAATTTCTTGGGGCATCATTAGCATTTTAGAAAATCTCATGCAGATTGCCTCCAAAATTCAGAAATCCCAATACATCTTCCTATTATCTTCGCCGTCACCAGTGATCAAGCTTGTGTGGTGTTGTGTAAAAGCCATCTCCCTTTTTTTAATTGATTTAAACACTGGTTTCATTTTTTTTTTGTTTTTTTTTTAAATTAGATTTATATGCCGTCCTTCTCTGGAGACTCAGGGCGGCTTACAATGCGTTAAGCAATAGCCTTCATACTTTTGCATATTTTTTTATACAAAGTCAGCTTATTGCCCCCACAAACTGGGTCCTCAATTTACCCACCTTAGAAAGGATGGAAGGCTGAGTCAACCTTGAGCCTCGAACTTGCAATAATTGCAGACAGCTGAATGTTAATAACAGGCTATCTAGCCTGTTGAGCTATCTGAGGCTCTATCCAGTACACCAGGGTTATTTAATTCAAATTGTGGCTCTGTGTTTGGAAGATGGGATCCAATTTACAGCACCAGAAATATCATGGATCATTTCTTGATGGCAGCCAAATGTTCAGATCTGAAGCCCTGGAGGGAGAGAGGAAAAGGAAAGAGGGAGGGAGGAAAGAAGGAAGAAAGGAAGGAAAAGGAAATAAGGAGAGAGAGAAGGAGGAGGGAAGAATGGATGGATGGATGGATGGATGGAAAGAGGAAGGAAGGAAAAGGATAGAGGGAGAGAAAGAGAGAGAAGAGAAGAATGGAAGGATGAAAGGAAGGAAGGAAGGAAGGAGAGGGAAAGAGGGATGGAGAGAGAGAGGGAGGAGGGAAGGAAGGAAGGAAGGAGAAGGAAAAAGGGAGGGAGAGGGAGAGAGGGAGGAGAGAAGGAAGGAAGGAAGGAAAAGGAAAGGGAGGGAGGAGGGAATGGATGGATGGATGGACAGACTGAAGGATGGAAGGAAGGAAGGAAAAGGAAAGAGGAAGGAAGGAAAAGGAAAGAGGGAGAGAAAGAGAGATGGATGGATGGATGAAAGGAAGGAAGAAAGGAGAAGGAAAGAGGGAGGGAGAGAAGGAGGAGTGAAGGAAGAATGGATGGATGGATAGATGGATGGAAGGAAGGAAGCAAGGAGGGAGGGAAAAGGTAAGGGAGGGAGGGGATCGAAGGAAGGGAAGAAGAAAGGAAAAGGAAAGATGGAGAAAGGGAGGAGAGAAGGAAGGAAGATTGACAGTTGCCTTTTACAATGCAGAAGTGAAATTTTGGAATGGTGAATTTTTGAAACTGAAACACTGAACATTTTAAATTCTAGGGAGAAGAAGGAAAGAAAGGGGAACCTGGAATCCAGGTAAGTTGTTGGGAGACTTATTATTATTATTATTATTATTATTATTATTATTATTATTATTATTATTATTATTATTATTATTATTATCCAAAATTGCAAATCAATATAGTCCTGGATCCATAAAATTCTTAGTAGGAAAACTATGAGCCAGCTGATAAGGACCAATAACACAGAACAGACCATCCTGAGATGGATGGACGCTTAATGAAAAAGGACCCATTTTGACTCTGTCCTGCACAAGAGAGGAACTTTCAAAATTGGGCCACTCTTCCTTCCTTACTACAAAAATTCCTGGAGCTCAACCATGTTTGCTTAAAGGCTACACAGTTCCAAAAGGGAAGGTAGAGTGAGAAAGAAACTCAAGATAATCCCACTTTGATTTTCTTTCATACTGGATGGGGGGAAAAAAGAGGAACTCAACCTTTCAAAATTGGATTAGCCTACCTTACCACCCATAAGAACCTTCCCAGAATCCTTTCAAGCCTATTTCTTGATTTGGCCAACCTCAAAGGCCGATGGTTGACTCCGGCAGGTCCAACAGGAGGAAAATTTGACCACGATCTACAATTGGATGACTCAAGCCCGTGATGGCGAACCTATGGCACGCACGCCAGAGGTGGCACACAGAGCCCTCTCTGTGGGCATGCACGCCTTCGCCAGCTGCTCTTCTGGTTTCTGGCACGCGCAGCCAGCTGGTTTTCAGGGCAACGGAGAACTGGAAAACAGCTTGAAAATGGCCAGAAGTCAGGCCATTTTCCGGGCAGTTTCTGGGATGTTTTCTGCGCCGTTTTTGGCCTGAAAACGGCCTGAAAAATGGCCTGAAAACAGTTTGAAAACATCCCGGAAAACATCCTGAAAACATCCTGAAAAATGGGCCAAAAACAGTCTGAAAACGTCCCGGAAAACAGCCTGAAAACGGCCTGAAAAATGGCCTGAAAACAGTTTGAAAACATCCCGGAAAACATCCTGAAAATAGCCTGAAAAATGGGCCAAAAACAGTCTGAAAATGGCCCAGAAAACAGCCTGAACAAAATCCTGTAAAATGGCCTCCAAATGGTCTGAAAATGACCCGGAAAACAGCCTGAAAAGGCCCGAAAAGAATCTGAAAATGGCCCGGAAAAGCAGCCTAAAAACAGCCTAGAAAACAGCCTGAAAACGGCCTGATAAAAGGCCTGAAAACAGCCTGAAAAATGGTCCAAAAAATTCCCCGGAAAACGGCCTGAAAACAGCCTGGAAAATGCCTGAAAACAGCCACAAAACGGCCCGGGAAACGGCTGGAAAATGGCCCAGAGAACGGCCTGAAAACAGCCTGAAAAACAGCTTGAAAACGCCTCAAAAATGCCCCAAAACGGCCAAAAAACAGGCGCGCACTGCCCAGCTGGTTTTGGGGTTTCCGGTGGTTTGGCGCATGCACGTGTGTTCCAGTTTGGGCACTCGGTGCCGAAAAACTTTGCCATCGCTGACCTAAGCTGTATCCCTGTCCTAAAGTTTTCAAGCTTTCCTTTCCATGTTGGTTTGATCATTGTTTGATCATTATTTCTCAACTTTGAGTGCTTGGAGATGTGTGGACTTCAACTCCCAGAATTCCCCAGCCAGCTGTGCTGGCTGGGGAATTCTGGGAGTTGAAGTCCACACATCTTCAAGCACTCAAAGTTGAGAAATCGTGCTGAATGATGAATTGTCTAGGCTGTTGTGGCCCCGTCCTCTGAGCCTATCCCATTGGAGGAAGGAAGCTCTGAGCATGAGGAAGAGGAGCCAGCCAGATCTCCCAGCCCCCCCCTTCTGGCACCATCTCAGGTGCCAGCTGAAAGAGAGCAAAGTAGTGGGGAAACAGGTGTCTCAAATGAGAGTGAGGGAGAGACGTCATTCCTGGACGCACGTCAACGAAGGCGAGATAAGCGCTTGCAGCAGCTGAGGAGGCGTGTGAGGGAATAGACCTGAGTCACTGGACTGGAGTCACAGGATCAATGAGTCACTGGACCACACCCAGAGGCTATATAATAGACAGGGTGGTGGTTAATGATCTCTGTGATGAACAAATACTCAATCGGATAGTCATTGGAGCTAAAAGCCGAAGCTAATCAGAGACTTTGCTGAATATTTGTTGTGCTTTTCTTTCTGTGTACTATTAAAGCCCTTGGCAGACGGTGTGCATATCGCTGCCAAGTTTGAGATAAGAACTGTGGAGTGTGCCAAGTGCTTCTTTAACCCTCAACTGGCTGTGTTTTTTGGGTATCTGTAGAGGGGGACAGATCACAGGCAAAGTGGGAACCGGTCTTCACTCCTTCTTGACTTTAGACACATGAAACATCTCTCAATCCTTCACAGGGTCTTCTAGGACTCCCGGGACTCCCTGGAGAACGAGGGATCAAAGGAGATACGGGGCGGCCTGGCAAAGACGTAAGTTGCAGGAGGGGAGAGAACGACGTTAAAGTCTACCCAAAACATGAGAAGAAACTTCTACAGAGGCAAGCTGTTCCGCTGGTTAATTGTCCTATTATGGAAATTTCACCTTAGTTCTAGGTTGCTTCTCTCCTTGGGATTGCTACAATGGTCGTAAGTGTGAGAAATGGTTATAAGTTACTTTTTATTAATGCCGTTGTAACTTCGAATAGTCACTAAATGAACTGTTGACTCCAAGGTCCCTCTCACAGTTCCTGCTTTTGAGCCAGGTCTCAAATAAATACATAATAAATGTCTTTTTTTCTTCTCTCTTTTTTTCCTCCAGGGTGCCACTGGAGATAAAGGCGATAAGGGCGATACTGTAGGTTTATTTACTAATTTATTAATTTATTAATTATTTATTAGTTCAATTTATATGCCGCCCTTCTCCGGAGACTCAGGGTGGCTTACAATGCATTAAGCAATAGCCTTTTGCCCCCCCTCCCCCCACTAAGCAGTGTTCTTTTTTATACAAAGTCAGTTTATTGCCCCCACAATCCGGGTCCTCATTTTACCTACCTCAAAAGGATGGAAGGCTGAGTCAACTTTGAGCCTGGTGAGATTTGAACTCGCAGTAATTGCAGGCAGCTGGCAACTAAGTGCTACTTTAACGGCACTTAGCCCACAGCGCCACCAGGCATATTCCCTTCTCTTTCTGTGAGACTGTTGTGACCCAGGCCCACGTAGTTGATATTAAATGCAAAACAGTTCCAAAAAACAAACAGGTTTTATTAAAACTGCTGAGAATTAACTCATTCTCATCTTATTCTAAATGAAAGGAAAGCAAAGTTCTCAAAACACCATCCTTCAGTTTATCTCTGACCTTGGGATAATTAGGCAAACTGCCAAAGGCTTTTCTTGGCCACAGTTCAGGAACAGAAGAAATAATTACAGCCAAACAAGAAGCAAATCTCTCAACGTTGTTTTCCGGCAAAGAGCCCAAGAGCCATTGCTGGTCTTTTAAGCCTTATGGGAGGGGCCAATCATCTCCTGGCCTTACTCCCGAGTCGTCCTCTCTGTTTTAGCTGCTCCTGCCTTCTGGCAGCTCTTCTCATGCATGCACTAGGAACAGGCTCCTCCTGTTCCTCTGCCTCTCTACTGTCAGCCTCTGGAGGCTCCGGAGTCCACACATCACTCCCTGGTGGCCCTGGCCCCATCTCTGCAGAGCCCTCATCCAGAATAGAATAGAATAGAATAGAATAGAATAGAATAGAATAGAATGGAATGGAATGGAATGGAATGGAATGGAATGGAATGGAATGGAACGGAACGGAACGGAACGGAACGGAACGGAACGGAACGGAACGGAACGGAACAGAACAGAACAGAATAGAATAGAATAGAATAGAATAGAATAGAATAGAATAGAATAACAGAGTTGGAAGGGACCTTGGAGGTCTTCTAGTCCAACCCCCTGCTTAGGCAGGAAACCCTACACCACTTCAGACAAATGGTTAACCAACATCTTCTTAAAAACTTCCAGTGTTAACTTTTTGGTTTTTTGTTAAATTTTGTGCTAACATACAGTTCCCTTCCTGATCTCTAAATGAAAATCAGAAAAAGTTTGAAGAATATTTGCAAAAATTATTCTTGGAAGATCCCTCAAAAAAAAAAAAATCCTTTCTCCTTTGATTATTTTAGAGTCTTCCTGTGGAAAACACCATCCTCATCAAAGGCGAGAAGGTATACAGTATGTATATATATATTTTTTCCTCGGTTGGAAAGTCACAGACTATTTCTTAATAGCTGAGAGGTTATGGACAGTAAAGGATGCTAAACCACGTTCTTATTTATTTATTTATTTATTTATTAAATTTGTATACCGCCCTTCTCCTGACGGACTCAGGGCGGTGAACAGCCAATTAAAAAACCAATACAAAAGTTAAAATCATGCTAAAACAAATATAAATTAGGCTGAAATTTAAAACCAATAAAATCCTAAAATTTTAAAAAATAGAGGGGATCAGGCCAGTCCTGCAAGTTGAAAAAGATAGGTCTTCAGAGCTCGACGGAACGTCCGGAGGTCAGCTATTGTTCTCAGTTCTGGAGGAAGATCGTTCCAGAGGGTCGGGGCTGCCACAGAGAAGGCTCTCCCCCTGGGGGTCACCAGCCGACATTGTCTGGCTGATGGCACCCTGAGGAGGCCCTCTCTGTGGGAGCGAACCGGCCGGTGGGAGGCAATTGGTGGCAGAAGGCGGTCCTGTAAGTACCCTGGTCCTAAGCCATGGAGCGCTTTAAAGGTGATTACCAACACCTTGAAACGCACCCGGAAGTCAACCGGCAGCCAATGCAGCTCACGCAGGAGAGGCGTCACGTGGGAGCGCCCTGTCGCTCCCATAATCCCCCGCGCGGCCGCATTCTGCACCAGGTGAAGCCTCCGGGTGCATCCCAAGGGGAGCCCCATGTAGAGAGCATTACAGTAGTCCAGGCGGGACGTCACGAGCGCCTGAGTGACTGTGCGTAGGGAGTCCCGATCTAGAAAGGGCCGCAACTGGCGTATCAGGCGAACCTGATAAAAAGCCCCCCTGGCCACAGCTGTCGCATGATCCTCTAATGACAGCCGTGGATCCAGGAGGACGCCCAAGTTGCGAACCCTTTCCGTGGGGGCCAATGATTCACCCCCAATAACCAGCGATGGAGTCAGCTGGCTATATCGGGACGCCGGCAGCCACAGCCACTCGGTCTTGGAGGGGTTGAGTCGAAGCCTGTTTCTCCCCATCCAGACCCGCACGGCTTCAAGGCACTGGGACATCACTTCCACGGCATCGTTGGGGTGGTCTGGGGTGGAAATGTACAGCTGAATGTCATCAGCGTACTGATGGAATTCCACCCCAAAACCACGGATGATCTCACCCAGCGGCTTTACATAAATGTTGAACAGAAGGGGCGAGAGGACCGACCCTTGTGGTACCCCACACATTAGGCGCCTCGGGGTCGACCGCTGCCCCCCTGTCAACACAGATTGCGACCGGTCGGAGAGGTAGGAGGAGAACCACCGTAAGACGGTGCCTCTCACCCCCAATCCCTCCAACCGGCGCAACATGATACCATGGTCGATGGTATCAAAAGCCGCTGAGAGGTCTAACAGCACCAGGATAGAGGAGTACCCCCTATCCCGGGCCCTCCAGAGATCATCCACCAACGCGACCAATGCCGTTTCAGTGCTGTAACCAGACCTGAAGCCGGACTGGAGCGGGTCTAAATAGACAGCTTCATCCAGGTACCGGGGGAGCTGCCACGCCACCACACTCTCAACAACCTTCGCTAGAAAGGGAAGGTTGGAGACTGGACGATAATTAGCCAAAACAGCTGGGTCCAGGGAGGGCTTCTTGAGGAGGGGCCTCACCACCGCCTCCTTCAAAGCGGTCGGTAGGGCACCCTCACTCAAAGAAGCGTTTATAATCTCCTGGAGCCAGCCTCGTGTCACCTCCCGGGAGGCCAGCACCAACCAGGAGGGACACGGGTCCAATAAACATGTGGTAGCGTTCAGTCTTCCCAGAATCCTGTCCATGTCCTCGGGAGCCACAGGATCGAACTCAGCCCAGATAACACTCTCAAGACCGGGCTCAGTCATCTCGCCTGAACTAACCCAGTCGGCGGCCAGATCATCCCGAATCTGAGTTATTTTATCATCCAGATATTGAACAAAGTCCTCAGCACGTCCCTGCAACGGGAATTGACTCGCTGTGTGGTAGGAACTCACAATCTACCATAGAATTTGTGGGACCTAAACAACCACATCTTAAGGCATAATATGACTTCTTTCCTTGTTCACTGCATGTTCTCACTTCATGAGAAGTGATGGTATTGCTTTGTACTCCAGTGGTGAGACCACACTTGGACCACACACTGGGTTTGTGGTGACATTTCTGGTCACCACAAACCCAGAAAAGATGCTGAGATCTTAGAAAAAGAGTGCAGAGAAAGAAGTTCAGGGGTCTCTGGAGGCTGTGAAGAATGGTTGTGGGAACTGGGAACGTTTAATCTAGAGAAGAGAAGGACGAGGGGTGACATGATAGCAGTCTTCCAATATTTGAGGAGTTGCCACAAAGAAGAGGGAATCAGGTTGTTCTCCAAAGCACCTGAAGGCAGGAGAAGAAACAATGGATGGAAACGAACCAAGGAGAGAAGCAACCTAGAACGAAGGAGAAATGGACATTTAAGAACAATCCATCAGTGGAACTGCTTTCCTCCAGAAGTTGTGGGTGATCCATCATGGGAGGTTTTCAAGAAGAGATTGGACAACCATTTGTCTGAAATGTATGAGGTCTCCTGCCTAAGCAGAGGGTTGGACTAGAAGACCTCCAAGGTCCCTTCCAACTATTTTATTCCGCCTTAAAATAGGTTTACCTAGTCCAGGGTGCTGGACTAGCCCTGGGGAGGAGAAACTTCCTGACAGAATAATCAATCCATGGAACGACTTGCCACCAGAAGTTGTGAGTGTTCCATCCCTGGTGGCTTTCAAGAAGAAAACGAATCATGTTCAACGAATCCTGCGGTCGGTCGTTCAGCAAATCTGTTTTCCTCCACTGGGCTTGCTTGTTGGAAGTCAGCTGAGAAGGCCACCAATGACGATCACATGCCCCGAGATGGTGCAACCATCGTAAATATATGCCAGTTGGCCAAGAATCCAAATGTTAATCACGAGACCATCGCAGTGCTATGATCATTGTAAACGGGGGTGGGATTGAAAAGTTTTAGCAACTGGTTCTGTGCCCAGTTGCTGGGTGGGCGTGGCCATGGGGGCATGGCCTACTCAGCCTCCTGCACCATGGAGGCGGCGATTTTGCCCTCCCTAGGCTCTGGAGGCTTTTCGCCGCGTGAAGACTCCTGAGAGCGGAGGGGCGGGCAGGGGCCAGCCAGTCCTTGCAACTACCAGTTTAGCAAGCGTTTCGCCCGAACCGGTCTGAACCGGCTGAATCTCACCCTTGGTTGTAAGTGAGAGGACCGAGCGATAAGTCACTGCTTTCTGTGCCTCAGATAGTTGCTAAGGAAACGGTTGTAAACTGAGGGCTTCCTATAGTGAGGAGGAAACCGTTGAAGAAGCTTCTAGAAAGCTTCTTCTAGAAGCTTCTAAAAGCAGGCGATTTCTCCCGTTGAGTAAGAAGATTCAAGGATGAACGTTTCAGATCCGTGAGTCGGATGTCCTTCATTCCACCGGAATCTGTCAAAGCAGACACCGGATTTCTGTGAAATGAAGTCCATCAGGCATGGAATTCATTCCTCCGAGATCTTCCTTCAAGGCCTCCTCAAATGTCCAGCTGGAGAAATGGTATCGAGGACATCATCCTAGCAGCCAAATGTCGATTAGTCCACTCCATTGTGCTCCCAGTAGCTACCTACAGTTGTGAAAGGATTTCTACCTCCTTTCAGCCTGTCTGCAAGGAATATAATAAAGGTGACTAACACGCTAACTACCGGTAATTAACAAGGATCTGAAAGGAATATCACAGCCGTGTTACTATTTTCCTCCATCGATTTATTTAGCTGATGGCTTTAGAGAACACTAATCTCTACTTGCTTTTTAGTACAGGTGAAAGATTAAATTATCGAATCACCCCAGAACAGGTAGCTTCAAACATTTTTGTTTTCTTTCCCAGGGGGACCCTGGACCAGTTGGCAAAACAATGGATATCAAGGTGAATACATATAGTTCTCAATTTATTTTTTATTTTTTATTTATTTTTGGTGCTCAGGGGACATTTTATATAAGCAAGCATCTCCGATAAACATGTTGTAATCTAACACAGGGGCCTCCAACCTTGGCGACTTTAAGACTTGTGGACTTCAACTCCCAGAATTCCTCAGCCAGCAAAGCAAAGAATTCTGGGAGTTGAAGTCCACAAGTCTTAAAGTCTCCAAGGTTGGAGACCCCTGATCTAACATGTAATGTAAGCCATTATTTCTATATTATCTGTACATGGTCAATGAATACGTATTTTTTTGCTTTTTAAAAATTTTTTATATAGGACCTGGAACGACTTTTGGAAGCTTATGGGATCAAGGTATGTGACCTTCTTGTCTACAAATGACATTAAACGACAAACCACTTGATTTCTTGTTATTAGGTGAAGCTCATGGAAATATCCGCATCATCCACCAGCTTCAAGAGACCTGAAATAACATTTGGGCGAAACTTAATCCGGACATAAAAATTATATTTCATGCCTTAGAAATTGGACATCTTGGATTATTGGGTGTGTGTGTGTGTGTAGACAGATGTTTTAAGGAACAAGTTAAACATGTGATTAAATTGTAGTCATAACTCAAGGAGAAACTTCCTAACAGGGAGAACAATTAATCAGTGGGACAGCTTGCCACTGGAAGCTTTTAAGAAGAGGCTGGACAGTCCCTTGTCTGAAATGGAATAGGATCTTCTGCTTGACAAGAGGGCTGGACTAGAGGACCTCTAAGGTCCCTTCCAGTTTTATTCTGATTGATTGATTGATTGATTAAATGAATAGTTGAATGTCAAAGGCTACTGTAGATTTCCTTAGTCTGGTAAACTGGTATCATTCAGAAGACTACGGCTCCCGGCATTCCTAGCTAACATACAGTACGATGAAGGAATTCTGACAAAACCGTAATCCCAGCAAATCTGGAAGACCCTTAAATTCTGAAAATTCTCATTATTTTCTCGTTCAGGTGTTCTGGTTGGGCTTCCTGTTGGTGGTAGAACAGGATCAACCCCATTTTTTAATATATTTTTTTTTAATTTGCAGCTGGCCCTGTTGAAGGAATTGACCGACCTTCTTCTGCAGGGTGGGGTACAAAAGATAATTCACCAGGTTGCTGATGCCAAGAAGGAAAAGGAGAAGGAGGACGGGAAGAAGAAGAAGAAGAAGCAACAATCAAAGCCCCAAAACTCCACGGTGAGGATCTAAGGCGCATCTTGCTCTGGAAGGGGGAATCTGAAGTTCGGACTGACTTGGGATCCAAACATTTTGTTGTTTTACTATCAAGGAGAGGAGAGGGGAGGGGAGGGGAGGGGAGAAAGAGAGGGAGGGAGGGAAGGAAGAGGAGAGGAGAGGGAGGGCGAAGAAAGGAGAGGAAGAAAGTAGAAGGGAGGGGAAGGAGGGAAGAGGAGAGGGATGGAGAAGGGAGGAGAAGAGAGGACAGAGGAGAGAAGGGGAGGGAGGGAGGAGGAGAGGGAGGGAGGAAGAATGAAGGGGAGGAGGAGGAGGAAAAGAGAAGGAGGGAGGAAAGGAGAATGAAGGGGAGGAGGAGGAAAAGAGAAGGAGGGAGGAAAGGAGAATGAAGGGAAGGAGGAGGAGGAAAAGAGAAGGAGGGAGGAAAGGAGAATGAAGGGGAGGAGGAGGAGAAGAGGAGAGGGAGGGAGGAAGAGAGGAGAAGGCAGGGGAGAGGAGAAAGGGAGGGAGGGAGGAAGAGAAGAGAGGGGAGAGGAGAGAAGAGGAGGGAGGAGGAGTGGGAGGGAGGAAGAGAGGAGAATGCAGGGGAGGAGGAGGAGGAGAGAGGGAGGGAGGAAGAGAGGAGAAGGCAGGGGAGAGGAGAGAAGAGAAGAGGAGGGAGGAGGAGAGGGAAGGAGGAAGAGAGGAGAATGAAGGGGAGGAGAAGGAGGAGGAGAGAGGGAGGGAGGAAGAGAGGAGAAGGGAGGGGAGAGGAGAGAAGAGAAGAGAAGAGGAGGGAGGAGGCGAGGGAGGGAGGAAGAGAGGAGAAGGGAGGGGAGAGGAAAAGAGAGGGAGGGAGGGTGGAAGAGAGGAGAGGAAGAAAGGAGAATGGAGGGGAGGGGAGAGAAGAGAAGAGAAGAGAGGGAGGGAGGAGGAAGAGAGGAACGGAGAGGAGAGGAAGGAAGGGGAGAAGGGGGAGAAGGAGATGAGGGGGAGAGTTGGGGAAGAAGAGAGAAGGATAGGAAAGAGGAAACAGGAGGGATGGAGGAAGGAAGCAAAGGAAGGAAAGGAAAGAAGGAAGGAAGGGATTAAGGAAGGAAGGAAGGAAGGATAATGGAAGGAACAAAGAAAAGACAAGAGATATGGACCCCATGATTTCAGTCCCGGATACAAAATCTTTCTCCCAAATACTGTGGTCATTTTTTTAAAAAACTTTTCCTCACGCTCCTAAACTCCACTTTCATGTTGTGTTAGGTTATCACTCCAGAAAGCCTTCCCTCTGCAAGGCATCAGGAAACACGGGGTGTTGTGGTGTCTGAAGCAACAACCAGCTCCCAGAAAAATCGGGATGAGCTGGAAGTTTGGGAAACGCCTCACGTTCCCACATTACCGAAGAGAGCTGAACCTCAGGATGGAAGAGGGGAACCTTCTCAAAACGTCACTGCTGAGAGCAAGGAGGCAATTTTGAGGAAACACGCAAAGGTAAAGTTTCCACACGGCCATTCTACATCTCACGGAATTACAGGTTGTCCTCGACTTACGACCACAACTGCGCCTAAAATTTCTGTCACTAAGTGAGACAGGTGTAAAGTGAGTTTGGCTCCATTTTGCGATCTTCCTTGCCACGCGATTTAGTGCTTAAGGGACTAAGTTAGAAAGTGGGAGATGATGAGTTCTAGTCCTGTCTTACTAGGCATGAAAGCCAGCTGGGTGACTTTGGGCCAAACATCAGGAGATGGTGAGTTCTAGTCCTGCCTTATGTATGAAAACCAACTGGGTGACTTTGGGCCAAACACCAGGAGACGGTGAATTCTAGTCCTGCCTTATGTATGAAAACCAACTGGGTGACTTTGGGCCAAACATCAGGAGACGGTGAGTTCTAGTCCTGTCTTATGTATGAAAACCAACTGGGTGACTTTGGGCCAAACACCAGGAGACGGTGAGTTCTAGTCCTGCCTTATGTATGAAAACCAACTGGGTGACTTTGGGCCAAACACCAGGAGACGGTGAATTCTAGTCCTGCCTTATGTATGAAAACCAACTGGGTGACTTTGGGTCAATCACCAGGAGAGAGTGAGTTCTAGTCCTGCCCTATATATGAAAACCAACTAGGTGACTTTGGGCCAAACACCAGGAGATGGTGAGTTCTAGTCCTGCCTTATGTATGAAAACCAACTGGGTGACTTTGGGTCAATCACCAGGAGATGGTGAGTTCTAGTTCCATTTTAGGCAGGAAAACTGGCAGGGTGACTTCGAGTTAATCCCCAGGAAACAGAGAGTTCTAGTCCCACCTTATATACGAAAGTCAACATGGGTGACTTTGAACCATTCGCTCTCCCTCAGCCCGAACTACCTCACAGGGTTGTTGTTGTGGGCAAAATAGGAGGAGTGTGTGTGTTCATTGCTTTGAATTATTGGTAAAAATAATAAAGGCGGGATACAAATAAAGAATGGAGGGGTACAAATAAATGAGTGAGTAAATGAGTGAGTGAATGAGTGAATAAACAAGCAAATAACAAATAAATAAATAAATTATAAATAAATAACGAAAGAAAGGAAGGAAGGGGGGGCAGAGAGAGAGAGAGAGAGAGAGAGAGAGAGAGAGAGAGAGAAAGAAAGAAAGAAAGAAAGAAAGAAAGAAAGAAAGAAAGAAAGAAAGAAAGAAAGAAAGAAAGAAAGATCATCTCACCTGATGCTTTCCTGCCTTAGGGGCATCAAAATGAATCCTTTGTCAGCAATTATTGCAGTGTCCACCAGAGGGCAGTAAACACATAGATCAAATCTGGCTCACTCCTCTTAAAACGGAATTATTTTATGCCTACCCAAGATTCAGACAGAAAGGAAGGAGAAAGAATAGCAGAATAACAGAATAACAGAATCGGAAGGGACCTTGGAGGTCGTCCAATCCAGCCCTCTACACCACTTCAGACAAATGGTTGTCCAATCTCTTCTTAAAAACCTCCTGTGATGGGGAAGGAAGGGAGGGAGGGAGAGAGGAAGGAAGAAGGGAAGGAAGGAAGGAGAGAGAGTGGAAAGGAAGGAAGGAAAGAGGGAGACAGGGAAGGAAGGAAGGAGGAAGGGAGGGAGGGAGGGAGGGAGGGAGGGAGGTAGGAAAGAGGGAAGGAAGGAAGGAGAGGGGGTGGAAACGAAGGAAGGAAAAAGGAAGGCAGGGAAGGAAGGAAGGAAGGAGTGGGGGTGGAAAGGAAGGAAGGAAAGACGGAGGGAGGGAGGAAAGGAAGGAGGAAGGGAGGGAGGGAGAGAGAGAGGGAGGGAGGAAGGAAAGAGGGAAGGAAGGAAGGAGGGGGTGGAAAGGAAGGAAGGAAAGATGGAGGGAGGGAAGGAAGGAAGGAAGGAGTGGGGGTGGAAAGGAAGGAAAGACGGAGGGAGGGAGGAAAGGAAGGAGGAAGGAAGGGAGGGAGGGAGGAAGAGAGAGGAAGGGAAGTAGGAAGAAAGGAAGAAGAGGGGGTGGGAAGGAAGGAAGGAAAGAGGGAGGCAGGGAGGGAGGGAAAGAAGGAAGGAAGGAGAGGGTGGAAAGGAAGGAAGGAAAGACGGAGGAAGGGAGGAAAGGAAGGAGGGAGGGAGGGAGGGAGGAAGGAAAAAGAATAGCAGAATAACAGAATAACAGAGTAACACAATTGGAAGGGACCTTGGAGGTCTTGTAATCCATCCCCCTACACCACTTCAGACAACATGGCTGTCCAATCTCTTCTTAAAAACATCCAGCATTTCTACTACAGGAAGACACGTAGCAGTAATTGCGAAATAAAAGAGAGAAAATTCTCACAGGCGGCCACCTTGTCACCAAGTAAATAGGATGGACAATCACCGTTCACCTACCGGCACTTTTCTGAAATTTCCCTGGAGTTGACACCCCCATTTTTGAGGAAAAATAATAGCTAATATTATCTTTCATCGTCATGTCAGCCTGGCGTGAAGTGAATTCACAGGCTGACGGTGAAGACGGGAATGAAGATGGACGGTGAGGGTTTTTTTTATACAAATGTAAAATAAATCAAAATTACTCGGGCAAAGAAAGAGAACGGCCGACAAGATCCTGAGGGATAAGGCGATTTCCATATCCATCAAAGAGATCAGTTTTCTTTGAATCATTTTTCCCACTTTTCCTAACAATACTTGCCCGCAGGAAAAAAAAATATACCGTATTTTTTGGAGTATAAGACGTACCTTCCCCCCCCCCAAAAGGGGGTGAAAATTTAGGTGTGTCTTATACACCGAATGTAGCCCCACTCACCCACTGGCCCCCATCCTTTGGCCTCTGCCTCCCAGCAGTTTTTACCTCCTTGCAGCAAACAGCAAGCAGAAAGCAGAAACAGCTCCTTTCAGCTTCAGCACAGCCTAATTAGCACATCCTAATTCTAATTAGCACATCCTAATTCACCACAGCCTAGTTAGCACAATTGGATCGGCCTCCCGACTCTCAGATGTTTTGCTCTCAGCTGTTTTGCACAGGCCTCCGCTGTTTGCTGCAAGGAGGTAAATTGTTGGGAGCGGGTTTTTTTTTCTTGCGCTAATCAAGCTATGCTGAAAACGAAAATGAAAGTAAAGCAGGCGGTTTGCTGTTTGCTGCAAGGAGGCAAAATTGCTCAGAGGCAAAATTTCCTCACCAAAAAAAAGGTAGGTGCGTCTTATAGTCTGGTGCGTCTTATACTCTGAAAAATACGGTACTTCTTTCATTATTCTAATGTTTAATGAAAGCATTTCATTAAACTGGCTGTGAAAGCAAAAGGTTGTGGATCTTGCAAAAGGGAAAGAAAAGAAAAGAAAAGAAAAGAAAAGAAAAGAAAAGAAAAGAAAAGAAAAGAAAAGAAAAGACAGACAGACAGACAGACAGACAGACAGACAGAAAGAAAGAAAGAAAGAAAGAAAGAAAGAAAGAAAGAAAGAAAGAAAGAAAGAAAGAAAGAAAGAAACAAACAAACAAACAAACAAACCGCGGTGGGTTTCACAATATATTACTACCAGTTCGCCCCACATGTATCTGGTTCCGGCACACGAATGCCTTCCGCTCATGTGCTTTGCTCTCTCGCGCGCCTTCTGTGTATGCGCCCAGCCTCAAAAATGTGCCTAAATAGGACGGCATAGAGCCGGAGGCGGGGGGGGGGGGGGGGAAGAGCAGGCTCACCCATGATTTCTGCTACCAGTTTGGGAGAACCTGTCTGAACCAGCTAAATATCACCTCTGAAAAGAAAGACATATAAAGGAGGATTTGGAGAAGATTATTAGGAGTATGATAGAAGTCAAGAAAAACCAGTTATTCAGTAGAAAGCTACAGGGAGTCCTTGACTTACATCCGTGCGTTTAGTGACCGCTCAAAGTTACAACGGCACTGGAAAATATGAACTTGCGGTCGTTTTTCACACATTTTACCGTTGCAGTATCCCTGTGGTCAAGATTCAGATGCTTGGCGACAGGTTCATATTTATGACCGTTGCGGTATCCCGGAGTCACTTGATCCCCTCTTGCAGCTTTCTGACAAGCAAAGTCAAACGGTCACTAAATGAATCGTCGTGGCATGTATTTATGATGGTAGCAGTATCCCGGCCTCATGTAATTGTAAAATGATGTGGTGGGGTAATGACTTAGAGGTGAAGTTGTCATCTCACCATCAGAAGGTTGTGAGTTCGATCCTAGGTAGTGTTTTGTCCCAGCTACGGATCCCAAAGAACACAGCACAAAGAAAGTTTGTACAAAACTTAAATTTACTAAAATAACTCAGATTTTTCCAAAGAAAGGCTGTTAATAAACTTCCCTAACAGCCTACAAGAAACCAGAGATAAAGGAATCACAATCTTACGAAGGTTGGCAGAAAGCCCAGAAGCAATTTTGCAGAGAATCCAGACGCGAAGGAGAGTGAACTAAGGTTGTTCCCTGCAAATTGCTTCAGTCAGGGTTCCTCCTTAAATAGGCTAAGGGAGTGGCCAATTAGCCCCAAGCCTTATTCTCGAGGAGGCCTCCTCCTGAGGAGCCACTCCTGCATTTTGGCTACTCTGCGCACCTGTGCATCGAGAAGAGGCTCCTCCTCTTCTTCCTCTTCACTTATGGGAGCTTCTGAAGGCCCTGGCTGAATCCCCGCCTCTGGCACCACCTCTTCTCCAACCTCCTCATTGTCTGACTCGGGCGCCAGCTGCACAGGCTGCTGGTGCAGCACCACACCAGTCTCCTCGCTGTCAGAATCAGCTACAATCCGCACAGGCCGCTGATGGGCCACAACAGGTAGAAGCAGATATTTCTCTCTCTCTGGGCACACTGAGAATTTATCTTCCGAACAAAACTCCGCACTGGCGACAGGAAAGGGATCCGGCCATTAAAACACTCTGCTAGCTCCATTCAGCTGCTTAGACTCCACCCCGCAAAGGGATTATGGGGTGGTTAAAAGAGGATGATGTAGTTGTTGTAAAATGAGGACT
Source organism: Coluber constrictor foxii (assembly GCA_038048745.1). Classification (NCBI taxonomy): domain Eukaryota; kingdom Metazoa; phylum Chordata; class Lepidosauria; order Squamata; family Colubridae; genus Coluber; species Coluber constrictor. The sequence continues at coordinate 862,227 of JAWJVD010000213.1, forward strand.
GCTTCCACGGTGCACAGACTCAAATCTAGTTTTTAAAAGAGATTCCCACTCGGCTACCCACGGAACCAGAGCAGGAAAATCTGGCTTAGATCCTAAAGATAAAGATGAAATTCACACACACAGGAGCCTGGATAGCTCAGCAGACTAATGCATTGTAATTTAACTCCAGCTGTTTGCAATTAGTAAATTCGAATCTCACCAGGCTCAAGGTTGACTCAGCCTTCCATCCTTTCTAAGGTAGGTAAATTGAGGACCCAGTTTGTGGGGGCAATAAGCTGACTTTGTATAAATATACAAAAGTATGAAGGCTATTGCTTAACGCATTGTAAACTGCCCTGAGTCTCCGGAGAAGGGCGGCATATAAATCAAATTAAAAAAAGAAACATACACCTTGCTCCGGTGTTGAAATTAATTGGAATGGCAGGACAACAAATTAAAACGGAGGAATCTGGGGAATTCATCATGGATAGAAATTGTGTTTTTTTAAATTCCTCCCTTGCCTCCGGTTGGTATGATGTTAAAAATACATTTGCATATTCGCATGTTAGGGGAACATTAATAAACATTTTGATCTAACTCACTGGGGCCCAGCCGAAGCTAAAGTCTCTTTTTAAGCAAGGAGTAATTTCCCAAGCCCGCCACAAACCTTAAGACAAAAGCAATTTTCTCCTATCCTAGACACAACAGTGAGAATTAACAGCAGGAGAAGTGGGATGAGCTAGAAAACCGCTCATGGTTACATTTATTAGTTACCGTATTTTTCGGAGAATAAGATGCACCTTTTTCCCCCCTAAAAGGGGGTGAAAATTTAGGTGAGTTTTATACACCGAATGTAGCCCCGCCCACCCACTGGCCCCCACCCTTTGGCCTCTGCCTCTCAGCAGTTTACCGCCTTGCAGGAAGCAGCACGAAAAAACAGCTCCTTTTAGCTTCAGCACAGCCTAATTAGCACAAGTTGATTGGATCGGCCTCCCGACTCTCAGCTGATTTGCTCTCCGCTATTGCATGCAGAGCTCTGCTGCTTGCTGCAAACAGGTAAATTGCTGGAGCAGATTATTTTTTCCTTGTACTAATCAAGCTATCCTGAAAATGAAACTGAAAGTAAAGCAGGCTGTTTGCTGTTTGCTGCAAGGAGGCAAAATTGCTCAGAGGCAGAGGCAGATTTCTTTTTCTTCTTTTCCTCACCAAAAAAGGTAGGTGTGTCTTATACTCCGAAAAATACGGTATTTATTTAATTTGTATTCCATTTTTATTATTTTTACAAATAACTCAAAGTGGCGAACACACACCTTCCTCCTCCTCTTTTTCCCCACAACAACCCTGTGAATCTCCATAGACAACAACCCTGTGAGGTGGGTTTGGTTGAGACAGAGAGGGACTGGACCAAAGTTACCCATGCTTAAGGCAGGACTAGAACTCACCGTCTCCTGGTGATTGGCCCAAAGTCACCCAACTGGCCTTCATGTCTAAGGCAGTACTAGAATTCACCATCTCCTGGTGACTGGCCGAAGTCACCCAGCTGGCTTTCGTGCCTAAGGTGGGACTAGAACTCACCATCTCCTGATGATTGGCCCAAAGTCACCCAGCTGGCTTTTGTGGTTAGGTGGGACTAGAACTCACCATCTCCTGGTGATTATCCTAAAGTCACCCAGCCGGCTTTCGTGCCTCAGATGGGACTAGAACTCACCATCTCCTGCTTTTTAACCTGGTGCCTTATTTCACGGTTTCCAAATTTGGGAACTTTAAGATTTGTGGACTTCAGCTTCCAGAATTTTTCAGCCGGCTATTTTTCCCTTTTTTGCTGCCATCGTTGTAAATACACGCCAGCTCCCAAGAGCCAGAATTTTGACCATGTAACCGTGAGGAGCTGTAATGGTCGTAAGTGCGAGGACCGATCCTAAGTCGCTTTTCCAGGGCTGGTGTTGTTCTGGCCCCGCTCCCAGGAAATACACCTCCTCAAACAGTCAGAGTCTAATGAACTGGCAGGCAACCAAGTAAGCTGATAAAAAGCTTGGCAGCAATCCCCCGCAGCTGCTTGCCAAAGCCTTTATTAATAGTTCAGTCAAATACACACCACCAAAATGTCCAGAGCTGAGACGCAGGGCAGATTCGAAACCGGGATCCATGAATCTTTGTTTTGTCCGTCACAAAGATACAGGCTGCAATCCCTCTCTTTTATAGCCTGTGGGGTGTGGTCCACCAGCTAATCACGACCACGCCTTTTCCTCTGCTGGGCTCTCCTGTCTCTCCGACGCTGGCGAGGATCCAGCCAAAACTCACTCCCCTCATCAATGTCCTCCTGTGGCTGCGAGGATGAGCTTGGCTCTGGGCCTATCTCCTGCCCTTCGGTGTCCTCCGGAGGCATTGTTTTGATTTTTTTTTTCCTTATCTTTTGAGACTGACTTGAAAAGACAGTATAAAATGCCCTGTTAGTGGAGTTCCTTTATTTTCCTTCTTTCTTCCGTTCCAGAAATATGTCCCGGCGTTTTCTACTAGCTGTGTCAAACAATTCATTCAATCTCTCAAGAGAAGATTTGGGAAGGCAGGGATTTTAATATCTTTCTCAAACAGCCCCCGGTGGGTCTTTCTTTCTTTTCGGATTCAATATCGAGCATAATTATAAATCTCCATTGGTCTTAAAACGCTGCCTTTTTCCACCCACAAGGATCTTCTTTAATCCTAATTATAAAGGAGTTTTAAATCACTGCAGCCTTTGGTGGCCAGTCTGTATTAAACTGGAGATTAAGATCAAGTAACTTTCACTAATTAGCCATCCTTTTAAATTAAACACAAGGGCTATAAAATCATCGAGCGAGGGCTTCCCTAAAAGTCTATCTTGGTATAAATTTCTAGAACAATTGGTGATGATCAGCTTTTTCCATCCAGTGTCTTTGAGACGGTTAATTTCTCTGACAAGCGCCGGTAGTCCTCGACTTACGATCGCAGTTGAGCCCAATACTTCCGTTGTTAAGTGAGACAATGGTTAAATAAAGGGGAGGAGAGGGGAGAGGAGGAGAGAGGGAGGGCAGGAGTGGAGAGGAGAGGGAAGGAGAATGGTGGAAAAGAAGAAGGGAGTGGAGAGGAGAGGAGAGAGGGAAGGAGAATGGGGGAAGAGAAGAAGGGAGAGGAGAGGAGAGGAGAGGAGAGAGGGAAGGAGAACGGGGAAGAGAGGAAGGGAGGAGTGGAGAGAGGGAAGGAGAACGGGGGAAGAGAGGAAGGGAGAGGAGAGGAGAGAGGGAAGGAGAGAACGGGGGAAGAGAGGAAGGGAGAGGAGAGGAGATGGGAAGGAAAATGGGGAAAGAGAGGAAGGGAGGGGAGAGGAGAGGAGAGAGGGAAGGAGAACGGGGGAAGAGAGGAAGGGAGAGGAGAGGAGAGAGGGAAGGAGAATGGGAGAAGAGAAGAAGGGAGGGGAGAGGAGAGGAGAGGAGAGAGGGAAGGAGAACGGGGGAAGAGAGAAGGGAGAGGAGTGGAGAGAGGGAAGGAGAACAGGGAAGAGAGGAAGGGAGAGGAGAAAGAGAGGGAAGGAAAATGGGGGAAGAAAGGAAGGGAGGGGAGAGGAGAGGAGAGTGTGAAGGAGAATGGGAAGAGAGGAAGTGAGAGGAAAGGAGAGGAGAGAGGAAGGAGAATGGGGAAGAGAGGAAGGGAGTGGAGAGGAGTGGAGTGGAGGGGAGAGAGGGAAGGAGAATGGGGAAAGAGGAGGGGAGAGGAGGGGAGAGGGAGGGCAGGAGAGGAGAGGAGAGAGGGAAGGAGAATAGTGGAAAAGAAGAAGGGAGTGGAGAAGAGAGAGGGAAGGATAATGGGGAAAGAGAGGAGGGGAGAGGAGAAGAGAGGAGTGGGAGGGCAGAAGAGAGGAGGGGAAAGGAGAATGGGGATAAGAGAAGAGAGGAGGGGAGGACAGGGGAGGGGGCAAGAGAGGGGAGGAGAATGATGGAAGAAAGGAGGGAGGAAGGGACAAGGAGTGGAGAGGAGAGAAGAGAAGAGTTGATGTGGTCTTGTGTATATTACAAATTACTCTTGTGTCTCCCGCATTCCTGTTAGAACACGGACAGTTTTACCCAGAGGTTCTTCATAGCAAACATTGTTTTCTAAATGGGGAATGGCAGCTGGAGGCAAGATTTTATTCGAACACAAACCCATAGAAGAGAATATCAGTCACTCAGGAGTTGAACCATAGAGTCTTTGATGCTCTCTGAGCTGAGGGTGGGGGGGTTTCTTACAGATGTTTCATGGCCCAAATAGGGAACAATATCAGTACTAGAAGGGAGTGGAGTTTATGGAGGAGGAGGAGAAGGAGAAGGAGAAGGAGACGGAGAAGGAGAAGGAATGTGGGGTCCTTGGTGGTCTCTGAGCTTTGTGGCTCTCCCACAGATGTTTCATAACCCAACTAGGTTAGCATCATCAGTACTACAAGGAAATAGGGTTTGCTCTGTTTACACACAAGCTTATATACAACCACCCAGAGACATTCCTACCAACACTGACAGGGTATGAGCGCTCTCTCTCTCTCTCTCTCTCTCTCTCTCTCTCTCTCTCTCTCTCTCTCTCTCTCTCTCCCTCCCTCCCTCCCTCCCTCCCTCCCTCCCTCCCTCTCCCTCTCCCTCTCCCTCTCCCTCTCCCTCTCCCTCTCCCCACTTGTATATAAACAGAGAGCAAACCCTACTCCCTCCTAGTACTGATGATGTTAGCAAGTTGGGTCATGAAATGTCGGTAAGAAAACCAGCCAAGCTCAGAGAGAACCAAGGATCCCACATTTCTTCTCTCCCTTCTTTTTTTTTTTATTAGATTTATATGCTGCCCTTCTCCGGAGACTCAGGGCAGCTTACAATGCATTAAGCAATAGCCTTCATACTTTTGCATATATTTTATACCAAGTCATCTTATTGCCCACACAAACTGGATCCTCAATTGACCCACCTTAGAAAGGATGGAAGGCTGAGTCTACCTTGAGCCTCGAACTTGCAATAATTGCAGGCAGCTGAATGTTAATAACAGGCTATCTAGCCTGTTGAGCTATTTGAGGCTCTTTTCCTTCCTTCACTTCCTTCTTTCCTTCCTTCCCTCCCACCCTCCCTCCCTCCCTCCACAAACCCCACTCCCTTCTAGCACTGATGACGTTCCCTAGTTGGGTCATGAAACATCTCCAAGGAAATCGCCAAGCTCAGAGAGCACCCGCACAAGTCAAGGCCAGAGGAGAAGAAATGTGGATGGATCTGATCATTTGCAAAAGATGGCAGGCTCTGAAAAGTGGAGGGCATCAGAGGTGCCCCAGGAATCCCTGAAGCAGCCTCAGGAGGACTGGAAAAAAAATCTATTTTGTGAAATTACAAAATGAGGAACCATTTGTCCTGGCTGCACAAAAAATAAATAAAAATGAAATTAATCATCCCCATCTTTTTGGAGCCGAAAGGGACAGTTTTGGTTTTGTAGCTGAATGAATCAGAAATCACCTAAGGACGCTGTTCCAAAGAAGAGGACTTGTGAGGGCGTGAAAGTATTGGATTGATTGATTGATTGATGGGCCATCGAATTAGTATTGATTCATTGTGACAACCCAGAAAGGCTCTGTCTGCATCTTGGCCCTTTTGGTCTTCCTATGATATACCCATTGCACTGTAATGTAGATTAGGCTTCTCTTCTCTTCTCTCTCTTCTCTTCTCTTCTCTTCTCTTCTCTTCTCTTCTCTTCTCTTCTCTTCTCTTCTCTTCTCTTCTCTTCTCTTTCCTCTCTCCTTCCATTTTCCTTCCTTCCATCTCTCTCTCCTTCTCTCCCCTTCCGTTCTTCTTCCTTCCATCTCTCTCTCCTTCTCTTCTCTCTCCTCTCCTACAATTCTTCTTCCTTCTATCTCTCTCCTCTCCTCTCTCCTTCCATTCTTCTTCCTTTCATCTGTCTCTCCTTCTCTTCTCTCCTCTCTCCTTCCATTCTTCTTCCTTCCATCTCTCTCCTTCTCTTCTCTTCTCTTCTCTTCTCTTCTCTTCTCTTCTCTTCTCTTCTTTCTCTTCTCTTCTCTTCTCTTCTCTCCTTCCATTCTTCTTCCTTCCATCTCTCTCTCCTTCTCTTCTCCTTGCCTCTCCTCCCCCCTTCTCCTTCCTCTCCCCTTGAACTGTATGGTTGGTTGGGAAGGCCTATAAAACTGAGGTGGTAGGCAAAGGTATATAAACTGATGTGAACTTCTTCTCGCCAGCAGGAGAAAGAGGCTGTTCGCCAAGGACGAAGCATCCTCAGAGTTAGAAGGAAGGTGGAGAATTCGCACCCGCCTGTAAGAATTTCCTCTTCCTCTTCCTCTCCCCATTCCAGAAATCCTAAATCTGCTTTTCCACAATGCTATGTGTTCTTATTGTCATGCTTGTACAGGTCCACTCTCCGGGTACTCTTGAAGTTGGGGAACCCCTAGTAGGAAACTGGCGGAATTATGGAGTGAGTATGAAACAGGACGGTGTATCTCCATAGAGGTTAGAGGATGGAGCTGAGCACCAACCTCCCAATGGAATCCCTCCTCATCAGGGGTAAAATGCTACCGGTTCAGACCGGTTCGAGCGAACCGGTAGTTAAAAATGCTACCAGTTCGGGCAAAACCGTATTTCCGATGATCAGCTGGGCGATGATCAGCTGTTGACGCGCGATTTATATTAGCTAAAATCATCAGATTTCCTGCTTTCTAGCTAATCTAAACCACGTGGCACAGCGGATTACACACACACACACACACACTGTTCTACTTACCTTTGCAGACTTGGAAAATGTTCCTTTTTTAGCACTGTCCGGGCACGCCTCAGGCGCGCAAAGCGTGGTGCTCGGTAGCAGATTCACAGAACCGGTAGTAGACTTCAGAGGATTTCCCCGCATGAAGGCTGGGGAATTCTGGGACTTGAAGTCCACCCACCTTAAAGCATGAAGGCTGGGGAATTCTGGGACTTGAAGTCCACCCACCTTTAAAGCATGAAGGCTGGGGAATTCTGGGACTTGAAGTCCACCCCTCTTAAAGCATGCAAGCTGGGGAATTCTGGGATTGAAGTCCACCCATCTTAAAGTATGCTGACTTCTGGGACTTGAAGTCCACCCATCTTAAAGCAAACTGCCTGGGGAATTCTGGGACTTGAAATCAAGCCATCTTAAAGCATGCTGGCTGGGGAATTCTGGGAGTTGAAGTCCACCCTTCTTAAAGCGGCCAGGTTTGGTGACAATCCTGCTATGGAATCTGATTGCTAATACGTTCTTCCTCCTGCAGACATTCATCATTTATTTAGTCGCTGACTCACTTGTTCATTTGTTCGTTTTTCTTTCCAGCCTTATCCTGGAGCTCAGGAGCAAAGAGGATTAAGGTAATATTTAACAGAAATGGGGGGAAAAATGCAGCATTTCCTTCGGGATGTAAAAGCAACAGGGCAAACCAGCATCTAAATCCTGAATTCCTGTTTTCTCATGCTGAGATGGAGAAGAAAAAAAAAATTAAAGAGAGCCATTGCTGTTTCCCAGAGCTGAGAAGTATTTTCTCCTGCTTTCCTGTCAAGTTCTTCCCATCAATGGAAACCATTTACCACTCTTTTATTAAATGTGAATATTTGCACCTCTGGCTAATGTATCAAGTTCTCTACAGAGGGATAGCAAGCATCAGGATCACTGGTCACAAAACATCTGCGAGAACAGAACTGAGAACTCTACAGTCTTCTTCCTCCTCCTCCTTTACTTCACAAACACCACTCCCTTCTAACACTGATGACGTTACGTCGTTGGGTAATGAAATGCCTTCAAAAAACAACCAAGCTCAGAGAGCGCCAAGGAAGCCACAATCCTCTCTCATAAATCCTACTCCCTTCTAGCACTGATGATGTTTCCTAGTTGGGTAATAAAATGTCTGCAAGAAAAGAAGCAAACTCAGAGAGGACCAAGGACCCCGCAGTCCTCTCCCTTTCTCGTTGTCCTCCTTTCTGAATTATTCCTGGCATCAACTGATAAAACAGGGCGAGATGAAATAGGAGTCTATAGAACATTTCTGAAATAACACAAGACATGTTCTCTGTCTTTTAGAAAGAAGGACCAGCCTCCGTGGGCCACCATTCTGCCTGCATCCACAGTCAGAAGGTCAGCGCGCTTGTCCATTACACAAGCCTTGTGTTTTATCAAAAATCTTGAGTAGGAGATGTCAAGGGGTGGGCAAAATCAATGCCTATTTCCCTCTCTGGGAAATTTGCCAAAACTGGATGCACCTACAACCTAACCTTACCTCCTTTTTCTTCTCAGAAATGCCAGAGAGATAGACAGAGAGAGAGACAGACAGAGATAGAGATACATAGATACATAGATAGATGATGGATAGACAGATGATAGAAGGTACATAAATAGATAGAAAGACAGGCAGACAGGCAGACATATAGTTTTAATCTGGAGTTTTAAATTTGGGGCCAAATTATTTAATACATTTTAAATTGTTTTTAAACTTTGTATTATATGTTGTTTTTACTATGGCTGTACACTGCCCTGAGTCCCTTGGGAGAAGGGCAGGTATAAAAATTCAAATAATAAATAAATAAAATAAAGATGGAATAGATAGATGATAGATAATAAGTAGATTAAGAGAGAGAGAGAGAGAGGTGATAGATAGATAGATGATAGATAGGTGATAGATAGATAGTAGATAGATACATAGATACATACATAAATAAGATGATAGATAGAAGATACATAAATAGAATGGCAGACAAATAGATAACAGATAGAGATAGATAGATAGATGATAGATAGATAGATAGGTAGAGATAATAGATGATTGATAGATGATAGATGATAAATAGATAGAGATAGATAACAGAGATAGATAGATAGATAGATAGATAGATAGATAGATAGATAGATAGATAGATAGATAGATGATAGATAGATAGATAGATAGATAGATAGATAGATAGATAGATAGATAGATAGATAATAGGTGATAGATAGGTGATAGATGATAAATAGATAGACAGATAGAGATAGATAAGATAGATAGATAGATAATAGATGAGAGAGATGATAGATGATAAATAGATAAATAGATAGATAGACAGAGATAGATCACAGATAGGTAGGTTAGGTAGATAGATAGATAATATATGATTGATAGATGATAGCTGATAATAGATAGATAGATAACATAGATAGATAAATAGACAGGACAGACAGACAGATAGATAGATAGATAGATAGATAATAGATAATAGATGATAGATATAGATGTTAAATAGATAGAGACAGAGGACAGATAACAGATAGCGATAGATAGATAGATAGATAGATAGATAGATAGATAGATAGATAGATAGATAGATAGATAGATAATATATGAGATAGATGATAGATGATAGACAGATAGAGATAGATAACAGAGATAGATAGATAGATAGATAGATAGATAGATAGATAGATAGATAGATAGATAGATGATAGACAGATAGATAAATAGACAGACAGACAGACAGATAGATAGATAGATAATAGATGATAGATATAGATGTTAAATAGATAGAGACAGAGACAGATAACAGATAGAGATAGATAACAGAGTTAGATAGATAGATAGATAGATGATAGATAGATAGATAGATAGATAGATAGATAGATAGATAGATAGAATAACTTTATTGTCACTTAGTAAAACTAATTGGCATACATTAAAATGAAATTCCATTGTATACAGCTCTCAAAGGGGTCACCACCTCCTACAGGGAAACAATACAGCCTAGTCCGGATGTATACCTCGGAGGGTTGTATACAAAGTCAAAGATGACTGAAGTTAAGAACCAGAGGCCCTTAGGCCCTAACCGTCGCGATCCCCATCTTGACTTTTGCCTTGAGGGGTGGTCAAGGCAAAAAGTTTATCTTGGTGACCCTCCTGAAACCCGAGTTCCCTAACTGACCTGTCCCTCGTGTTCAGAAGGACCGAGCTGGTGCTGGTGGCACCTTTGACCGAGTGGCCTGACACAGGGGTCTCCGGTGAGGTCCCACCGATCCGTTGAAAGTATTTTGAGGATGTATTCAGGGCCCACGGGTCAATGAAAGCCTCGTGGTTGCATTGGGACAACACGATAAGCTTAGTTCCGCCTTCGCTTTGTCTTTGGGCTTCGCGAGTTGTGTGAATGCTTAATCACGGTGTCAGCTTGGGGCTCGACGTAGATGGCGGTGGCATCCGCTTGCAAATCACGTTGTGGTGTGTTGGTTTTCTTGTGTCCCACTGCAGGGAGAAAAGGGCTTTCCTGGAAACAAAGGGATCCAAGGCGAGAAGGTACAATAGCTTATCATCATTCTCTACTACTTTTAATAGAATTACACAGTTGGAGGGGCCCTTGGAGGTCTTCTAGTCCAGCCCCCTACTCAAGCAGGAGACACTTTATCATTCTGGACAAATGCTGGATGTTTTTAGAGGAGATTGACAGCCATTTGTCTGAAATCGTATAGTTTCCTGCCTGAGTAGTGGGTTGGATTAGACGTTGTGGCCCATCAGCAGCCTGTGCAGTTAATAGCTGATTCTGACAGCGAGGAGGCTGCTGGGATGCAGCTGGCATCTGAGTCAGACAATGAGGAGGCTGGAGAAGAGGTGGTGCCAGAGGCGGGGGATTCAGCCAGGGCCTTCAGAACCTCCAGGAAGCTCCCATAAGTGAAGAGGACGAAGAGGAGGAGCCTCTTCTCGATACACGGGCGCGCAGAGCGGCCAAAAGGCAGGAGTGGCTCCTCGGGAGGAGGTCTCCTCGAGAGTAAGGGCTTGGGCTAATTGGCCACTCCTTAGCCTATTTAAGAAAGAACACCGACTGAAGCAATCTGCAGGGAACAACTTCATTCACTCTCCTTCGCGTCCGAATCTTAGTTCCCTTATCAGTTTCCTGCAAATGGCTTCTGGGCTTTCTGCCAACCCTAGTAGGATTACGATTATTGATTCTTTGGATCCCTGTAGGCTGTTAGGAAAGTTAATTACAGCCTTTGTTTGAAAAAGACTGGTTTAATTTAGTAAACGAAGGTTTGTACAGATTTTGTGTGTGCCGCGTTCTTTGGTGTCCGTAGCCGGAGCAGAACACGAGAAGTCCTCCATTTCTGTTATTCTGTAAATGCTTGTCTCATCTCTTCTTCAGTGTTGGTGCATCCCCAACTGATACACAAGAAGGAGGACAGATAGTCCTGGACTTAAAACCGAAATGGAGCCCAAAATTTCTGTGGTTAAATGAGTTTTGCCCCCCTTTTACGACCTTTTCGTTGTACGGTGGTTAAGTGAATCCATGGACTTGCTTGTCAAAAGGTCGCAAAAGGAGGGGAGGGTCACGTGACCCCTGGACACTGCAACTGTCTAACTATGAACCAGTGGTCAAGCGTCTGAATTTTGATCCAATGTCCATGGCAATGCTACAATGGGCACAAGTGTGGAAAATGGTCATAAGTCACTTTTTTCAGCAATGTTGTAACTTTGACAGTCCACTAAATCAGTGTTCTCAACCTTGGAAGCTTGAAGATGGGTGGACTTCAACTCCCAGAATCCCCCGGCCAGCGCTGCTGGCTGGGGGATTCTAGGAGTTGAAGTCACCCATCTTCAAGCTTCAAACGTTGAGAAACACTGCACTAATATGAAACTGTTGAGGACTAGCTTTATAGCCTATATGAGGAAGTGAATTGTCAGCCAGGTAGAATGGATTCAATATTCTTTTTTAAAAAATTTGATTTATATGCCGCCCTTCTCCGGAGACTCAGGGCGGCTTACAATGCATTAAGCAATAGCCTTCATACTTTTGCATATTTATACCAAGTCAGCTTATTGCCCCCACAAACTGGGTCCTCAATTGACCCACCTTAGAAAGGAGGGAGGCTGAGTCAACCTTGAGCCTGGTGAGATTCGAACTTACAGTAATTGCAGACAGCTGGTGTTAATCACAATATTTTTAGTCTGCTGAGCTATCCTTGTTTTTTCGCAGGGAAGCCCAGGAGAGCCAGGAGAAGCAGGCGTGAAGGTAAGCGTCGAAGGAAAAACGGCGTGGAAGTTTCTAGAAGAGCGGGCAAAGCTGAATGGTGGAGTTAAACAAGTCCTCAGCCTCGAGCAGTGACGGCTAACCTTTTTGCAGGGAGAGCTCGGGGTGTGTGTGTCTCTCTCTCGCGTGCCACACCCATAATTCAATGTGTCCCGCCCTCCCGTGCATGTGTGTACAACCCCCCCCGCCCATGCTCCCCTAGTTTTCGCACACAGTGGCACGGTGGGCCTGGTAGGCCCGTTTTTCGCCCTCCCAGGCTCCAGGGGCTTTCAAGGAGCCTCGGGAGGGCGAAAACGGCCTTCCCCACCACCACCCCAGAGGCCCTCTGGAGGCCGGAAAAGGCCCATTTCCCGACTTCCGGTGGGCCCAGAAGACCCGAAAATCAGCTGGCCAGCGCGCACACGCGTGTCATGGTTTTGCCATCACAGGACTCGGACTCGAGCAAGGGTGTCAAATTCAAGGCCCATGGGTGGGCTTAGAACTGGCCTGCGGGCAGTGGTGGGTTTCAAAATTTTTTACTACCGTTTCTGTGGGTGTGGCTTGGTGGGCGTGGCACGGTGGGCGTGGCAGGGGAAGGATACTGCAAAATCCCCGTTTCCTCCCTATCAGCTGGGACTCGGGAGGCGGAGAATAGATGGGGGCGGGGCCAGTCAGAATTTTTACTACCGGTTCTCCAAACGACTCAAACTTTCTGCTACTGGTTCTCCGGTAGCGGAAATTCAACTGGTCAGAACCTGCTGAAATCCACCTCTGGCGGGTGGGGAAGCAGCAACGGACTGGCACGTGGTGGCTGTGCTAGCCAAAATGGAGCTCGGCCTCTTGCAGCCCTCTGCTAGCCAAAACGGAGCTCGTGGGGGACTCACATGGCTCCCCCAGCTCTGTTTTCGCTGGGAGAGGGCTCTCAAACAAGCTTAAAACAAAACAAAAGGAAGAAATGTTTCCCCTTTTGCCTTGGAGTATGCAAGAAGGGACAGGAAAGGAGAAAGGCAAAGAGGAAAGACAAGAAAAAGAAAAAAAAGAAGGGAAGATGGGAAGAGAGCAAGGAAGGGAAAATAAGGAAAGGGGAAGGAAGAAGAAAGGAGAATGAAGAGGGAAGCCAAAAGAAGGAACAAAGGAAGGAAGGAGAGGGGGTGGAAAGGAAGGAAGAAAAGAGGGAGGGAGGAAAGGAAGGAAGAAGGAAGGAAAGAAAGAGGAAGGGAGGAGGAAAGGAAGGAAGAAGGAAGGAAGGAAGGAAAGAGGAAGGGAGGGAGGAAAGGAAGGAAGGAGGAAGGAAGGTAGGAAGGAAGGAGAGGGGGTGGAAAGGAAGGAAGGAAAGAGGAAGGGAGGAGGAAAGGAAGGAAGGAAGGAAAGAAGGAAAGAAGGAAGGAGAGGGGGTGAAAGGAAGGAAGGAAAGAGGAAGGGAGGAGGAAAGGAAGGAAGGAAGGAAAGAAGGAAGGAGAGGGGGTGAAAGGAAGGAAGGAAGATGGAGGGAGGAAAGGAAGGAAGGAAGGAAGGAAGGAGAGGGGGTGGAAAGGAAGGAAGGAAAGAGGAAGGGAGGAGGAAAGGAAGGAAGGAAGGAAAGAAGGAAAGAAGGAAGGAGAGGGGGTGGAAAGGAAGGAAGGAAAGAGGAAGGGAGGAGGAAAGGAAGGAAGGAAGGAAAGAAGGAAGGAGAGGGAGTGGAAAGGAAGGAAGGAAAGATGGAGGGAGGAAAGGAAGGAAGGAAGGAAGGAAGGAAGGAGAGGGGGTGGAAAAGAAGGGAGGAAAGAGAGAGGGAGGAAAGAAAGGAGGAAGGAAGGAAGGAAGGAAGGAAGGAAGGAAGGAAGGAAGGAAGGAAGGAAGGAAGGAACCCAACTAGGTAACATCATCAGTGCTAGAGGAAGAGGAGGAGGAGGAGGAACTGTGGGGTCCTTGGTGCTCTCAGAATGTGGTTGTTTTCTTAAAGACATTTCACAACCCAACTAGGTAACATCATCAGTGTTAAAAGGGAGGGGGGCTTGCATCCTGTTTATATACAGTGGCGTGCTATTAAAGAAAAGTGACTCTGGGAAGGTCAAGAGATGTGTAAAATTGCACTCTCTTTCCTTGGAGAATCCTCCTTGCTGCTGTTCACAGTTTGCGTTTCATCCAGAGCAATACTCTACTGCTGGGTCAAACCGAATGTGTGGCACCACGGGGACTAGAAAACTTGCCTTTTCCTTTTGTGTCTTGCAGGGAAGCAAGGGCAACGATGGTGAAATTGGTCAAAAGGTAAAAGAAACTAGGTTTTAAAGGGAGGAAACTGGGTTTTAAAGGGAGGGATTCTCTCTGTGAGAGCAAGCCATTAAAAATAGCTGATTTAAGGGAAATATTCAATTTGTGCTATATGTTAGTTTATGTCCTGGTTTGCACAAGGCAGCTATAAATGAATTGCATTGGGGAGGTTTTTTGCCTAAGCCCCAATAAAAACTAACCACAGTTAGCGCTAACCAAGATTTGCATGCATACTATATTTGTTTATTTCTATCCCACCTCTATTATTTTTAGAAATAGCTCAAGTCAGCAAATATATCTATCACCCTTTCCTCCTCCCAATTTTTCCCACAAAAACAACCCTGTGAGGTGGGTTGGGCTGAGAGAGAGGGACTGGCCCAAAGTTACTGAGCTGGCTTTCGTGCTTAAAGCTGAACTAGAAGTCACCTTCTCCTGGTGATTGGCCCAAAGTCACCCAGTCGGCTTTCATGCCTAAGGTGGAACTAGAACTCACCCTCTCCTGGTGATTGGCCCAAAGTCACCCAGTCAGCTTTCATGCCTAAAGCAGGACTAGAACTCACCGTCTCCTGGTGATTGGCCCAAAGTCACCCAGTCAGCTTTCATGCCTAAAGCAGGACTAGAACTCACCTTCTCCTGGTGATTGGCCCAAAGTCACCCAGTCAGCTTTCATGCCTAAAGCAGGACTAGAACTCACCGTCTCCTGGTGATTGGCCCAAAGTCACCCAGTCAGCTTTCATGCCTAAAGCAGGACTAGAACTCACCGTCTCCTGGTGATTGGCCCAAAGTCACCCAGTCAGCTTTCATGCCTAAAGCAGGACTAGAACTCACCGTCTCCTGGTGATTGGCCCAAAGTCACCCAGTCAGCTTTCATGCCTAAAACAGGACTAGAACTCACCGTCTCCTGGTGATTGGCCCAAAGTCCCCTAGTCGGCTTTCATGCCTAAAGCAGGACTAGAACTCACTGTCTCCTGGTGATTGGCCCAAAGTCACCCAGTCAGCTTTCATGCCTAAAGCAGGACTAGAACTCACCGTCTCCTGGTGATTGGCCCAAAGTCCCCTAGTCGGCTTTCATGCCTAAAGCAGGACTAGAACTCACTGTCTCCTGGTGATTGGCCCAAAGTCACCCAGTCAGCTTTCATGCCTAAAGCAGGACTAGAACTGACTCTCTCCTGGTGATTGGCCCAAAGTCACCCAGTCAGCTTTCATGCCTAAAGCAGGACTAGAACTCACTGTCTCCTGGTGATTGGCCCAAAGTCACCCAGATGGTTTTCATGCCTAAAGCAGGACTAGAACTCACTTTCTCCTGGTGATTGGCCCAAAGTCACCCAGTCGGCTTTCATGCCTAAAGCAGGACTAGAACTCACCCTCTCCTGGTGATTGGCCCTAAGTCACCGAGTCAGCTTTCGTGCATAAAGCAGGACTAGAACTCACTTTCTCCTGGTGTTTGGCCCAAAGTCACCCAGTCAGCTTTCATGCCTAAAGCAGGACTAGAACTCACCCTCTCCTGGTGATTGGCCCAAAGTCACCCAGTCGGCTTTCATGCCTAAAGCAGGACTAGAACTCACTGTCTCCTGGTGATTGGCCCAAAGTCACCCAGTTGGCTTTCATGCCTAAGGTGGAACTAGAACTCACTCTCTCCTGGTGATTGGCCCAAAGTCACCCAGTCGGCTTTGGCTAAGGTGGAACTAGAATTCACCCTAACCCTAATAATAACATAAAAATATAGAAACATAAAAAAGTAGAGCTAGAGATAATAATATAGAGAAATAATATAAAATACATAGAGAAATAATAACATAAAAATATAGATGAATCTATTCCGAGTGGAGAACAATATCCTTTCTCTTAGCCTTCCACCAGAATTTGGGGGTTCCAATTGTCAGTGAGTTGATGTCTCCTCTTTTTTTTCTTTTTTAAATCTGATTTCAAGGGCGAACCAGGAATTGGTTTCCGTGGTCCCGTTGGCCAAGCCGGAGCTCCTGGACGTAAGGTTGGTGCAGTGAAAAGCTTGCGGCCCTGTTTTGGACGATGTAGATTGGGGATCTAAATCATACTCTCAGGGACACCCCAGAAGGTGGTCGAAACAATCCAGGTAGCTGTTGCGACATGGATTGTGAAAAGGGGCGGGGGTTTGATGGCATGATAATAACTAAACTTTGGACTTTAGTTTATATACAAAGTGATAAACAGTCTCGGTTTAGTTAAATCAGTCCAGGGTCATAACCAGTAATATCAGTCCAGCAATACTACCTTCTCTTACTAAAGTAAACAGACTTCATAAGCTTTTGGTATACAGTACCAGATAACGTGGAGTCCAATAACAGCCCAGTCCAATGCCTCCACGGATTATCTAACAAGCAAAGTAGTACACAGCACAACAGAGAAAACAGCGAGAACCAGCAGGAAGAAGGAACGCTTCTCTGTGCTGCTATTTAAACACTATAGCCTAATTACATGGTTCAGCAAACCCTGATTACATGGCTCAGTTGTTCTTAAAGGAATGGATATATTGCCTGACCAACAAGTTAGGATCAAGCTACAAGCTACAACCTAACAGTTCTGCCTCTGTTGAACCATCTAAATCTTCCTACAGATGTTCAGAGCCAGCAAGTGAGTAACTTTCAGCAAGGAAGAGAGAAGATAACATATTGTGGAGTTCTCAGTGCTCTCTGAGCTTGGTTGTTGGCTTGTAGATGTTTCATCACCCAAGTAGATAACATCATCAAGTGCTAGAAGGGAATGCGGTTTAAGGAATGGAGGAGGAGGCAGAGAAGGAGGAAGAAGGGAGGAGGAGGAATGAATGGGAAGGAGGAGGAGAAGGAGGAGGAGGAAGAGAAGGAGAACCATGAGATCTTCAGTGGTCTCTGAGCTTGTTGTTGGGTCATAGATGTTTCATGACCCAACTAGGTAACATCATCAGTGTTAGAAGGGAATGTGGTTTAAGGAATGGAGGAGGAGGCAGAGAAGGAGAAGAAGGAAGGAGGAGGAATGAATGGGGAGGAGGAGGAGAAGGAGGAAGAGAAGGAGAACCATGAGATCTTCAGTGGTCTCTGAGCTTGGTTGTTGGGTCATAGATGTTTCATGACCCAACTAGGTAACATCATCAGTGTTAGAAGGGAATGTGGTTTAAGGAATGGAGGAGGAGGTAGACAAGGAGGAAGAAGGAAGGAGGAGGAATGAATGGGGAGGAGGAGGAGAAGGAGGAAGAGAAGGAGAACCATGAGATCTTCAGTGGTCTCTGAGCTTGGTTGTTGGGTCATAGATGTTTCATGACCCAACTAGGTAACATCATCAGTGTTAGAAGGGAATGTGGTTTAAGGAATGGAGGAGGAGGTAGACAAGGAGGAAGAAGGAAGGAGGAGGAATGAATGGGAAGGAGCAGGAGAAGGAGGAGGAGGAAGAGAAGGAGAGCCATGAGATCTTCGGTGGTCTCTGAGCTTGGCTGTTGGCTCGTAGATGTTTCATGATCCAACTAGTGTAGAGTTTGCTCTCTATTTATAAACAATAGCTTGCCCTACCAATGTTGGCAGAGGTGTAGTTCCCTCCTTGATAGTTTCTTCATTAGGGTATTTTTTCCTCTGCTTGATTGTTTGTCAGGTGTTAACCCCTGCTTATCTGGCTTAATTCCAAGGTCACATTGAGAATACGGTGTCTAGTTTTGATCACCACAATACACACACAAAAAAAAGATGTTGAGACTCTCGAAAGAGTGCAGAGAAGAGCAACCAAGAGAATTTCCAAAAGAAAAATTCCTGACAGTGAGAACAATCAACCAGGGGAACAGCTGGCCTTCAGAAGTTGTGGGTGCTGGAGGTTTTGAAGGAGAGACTGGACAGCCTCCATGGTCCCTTCCAACCTCATTATTTTGGGTAGTGGGTGATGACAACCACCCCAACCACCCAACCAAACCAACAGGCAGCCAACCAAGCTCAGAGAGCACCGCTCAACCCTGAGCTGCAATGATTGTCTTCCGTTGGAAGATAACAAATACAATATACCCGTAGTGGCGAACCTATGGTGGCAACACCGAGCCATAATGGTGGGCATGTGAGATCAGCTCCGGCACACATGCCTGCACCGGCCAGTTGATTTCTGGGCCTTCTGGGCCCACCGGAAGTCAGGAAAGAGGCTGTTTCTGTCCTTCAAAGCACCTCCAGGGGATGGGGAAGGCCCGTTTTTCGCTCTCCCCAGGCTCCAGAACCTTTCTAGGAGCCTGGGGAGGTTCGCCATCACCGCAATAGACCTTCATACCACAATACCTTGTTCATCATCTGGGGTTTCTTTCCACCAGGGTGAGCCTGGGGTGCCAGGGCCTGCCGGAGCACAAGGCATACAAGGCATTCGGAGTAATCCTGGTATACCGGGTTCCCAGGGAGAAAGGGGCCCTCCAGGCCCACCTGGAGTTCCTGGGCAAAAGGTAAGCAACTTTGGAGTCATGGCTCCATACCCAAATCTCACCATTCACCAAGTTGGGAATGGCCACACATAGACCAGAACGTAAGATCCTCACAAGCATCTCAACAATTAGATATATTTAAGGGTCTCCTCTAACTACCCGAGCCGTGGTGGCGCGGTGGTGAGACTGCAGTATTGCAGGCTAACTGTGCCAACTGCCAGGAGTTCGATTTTGACAGGAGGGAGGGAAGGAGGGAGGGAGGGGAGGGAGGGGAAGAAGGAAGGAAGGAAGGAAAGGAAGGAAGGAAGGAAGGAAGGAAGGGCCATGGGGGCGCAGTGGGAGAGACTGCAGTATTGCAGGCTAACTATGCCGACTGCCAGGAGTTCGACTTTGACCAGAGGAAGGAAGGAGGGAAGGAAGGAAGGAAGGAAGGAAGGAAGGAAGGAAGGAAGGAAGGAAGGAAGGAAGGAAGGAAGGAAGGACCATGGGGGCGCAGTGGTGAGACTGCAGTATTGCAGGCTAACTGTGCCAACTGCCAGGAGTTCGATTTTGACCGGAGGAAGGAAGGAAGGGAGGGAGGGAGAGAGGGAGGGAGGGAGGGAGGGAGGGAGAAAGGAAGGAAGGAAGGGAGGGAGGGAGGGAGGAAGGAAGGAAGGAAGGAAGGAAGGAAGGAAGGAAAGAAGGAAGGAAGGAAGGAAGGAAGGAAGGAAGGAAGGAAGGAAGGAAGGAAGGAAGGAAGGAAGGAAGGAAGGAAGGAAGGGCCATGGGGGCGCAGTGGTGGGACTGCAGTATTGCAGGCTAACTGTGCCAACTGCCAGGAGTTCGATTTTGACAGGCGGAAAGAAGGAAGGAAGGAAGGAAGGAAGGAAGGAAGGAAGGAAGGAAGGAAGGAAGGAAGGAAGGACGTTGGTGGCGCAGTGGTGAGACTGCAGTATTGCAGGCTAACTGTGCCAACTGCCAGGAGTTCGATTTTGACCAGAGGAAGGAAGGAAGGAAGGAAGGAGAGGAAGGAAGGAAGGAAGGAAGGAGAGGGGGTGGAAAGGAAGGTAGGAAAGAGGGAGGTAGGGAGGAAAGGAAGGAAGGAAGGAAGGAAGGAAGGAAGGAAGGAAGGAAGGAAGGAAGGAAGGAAGGAAGGAAGGAAGGAAGGAAGGACGTTGGTGGCGCAGTGGTGAGACTGCAGTATTGCAGGCTAACTGTGCCAACTGCCAGGAGTTTGATCCTAACTGGCTCAAGGTTGACTCTGCCTTCCAAGTGGGTAAAATGAGGACCCAGATTTTGGGGGGCCATAGGCTGACTCTGTAAACTGCTTAGAAAGGGCTGTAAAAGCACTGTGAGGCGATATATATCTCTAAGTGCTATAGCTATTTCTATCCCGCCCGTATCTCCCAAAGCAATCTCCCAACCCAAACTTGTTAGAACAAAACCATCAAGTCTGACTTGGCACTGTCCAATAAGAGGTAGTCCTCAACTTACAACCGTTCGTTTAGTGACCATTTGAAGTTACAACGACGGTGGGAAAAAAATGATTTAGGACCATTTTTCACACTTACGACCGTCGCCACATCCCCAAAGTCACGTGATCAAATTGGCAACTGACTCACATTTATGACGTTCGCAGTATCCCGTGGGGAGGGTGGGGGGGGGGTCACATGATCCCCTTTTTGCGACCTTCCGACCAGTAAAGTCAATGGGAAAACCGGATTCGCTTAACGACCACTCGACGAACTTAACTGCTGCGATTCACTTCACCACCGTGGCAAGCAAGCTCGTGAAACGGGGCCAAAGCTCACTTTAACGGCCGTCTCGCTAGCAACGGGAATGCCTGGGGCTCCACTGCGGTCGTAAGTCGAGGATTTCTTGTACGCTGCTGAGAAACGCGCCTTTGAAGAGGGGAATAAAGAAAACTTCCTACAGCTTGGAACGTAAAACGTAGCTGAAACGTTCGACCGAATTCGTCTTTTCCGAGCCAACTTTTTTTTTTTTATTGAAAAAGTTTTACAAATACAAATTTTTCCCCCTTCCCCTCCCTAACCCTCTGACCCATCCTGACTTCCCTTATAACCTTAAAATTACAATTCATTTTTAACTCCCCAAATATTAAAAGCTGAAATCCAAATCCTATCATATCATACAATTTCCCCAACTATTCTACCCCCTGCCAATACTAAAAAATTTCTACATAACGTTCAAGTAAAAGCTATCTAATACTTCCTTGATCGATGTTTATTCTGCACATAGTCTACTATAAATTTCTACATAGCATTCAGCTTTTTCCGAGCCAGCTTTTCTTTGATTTTGGAGGAAGAAAAAAGCGGTCCCTGAAAAAACAAAACAAAAAAAATACCCCGCAGGTAAAATTGGAAAATGGGCAGAGAAATTATCTTCCGGCATCATTTTGAGACAGGCTATTATACTGGGTCACGTAGGGAGTTTGTGCATCTTCTAAGCCATCGGGACATTTAATCCAGGTTAAAGTGACCCAAACCCCATTCTACAGAAAAAAAATGAGTCAGTTCATTCGAAAACATCGCTTGTTTGAGGACTCGGGACTTCAGATAACCCAGCAATTTTGGCTAGTCCCAAAATTGGGACTAATTGGAAGACTACCAAGGTGTGAAAATTAAGCTGGGAAATTTGAAACAGCGTCACAGAAAGACACGCAGTTAGTCCTCGCTTTACGACCAAAACTGAGCCTCAAATTTCTGTCGCTAAGCTAAACTTCACAACTTTTTGTTGTGAAGTTGTGAAGTGAATCCTTGCCATTGTTCAGTGTTGTGGCCTGTCGGCCGCCGGCCCTCCAACAGCCAAATCGGAGGAGGAGGCGGCATGAGAGTCGTGGTTAGCATCAAGGAAATCAGAGAGCTCCGAGGCAGAAGAGGGAATGGAGCTGTCAGAGAAAGCGAGACGGAGGCGGAGCCTGGGCTGTCCGTCAACCCTCAGATGGAGAGTCAACAGCCCCCAGGTGGCTGATGAGGAACAGCTGGGTCTCGTGCTTGACACGCAGAAGGCAGAGGAGAGGAGAGCAGTGGAAATCTATGGGCCGGTCCTTGGGATGGAAGAGCCACCGCTGCTAAAAAATCCCCACCCTAGCTCTGGGGATAAAAGGCAGGAGGCGGAGATGAATAGATGGGGCAGACAACTATTCATCTCCCTGTCAGTCCTCGATGGAGAGTCAGCAGCCCCCAGGCCTGGAGGTGGCTGATGAGGAAGAGGAGGAACAGCTGGGCCCAGTGCCTGACGCGTGGATGCTCAGAAGGCAGAGGAGAGGAGAGCAGTGGAAATCTATGGGCCGGTCCTTGGGATGGAAGAGCCACCGCTGCTAGTGAAGCCCCACTCTAGCTCTGGGGATAAAAGGCAGGGGGCAGAGATGAATAGACGTGGCAGAGAACTATTCATCTCCCTGCCAGACAGACTTGTAAGCCTGTGGTGAAACAGAAACTTTTTGCCGGGGTTGCCAGCACTCCTAATTAAAGGAATATTTGAGTTAACTTCAGAGAGTTTGTCATATTTGGGGAGCTGACTGGGTCAAAACATTCAGTTAGTCATACGGTTGTTATATCATAGATAAATGTCAGGTCAAACACAGAGTTTTAGAAGTCCATAAGCTGTGGGCCTGTTTTGAAGGAGAGGAGGAATTATTATTCTTGAAATATATTTAGTTATTTATCAGTAATTAACAAGAGGGGACAATCTATGAGTGTAGAAGGGGTTATCTTTTATAAATATATATATATTTTTGCAATGTCTTATTTAGTTTTGCATTTTTTTTCTTTTCTTTTTTCGAAATTTGTATTTTAACGTTGTGAATAAAATTTAAAAAATTATTGCAAAAAGGAAAGAAAGAGCGAATGAATTGCTTAGCATAGAGGCCCCCAATCTTTTGGGCACCAGAGACCGGTTCCATGGAGAAAGGTTTTTCCATGGACCAGAGGAAGCGTGGTTTTCCATGATGCCTGCATCCTGCAGATGGGGCTTTGCTAGTTTCTGTGGCCTGATTTCTGGCATGCTGTGGTCCGGTGCTGGTCTACAGACCTTGGGGTTGGGGACCCCTGGTTTAGCAAACCTCTTAAAATAGCCGTAAGCAAGATCCATGTTTATAGCCAAGTTGGGCAACTCCTGAACACATCCTCTGCAGCAACCAACATTTAGAGAAGCAGGGATTAACACCGGACAAACACTCAAGCCGAAAACAATGGCTTAATTGAGGAATTCCCAAGGAGAAAACTACACCCCCAGCAACGCAAGCTATGGTACTGATTTTCAGGCCTTCTGGGCCCACCAGAAGTCAGGAGGCTGTTTCTGGCCTCCGGAGGGCCTCTTGGGGGTGGGGGGAAGGCTGTTTTTGCCCTCCCCAGGCTCCTAGAAAGGCTCTGGAGCCTGGGGAGAGCAAAAAACGAGCCTACCAGGCCATCACATGCCAAAAGCGCGGGGGGCACGTGGGGGGGCACATAGAATTATGGATGTGGGCACATGCCTGTGACCCCACCGTGCTCCCCCCGCTTTTGGTATGCGATGGCAAAAAGATTAGCCATCACTGCTCTATAGGTTGTCTGAGCTATGTTTGGTTGAAGTTTGGACTGCTGATGCAATGTCCTTAGGGGATTGTGCCATGTGGTGAGCTCTGCTGCTAGATGGTAGTGAGTTAATTCAATTATATCCTGAAGAGTCATGTCTTAATCCCCTCACCTTGGAGCTGAAGGTCTTTTGTCTTGTAGATAGGATGGCCCAGTCTTTCTTAATTGCCAGCAGCAGTGGGTTTCAGATTTTGTTGCTACCGGTTCGCTTGCGCACACATGCTTGTGTCCTTATCAAAGTTATAACATGCCAAGAATAAACAAAGTCCAGCAGAGGTTGGCAACCAGCCCAGAAAACAAGTTACGATAAGACACTCACTCTCCAAAATGCTCTGTAATAATTACACGTTGTTTCCAGCAAGAAATTACTAACTGAGTGCGACTTAAAGAGGCTAAGGGAGTGGCCAATTATCCTCAAACCTTACTCTCGAGAAGACCTCCTCCTCCTGAGTAGCCACTCCTGCCTTTTGGCAGCCCTGCGTGCTCGAGCATTGAGGAGAGGCTCCTCCACTTCGCTCTCTCCACTTGAAGGAGCCTCTGGAGGTTCTGAAGGCCCAGGCTGAGTCTCTGCCTCTGGCACCACGTCCTCTTCAGCCTCCTCGCTGTCCGACGCGAGCGCCGGCTGCGCAGGCTGTTGTTGCGACCCCACACCAGCCTCCTCATCATCGGGATCAGCCACGATCCGCGCAAGCCGCTGGCGGGCCACAACACCCAGCCTCAAAACCGTGCCTAAATAGGAGGGCTGTCGGTCCCACCCGCGATCCACTACCGATTCACCTGAACCAGTTGAATACCACCTCTGATGGGCACCAAATATCTGCTGAAGGCAGGGAGCTGGGGCTCTGAGTTTCTGTCTCCCTTAAGATTTTTCTTTTTCTCTTCTAGGGGAAATATAATATTCTGCCTTTTAAATATTCCCTAAAATATTTCATTCTTCTAGGAGAGGGGTGGGTGCTAACTTTCTACAATACCGAGGACTCCACCAGCATCTTCCTTTCTCCCCCCAGCCCCCCAGCCCCAGTAATATTCACTGAAAATGTTCTCTTTTCAGGGGGAACAAGGGAAAAGAGGCCGGACTGGATCAATGGGACCGAGAGGACCTACTGGATCTCCTGGAACAGAGGTGGGTTTGTCTTGGAAATGAGAGAGAGAGAGAGAGAGAGAGGAAGGAAGGAAGGAAGGAAGGAAGGAAGGAAGGAAGGAAGGAAGGAAGGAAGGAAGGAAGGAAGGAAGGAAGGAAGAAAGAAGGAAGAAAGAAAGAAAGAAAGAAAGAAAGAAAGAAAGAAAGAAAGAAAGAAAGAAAGAAAGAAAGAATAGAATAGAATAGAATAGAATAGAATAGAAATATCACTTTTAAGAAGCCCAGTTCAGGTAATCTTTGACTTACAACCGTCCATTTAGTAACCAAAGTTATCCGAAAAAGAGGGACTTTATGACTGTTCCTCGCAGCACCCCAGGGTCACATGATCAAAATTCAAACTCTTGGAAACTGGCATGCATGTACAACAGCTGCGGCATCCTGGGGGTCCTGTGGTTGCATCTGCGGCCTTCCCAGCTGGCTTTTGACAAGCAAAGCTGATTGGGGGGAGGGACTGGATTTGTTTAACAACGGTGTGATTCACTTAATAACTGCAGAGATACTCTCTGGTGTTCCCTGAGCTTGGCTGGGTTTTTTTGCAAACGTTTCATGACCCAGCTAGGTAGCAATATCAGTGTTAGGAGGGAGTAGGGTTTATGGAGAGCAGGAAGAGCAGGAGGAAGAGGAGGAGGAAGAGGAATGACTGTGGAGTCCTTGGTGCGCTCTGAGCTTGGCTGTGTTTTTCCAAACGTTTCATGACCCTACTAGGGAACATCTTCCATACCAGAAGGGAATGTCCTCTTATATTCAAGTGTCTCAACTGGTAGCTGTTAGACATCAGCAGAGACAGTCATTTTTTTTATTTGTGTTTTTTTTTAATTCACTGTTTTTACAACCCCAGGGGATGCAAAAGCTGGCATGGCTCTTTGGGGAAGTTATGCCCTACTGCATTAAGGTTGGAGCCAACCCCCCCCCTCTCTCTCTTTATCTTTCTCCCTCTCTCCCTCTCTCTATTTCTCTCTCTCTCTCTCTTTCTCTCTCTTTCTCCCTCTCTCTCTCTCCCTCTCCCTCCCTCTCTCTCTATCTTTCTCCCTCTCTCCCTCTTTCTCCCTCTCTCTTTCTCTCTCTCTCTTTCTCTCTCTTTCTCCCTTTCTCCCTCTCTCTCTCTCCCTCCCTCTCTCTCTTCTCTCTTTCTCTCTTTCTCCCTCTCTCTTTCTCCCTCTCTCCCTCTCTCCCTCTCTCTCTTTCTCTCTTTCTCTCTTTCTCCCTCTCTCTCTCTTTCTCTCTTTCTCCCTCTCTCCCTCTCTCCCTCTCTCTCTCTAAGCAGGGGCTGAAGAATGGCTAGATGTTGTATCCTGGGAAACATTGCATTGATTCCTTCTTTCGTCCAGTTCTGATCAATGGCAGATCCAGGGAATCTCTGACACAACGTTGTTCTCTCTTTGTCTTTTTTCTCTTTCAGGGAAAACCAGGGGCTCCAGGGATCAAAGGCAACAAGGTAAGTCCTAACCTGGTTAGGACAAATCCTGAAAGCCAGGGCTTCAACGCGCCAGGTAGAGATGGCCAGCAACTTGAAGGTTTACGTACAAATAGGCCATTTCTCTCTCTTTTTTTAAAAAATAAAATGTTACTGAAATTTTATAATGCTGGCAGCCCTCGACGTACAACATTCATTGAGTGACCGTTTGAAGTTGCAACAGTTTCTACAGGACAAGCGTGCAGGAGAAGTCACTAGCATATAAAGAGTGCAAACCCCCCCCCCCCCGCTTCCTTCTAGCATTGATGATGTTACTTTGTTGGGTAATGAAACGTCGGAAATGAAAACAACCAGGCTCAGAGAGCAGCAAGGAAGCCATCCTCCTCCTCCTCTTCCTCTTCTTCCTTCTCCTTGCAAACCCCACTCCCTTCTACCACTGATGATATTACCGAGTTAGGTAATAAAACGTCTGCAAGGAGACAATCAAGCTCAGAGAACATCGAGGACCACATATTCCTTTTCCACCTCCTCCTCCTTCTCCTTGTCTTCCTCCTCCCTGTCCTCCTTCTTCCTTCTTGCATTGATGATGTTACCCAGTTAGGTAATAAAACGTCTGGAAGGAAATAACCAAGCTCTGAGAGCACCAAGGATCCCATAGTCCTTTTCCACCTCCTCCTCCTTCTCCTCATCTTCCTCCTCCCCTTCCTTCCTCCTTCCCCCTCTTCTCCCTTCTTGCACTGATGATGTTACCCAGTTAGGTAATAAAACGTCTGGAAGGAAATAACCAAGCTCTGAGAGCACCAAGGATCCCATAGTCCTTTTCCACCTCCTCCTCCTTCTCCTCATCTTCCTCCTCCCCTTCCTTCCTCCTTCCCCCTCTTCTCCCTTCTTGCACTGATGATGTTACCCAGTTAGGTAATAAAACGTCTGGAAGGAAATAACCAAGCTCTGAGAGCACCAAGGATCCCATAGTCCTTTTCCACCTCCTCCTCCTTCTCCTCATCTTCCTCCTCCCCTTCCTTCCTCCTTCCCCCTCTTCTCCCTTCTTGCACTGATGATGTTACCCAGTTAGGTAATAAAACGTCTGCAAGGAAGTAACCAAGCTCTGAGAGCACCAAGGACCACAGAGGTAGCATTAGGATAGAACTGGGTAATTTGCAAACCACCAGCAACTCCTCTTCCCCCCTGGGGAGAGGGATTAAAAACCAAGGTGAAGCCCTTTTTTACACATGCCGCACAGAGAGATGAGCCAGCCGTGTGCAGCAGCTGCCAAAAAAGCTAACCCAGTTCTAGGCTGCATCCACAGAGGGATAGAGTCAGGATCGTGTGAAGGGTTGATACCACTTTATAAGGCCTTGGTAAGGCCGCACTTGGAATACGGCATCCAGTTTTGGTCGCCACGATGTAAAAAAAGATGTGGAGACTCTAGAAAGAGTGCAGAGAAGAGCAACAAAGAGGATTAGAGGACTGGAGGCTCAAAAATATGAAGAACGGTTGCAGGAACTGGGTATGGCTATAGTGAATTAGTGGTGACATGATAGCAGTCTTCCAATATCTCAGGGGCTGCCCCAAAGAAGAGGGAGTCAAGCTATTCTCCAAAGCCCCTGAGGGCAGGACAAGAAGCAATGGGTGGAAACTCATCAAGGAGAGAAGCAACTTAGAACTAAGGAGAAAATTCCTGACAGAACAATTAACCAGTGGAACAACTTGCCTCCAGAAGTTGTAAATGCTCCAACACTGGAAGTTTTAAACAAGATGTTGGATAAACATTTGTCTGAAGTGGCGTAGGGTTTCCTGCCTTAGCAGGGGGTTAGACTAGAAGACCTCCAAGGTCCCTTCCACCCCTAGATCTCTATGATTCAGTGAGACAGATAAGATACATGATAGATGACAGATGATAGATAGATACTGTAGATAGATAGATAGAAAGATAGAAAGATAGATAGATACCAGTAGATAGATGATAGATATAGCTTGAAATAGCTGGATGGATATAGATTGAGATAGATAGATATAGATTGAAATAGAGATAGATAGATAGATGATAGATAGATAGATAGATAGATAGATAGATAGATAGATAGATAGATAGATAGATAGATAGATAGATAGATATAGATTGAAATAGATTTAGATTGAAATAGATAGATAGATATTGATTGAAATAGATATAGATTGAAATAGAGGTAGATAGAAAGATGGATAGGTAGGTAGGTAGGTAGGTAGGTAGGTAGGTAGATAGATAGATAGATAGATAGATAGATAGATAGATAGATAGATAGATAGATAGATAGATATTGAAATAGAGATAGATTGAAATAGAGATAGATAGAAAATGGATAGATAGATAGATAGATAGATAGATAGATAGATAGATAGATAGATAGATAGATAGATAGATAGATAGATAGATAGATATAGAGACTGAAATAGATAGATATAGATTGAAATAGATATAGATTGAAATAGAGGTAGATAGAAAGATGGATAGGTAGGTAGGTAGGTAGGTAGATAGATAGATAGATAGATAGATAGATAGATAGATAGATAGATAGATAGATATTGAAATAGAGATAGATTGAAATAGAGATAGATAGAAAATGGAGATAGATAGATAGATAGATAGATAGATAGATAGATAGATAGATAGAGACTGAAATAGATAGATATAGATTGAAATAGAGATAGATAGATAGATAGATAGATAGATAGATAGATAGATAGATAGATAGATAGATAGATAGATAGATAGATATAGATAGATAGAGACTGAAATAGATAGATATAGATTGAAATAGAGATAGATAGATAGATAGATAGATAGATAGATAGATAGATAGATAGATAGATAGATAGATAGATAGATAGATAGATAGATAGATAGATGGATTTCCTGCCTGGGCAGGGGGTTGGACTAGAAGACCTCCAAGGTCCCTTCCAACTCTGTTATTCTATGCTATGCTATGCTAATTCTGGGTATTTCTCTACATAAATCCACATTTTCTGCCTGCTTTGCAGGGGGAGAGTGGTCTTGGCAAACTGGGTCCCAGAGGCTACCAAGGTCTTCCTGGCCCACAGGTAGGATGAGCAGCTAACTGGGTTCTCCGCCTTCTGTACCTCCAGGTTCTGTTTTGAACTTCCCAAAAATCTAAATCAGGCATGGATCTTCAGCTTGGTTGGAGGCTGCAAAGGCTGTGGCCATACTTCCAAAGTGGGTGGGGCCAAGAAGCAAAGTGGGTGGGATCAAGAAGTAAATAGGTGTGGCCAATGGTGGGGCTAGGAACCGCAGTGGGTGAGGCCAAGAACCAAAACAGATGGGGTTGAGAAATAAAGTGGGTGGAGTCAACACCAAAGTGGGTGGCATAAAAAATAAGGTGGGTGGGACCAGGAAACAAAGTGGGTGGGATTAAAATTAGGGGGTGGGCCCAAGAACCGCAGTAGGTGGCGCCTAGGAACCGCAGTGGGTGAGGCCAAGAACCAAAGAAGGTGGGGTCAAGAAAGTGGGTGGAGTCACAACCAAAGTGGGTGGCAACAAAAATAAGGCAGGTGGGAGCAGGAAACAAAGTGGGTGGGATTAAGAAATAGTGGGTGTGGACAAGAACCAAAGTGGGTGGGGCCAGGAGTGAAACCAAGAACCAAAGTAGGTGGGGTCAAGTAATAAAAGTGGGTGGAGCCACAACCAAAGTGGGTGGCATCAAAAATAAGGGTGGGTGGAGCCAAGAACCAAAGTGGGTGGGGTCAATAAATAAAATGGATGTGGCCGAGAGCCCAAGTGGTTGGAGGGGTGTGTGTCAAGAAATGAAATGGGTGGGGCCAAAAATCAAAGTGGGCGGGGCCAGGAACCACAGTGGGTGGGGAATTCTGGGAACGGAAGTCCGCTCATCTTCAAGTAGCCGAGTTTGAGAAACATTGGATCTTCCGGAAGGATCCTATTCCTCTCAGCCAACAAGTTTTGCAGAACATTGCGTCGCTTTGCACAAACAGCGAGGGCATTCTTGTGACGGTTTCGTGTCCAGCGGTGCTCCCCCTCTCCAGATTCCACGATGACTATTCAGATTAAAATTCTCCTCTTCCTCCTAACCATCCGAATTCAATCCCTCTTGCAACCTCTGTAGAAATGAATATTCAATAATGAATACCTCCGGATAGGTGTCCAAAAACGGCTTTATTTTCGGGCACGAGCTCCTCGGTAGCTCACACCCAGCGCCGAGCAAAGGCGTTTTTAAAAAATTAGCAAGCCAAATATCCTTATTTCTCTCGACACTTTGAATACGATGGCATATAAATAGGGCATTAAAGACTAATGGGCGGAAAGGCAGGCAGGGTAAGCAACTTTAGGCCGCCTGCAGAATTTAAATTCGACAGGACGGTATTAAAATATGAGATTAATTCATTAGAAGTTCCAACAGAGTGAGACAAGGCGGCGTGAGCGTGTCTGAAGGGAAATAAATTGCCGCGGCCTTTTGCCGAAGTGTTTTAATTCACAACTTGGAGCTCCGTTCATTTATTTATGCACTTAGTTCTGGGCTTTTATTATTTTTATAAATAACCCAAGGTGACAAACACACGCCGTGTTCCCCTATTTTTCCCACAACAACAACCACCACCCTGTGAGGTGGGTTGGGGAGAGAGAGAGAGAGGCTCAAAGTCGCTCAGCTGGCTCTCGTGCCTAAGGCAGGACTTGAACTCGCCACCCAAGGTGACGAACGCACATCATATCCTCCTATTTTCCTCACAACAACAACCACCACCCTGTGAGGTGGGTTCGGCTCAGAGAGGGGGAGTAACTGGCTCAAAGTCGCTCAGGTGGCTCTCATGCCTAAGGCGGGACTTGAACTCGCCACCCAATTGTGGCCGTGAGTCGAGGATTACCTGTATTTATGACAGTAGCAGTGTCCCAGGGGTCACGTGATCCCCTTTTTCGACCTCCCGACAAGCAAAAATCAGTGGGGAAGCCAGATTCACTTAACAACGGTGTGACTGACTTAAAAACTGCTGTGATTCACTTAACGACGGTGGCCAGAAAGGTTGTAAAACGGGGCACTTAACAAATGTCTCACTTAGCAACATAAATTTGGGGTTCAGTTGCTGTAAATCGAGGACTAGTATATAATGTTTGGGGGGATGTCACATATTTACAACCACTGATGCCAATCTGACCTCTTTTGAACAGGGGGAAGAAGGAACCGTCGGTCTTCGGGGGCCTCTTGGCGTGACGGTAAGTTTGCCGGGCGATTCTGGAGCCCATCAGCTCGTTGAAGAGAAGAGCCAAAGCATGCGAGGCCCTATCTTCATTATTTTACATTTTAAACAAGGATTGTTTAATCCTGGATAGCCTGGATAGCTCAGCAGACTAAAAGCATTGTGATTAACATCAGCTGTCTGCCATTACTGTAAGTTCGAATCTCACCAGGCTCAAGGTTGACTCAGCCTTCCATCCTTTCTAAGGTAGGTAAAATGAGGACCCACTTTGTGGGGGCAATAAGCTGACTTTGTATAAATATACAAAAGTATGAAGGCTATTGCTTAGCGCATTGTAAGCCGCCCTGAGTCTCCGGAGAAAGGCGGCATATAAATCAATTTTTTTTTAAAAAATAATAATTTATTATTTTAATTTCTTAATGCTTTGCCCTGTTATAAGCTGCCCAGGTTTCATGTGATAGATAGCATGACAGGCAGCGTAAAAATTAAAATAACTAAAAGAATAAAATATAATATATAAAAGAATAAATAAAATAAATAAAATGAAACATGAAATAAAAAATGAAAGAATAGAATAGAATAAAAGAATAAAATTAAAATTAAAAAAATAAATTATTAAATTAAATTAATTAAATTAAATTATTAAATTAAATTAAATATTAAAAATTAAATTAAATTAAATTAATTAAATATAAAATTAAATTAAATTAAATTAAATTAAATTAAATTAAATTACATTAAATTACATTACATTACATTACATTACATTAAATTAAATTAAATTAAATAATTAAATTAAATTAAATTAAATTAAATTAAATTAAATTAAATTAAATTATTAAATTAAATTAAATTAAATTAAATTAAATTAAATTAAATTAAATTAAATTATATTACATTACATTACATTACATTACATTATTACATTACATTACATTACATTACATTACATTACATTACATTACATTACATTACATTACATTACATTATTAAATTAAATAAATTAAATGCCAGGTTTTGTTCCTTTGTTTTCCAGGGAGAGCAAGGCCCTGCTGGTTTAAAAGGAGAGAAGGTAAGAAGAACAAAATTCAAACGTGTGTTAAAGGGCAAAAACATTTCTTTTATTTTCTGATTATTTTTGAGTGCACCTCAGAGGTGGGTTTCAGCCGGTTCTGACCAGTTCTGGAGAACCGGTTGAGGAAATTCTGAGTAGTTCGGAGAACCGGTAGTAAAAATTCTGACTGGCCCCGCCCCCATCTATTATCCGCCTCCGGAGTCCCAGCTGATCGGGAGGAAATGGGGATTTTGCAGTATCCTTCCCCTGGAGTGGGGAGGGAATGGAGATTTTACAGTATCCTTCCCCTGCCACACCCACCAAGCCACGCCCACCAAGCCACGCCCACAGAACCAGTAGCAAAAAAATTTGAAACCCACCACTGGTTGAACGTGATATTCCTAGAAACATAAATTCGATTGGATTTTGGCCCATCCCTCTAATTTTCCATCTTTTACATGTGGGCCTTCAGGCCTGCCACATTTTCTCCTGTGGGAAAATGGGAGGGGGAATTGCATAGAGCAGCGATGGCTAACCTATGTGACACGACCCCACCACGCTCCCCCAGATTTTGGTACGCGATGGCACGGTGGGCCAGATAGGCCCGTTTTTTCACCCTCCCCAGGCTCCAGAGGCTTTCTAGGAGCCTGGGGAGGGCGAAAATGGCCTTCCCCACCCGCCTGGAGGCCCTCTGGAGGCCAGAAATGGCCCATTTCCCGATTTCCAGTGAGCCCAGAAGTTCCAAACTCTGACAACAGGTTTGTGCTGTTATTATCACTGGCTGAAACCAATCCGATATAGGTAATCTTCAACTTCGGAAAAATTAATATTTTTTAAAATGCCGAGAATAAAAATATTAAGAATATTATCTTTGATGCTAATATCTTAACTTGGTAACCTCTGGAGGAATTGGACTACAATGCCCATCATCCCCAGAGAAGCAGGGAATGGAATGTTCAGTGAAACAGTCGTTCAGTGGGTTTCGCCCCATGTTACCCACCTTTCTTGCCCCTGTTGTTAAGTGAATCACTCCGCTTGTTAAGTTAGCAACACGGTTGTTAAGTGAATCTGACTTTGACTTTGCTTGTGAGAAGGTCACCAAAAGGGATCACATAACCCTGGGACACGGCGACAGTCATAAATATGAACCAGCTGCCAAGCATCTGAATTTTGATCCCATGACCACGGGATTGTTGCAACGGTTGTAAGTGTGAAAAACGGTCCTTAAGTCACTTTTTTCAGTGCTGTGGTAACTTCAAACGGTGACTAAATCAACTGTTGTAGTAAGTCAAGGAGGACCTGTAAACTCCTGTGTAACAAAACCCACATAAATCCATCTGCCATTCCTTCTTTTTTTTCATTTTTAGGGTGACTTTGGTGTTCCTGGTCTCAAAGGAGAGAAAGTAAGTGAGATCCAAGCTGGGGATGGGGCTGGTGGGCTGGAGGTTTTTAAGGAGGGGTTGGGGTTGGAATTCATTGTTGGAATGTATTTTTACCCAACAACTAGAGGCAGTAGATGGCAGTGTTTACACGTTTGGATCTATGGTATATACTCTATGCTCTTTTGTTCTAAGCAGAGTTTCCTGTTTCCTGTTAAGAGTTAAAATAGTTGAGCAGTAAAGCACATGGTGATTGTACTCTTTGCTCTGTGTGGTGCTTTATATAAACAGAATTTCTAACAATTGGACAGCCTCCTGTCTGAAATGTTATAGACTTTCCTGCTTGAGTGGGGGGTGGGTGGGTGGGTGGGTGGGTTTGGACTAGAAGATTTCCAAGATCCCTTTCCAACTCTATTCTGATTGATCGATCGATTGATTGATTGATCGATCCCACCAACAGTTTGTGATGAAGGTGTTGGTGAAGATGTTGGACCTGAAGCTGGACAATTCAGGGTCAACTCTATTGTTCTATATTCTGTTCTGTTTTTCTGTTATTCTATTTTATTTACATATACATACGGTATACATATACATATACATACAAGGGCCAAATTGATTAATGGCATATAAAGGCAGAGATCTCTGTAATGGTAGTTTAATACTCTGACGATGTCAGCAGATGACTGACAAGAGCTTAGTAAAATAAAATTTTAATTCTTTTAAAGTTTTAAAATTTTAAGTTCTGGAGCTCGCAAGATGTCTGCTTCTTTCTTTACATATACATATACATATACATTCTGTGTTCTGTAAGATACTTTAAATGGGCAAGAAACCTTTTTAACTTGACCAACATTTAACAGGAACTATTGGCCATCCCATCCCAAAATAAAAAGTTTAGGAAGAGGGAGAAGAATAAGAAAAGAGTTAGTGACGGCTACTGAGGACAGTCCATCCATCCGTCCGTGGAACGATCTCTCCCAGGCCGTTTAAAGCATCATTTTGTTCCTAATGTTTTATTCACCTCTCCTTGGGAGGGAGCCTGAGCCATTCCTTGAAGCCGGCGGGGGCGAGAAAAAGGTTATTTCTCCAGGCACACAAAGTTAAGCGTTGTTCTGAGCCAGCTCCCCAAACACGACCAACCCTCTGAAGTGAACTCAAAGATTCCTTTATTAGCAGCGCCGGCTGCCCCGGCAAAAAGTTTCCCTCTTACCGCAGGCTAACAAGTCTGTCCGGCAGGGAGATGAATAGTTGTCTGCCATGTCTATTTCCACCCCCTGCCTTTTATCCCCAGAGCTAGGGTGGGGCTTTGCTAGCAGCGGTGGCTCTTCCGTCCCAAGGACCAGCCCATAGATTTCCACTGCTCTCCTCTCCTCTGCTTTCTGCACGTCAGGCATTGGGCCCAGCTGTTCCTCCTCTTCCTCATCAGCCACCTCCAGACCTGGGGGCTTTTGACTCTTCATTTGAAGGCTGACGGATGGTCCAGCTCTGCCTCTCTCTCTCTGCCCACTCCATTCCCCCTTCCCCCTCGAAGCTTGCCTTAATGCTAACTCCCACTCCTCCTCCTCCTCCTCTTGATTTAGCTGCTGGAGGATCCAGCAGCCGACAGGCCACAACAAGCATTCCTTGCCTGCTCAGCCTCTCCTCAGAAATCCCCCTCGCCTACAAAGTGGCTACCCACTTTAAGCCATGATTCAACTAGCACAGCTAGCTGATTCCATCAATTGATTTTGGGTGGCTGGCTGGCTTGACCGATGCGAAACACACGAAAACGTCAGCCTGAGCTCTCTCTCTCTCTATTGTTTCTTTGTTTGTTTCAAATAATTTTACAGTTAGTCCTCAACTTAACGACCGTAATTGAGTCCAACTTTTCTGTTGCCAAGCGAGACGTTCATCAAGTGAATTTAGCTGGCCTCATTTTGCAACCTTCCTTTGCCACAGCTGTTAAGTCAATCACTGCAGTTGTTAAATTAGTAACACGGTCGTTAAGTGAAACCGACCTCCCCATTGACTTTGCCAGTTAGAAGGTCGCACCAGAGGGGATGGTGTGTGACCCCCCCAAGGGACATTGCAACCGTCATAAGTGCGAGTCAGTGGCCAAGCGTCTGAATTTTGATCAGGTGACCATAGGGGTGCCGCCATGGTCGTAAGTGTGAAAAACGGCCCTAAGTCACTTTTTTTCAGTACGGTCGTATCTTGGAACAGTCAGTAAATGAAGCGTTGTAAGTCGAGGACTACCTGTATTACATTTTACAAAGTGTACACATAAAACAGCCTAAAGTAACAATCAAAAGGGATCATAAAGAGTAAAAGGAAAATGGGCATAGAAATGTGAAATAGTATAAAGCAGAGGTCTTCAAACATGGCCGCTTTAAGACTTGTGAACTTCAACTCCCAGAATTCTCCAGCCAGCAGAGCTGGCTGGAGAATTCTGGCAGTTGAAGTCCACAAGTCTTAAAGCGGCCATGTTTGAAGACCTCTGGTATAAAGGGAAAAAAAGGTATATAAAGGTGATGCAATGGAGGTTCGGTGTTCTGGCCCCGCTCCCAGGAATACACCCCCTCAGACAGTCAGAGTCTAATGAACTGGCAGGCAACCAAGTAAGCTGATAAAAAGCTTGGCAGCAATCCCCGCAGCTGCTTGCCAAGGCCTTTATTAATATCAAGGCCTTTATCAAGGCCTTTATTCAGTCAAATACACACCACCAAAATGTCCAGAGCTGAGACACAGGGCAGATTCGAAACCGGGATCCATGAATCTTTGTTTTGTCCGTCACAAAGATACAGGCTGCAATCCCTCTCTTTTATAGCCTGTGGGGTGTGGTCCACCAGCTAATCACGACCACGCCTTTTCCTCTGCTGGGCTCTCCTGTCTCTCCGACGCTGGCGAGGATCCAGCCAAAACTCACTCCCCTCATCAATGTCCTCCTGTGGCTGCGGGGACGAGCTTGGCTCTGGGCCTATCTCCTGCCCTTCGGTGTCCTCCAGAGGCATTGCCAGAGAGGAGGGTCCTGGAGAAGGAGGCCTTGCCAACTCCTCTCCCTCACTCTCAGAGTCCTCCCCTGCTGATGACGCAGGCTCAGGCAACGGAGCCATAACATTCGGAAAAAGTGCAAGGGTGTGCCCGAGAGTGCAAGAGAGGTGCGCCGTGGGTTAGCAAGGGTATCTGAAGGTGCACGGAAGAACACAAGTGGCTGGCACAATACAAATGCAGAAGCCCTATCTCACAAAATGAAATTCAACGTAGAGAAAAGTAAAGTCTTACACTTAAGCAAGAAAAACCAAAAGGACAGATATAGACTGGGAGAAACCAGCGGTAACTCTGAGACGGATCTTGGCGTCTGAGTGGACAACCAGCTAAATATGAGCCAGCCATCTGCGGCGGCAGCCAAAAAAAGCCAATGCAATCCTAAGCGGCATTAACAGAGGGATACAATCAAGATCAAGTGAGGTACCAAACACCCCTACAAAGCCCTAGTAAGACCACACCTAGAGTACCGCATCCAGTTTTGGTCCCCACACTATAAAAAAGAGGTTGAGACTCTAGAACCGTGATGGCAAAGCTACGGCACGCGTACCACAGATGGCAAGCGGAGCCGTATCTGTGGGCACACGAGTATCGTTCTACCTCAGCTCCAGCACGCATGCGCACACCGGCCATCTGATTTTCGGGCCTTCCGAGCCCACTGGAAGTCGGGAAACGGGCTGTTTCCGGCCTCCGGGGTGTGTGTGTGTGTATGGAAGGCTGTTTTTGCCCTCACCAAGCTCCAAGGAAGCCTCTGGAGCCTGGGGAGGGCGAAAAACAGGCCTACTGGTAGGAGGAATTTCCTGACAGCGAGAACAATCAACCCATGGAACTGAAGTTGCCTCCAGAAGTTGTGGGAGCTTCATCCCTGGAGGCTTTCAAGAAGAGACTGGACTGCCCTCTGTCAGAAATGGTGTAGGGTCCCCTGCTTGGGTTAGACTAGATGATGTCTGTTACAACTCTGTTAATCTGTTAATCCTCTGCTAAGCACTTGGGAAAGATGCACAGGTGTGGGAGATTTACTCCAGCAATGTATGACTTCCTGCTGGCTTCCCCAGTGACTTTCTGGAAAACCGGCAGGAATTTTTTTTTTTTTTTTGCAAATGGCGATCATGTGACTGCAGGGGGCGCTACAACTGGGTGTAAATGCTGGTCAGTTGCTAAGTGCCCAGATTCCAACCACTGGGATGGGATGGGATGGCCGGAACTCCAAGGACCGTTCACAACCATCATTTGTTCAGTGCATGACTGGCTGGGGAATTCTGGGAGTTGAAGTCCACGGAGCTTAAAGTTACTAAGGTGGAGAAGCTCCACCCTAGGAACACCCAGTGCAAACTACGTTTCTCTTGTATATTTGAACCGCAGGGAGACTCGATCACAATATCTGGACCTCAAGGCTACAAAGGCAATAAAGGAGATCCGGTAAGTTGTGTTGACTTGATTGTAGTTGGGAATGAAACTTTTGCTTTCTTCAAAGCTCGTTGAGATGGGGGGGGGAGAGGTTTTTTTGGGGGGGCTACTGTTCTATTCCTTTCCTGGATTAGGATTAGGAACATCTTATATGGACGCCCGACATATCTGCAAGGCACCAGAGCACGTAGCCAGAACATGACTAATCCGTGTTAGAAGAAACAAGATCTTTACGGATAGAAGATAATATTTGTAGCTCCGGGTTGAACTGGGGGGGGGGGTCCTTCTTGGTGCTCTCTGAGCTTGGGGGTTTCCCTTGCAGACATTTCATGACCCAACCAGGGAACGTCATCAGTGCCTGGGAGGGTGTGGGAAATGCTCTCTGTTTGTATACAAGCGGCCTGTCCTATCAGTGTTGATGGGAGATTTCTTGGTTAGGCTGTTGTTTAACCTTCAATGGTTTTCCTGGGTTGGTAGTTCCTTGATTGGGGTGTAATAATCAGAGAGCTCACCGCTTTCCCGATTACCTACTTGGATCATGAAACATCTGGAAGGAAACAACCAAGTACCAAAGACAACACGGTCCTCCTCTTCCTCCTCCTCCTCTTTCTGCAAACTCCATTCCCTTCTAGCACTGATGATGTTACCTAGCTGGGTCATGAAACTTCTGCTCAGAAGAACACCAGCAAACTCATATGAAGTTTGTCCTGTCCATCCTGTCGGGTGGCAATCGCATCCCTTCTTCCTCCTCCAGAAAAGTTTCTTTGTAGAAATAACACGGTCTTGGTGAAAGTCCAAGATACGGAGAAGTTAGCCTTCAGCTCATCCAGGAGATGCCTACAAAAAACCAACAGAACAGAAGGCTTTAAAGACAGAAGGAGTTCTTCCTTTCTCTTTCTCTCTCTCAACCTCTCTTTTTAACTCGTAATCGTGGTTAATCCAAACCAAGAGAAGCGCAGTTTACATTATTATTATAATTTTTCATTTTGAAGCAAATAAATGTTTTGGTTTTTTTTTAATTCAGGGGGAACGGGGTCTTCCTGGTTTTGATGGAGACAAGGGCGAGAAAGGGGAGGATGGACCTTTTGGAGAAAAGGTATTTTTAAAGATTTCTGTATCGTTAATTTTTTTGGGGGGGTGGAAGGGGGAAAATTATGTCTCTGTCCAAGTGAAAAGCTGCAATGGTGGGATTCAAATTTCTTTTACTGCCAGTTCTGTGGGTGTGGCTTGGTGGGCATGGCGTGGCTTGGTGGGCGTGGCAGGGGAAGAATACTGCAAAATCTCCATTTCCACCCCAGTCCAAAGGAAGGAAGGATGCTGTAAAATCTCCTTTTCCACCCCACTCCAGGGAAAGGGTACTGTAAAATCCCCATTTCCACCTCACTCCAGAGGAAGGAAGGATGCTGTAAAATCTCCTTTTCCACCTCACTCCAGGGGAAGGATACTGTAAAATCTCCATTTCTACCCCATTCCAGGTGAAAGATAATGTAAAATTCCCATTTCCACCCCACTCCAGGGGAAGGATACTGTAAAATCCCCATTCCACCCCACTCCAGGGGAAGGATACTGCAAAATCCCCATTTCCACCCCCACTCCAGGGGAAGGATACTGTAAAATCCTCATTCCCACCCCACTCCAGGGGAAGGATACTGCAAAATCCCCATTCCCACCCCACTCCAGGGGAAGGATACTGCAAAACCCCCATTCCCACCCCATTGCAGGGGAAGGATACTGCAAAATCCCCATTCCCACCCCATTCCAGGGGAAGGATACTGTAAAATCTCCATTTTGACCCCACTCCAGGGGAAGGATATTGCAAAATCCCCATTTCCACCCCACTCCAGGGGAAGGATACTGCAAAATCTCCATTTTTACCCCACTCCAGGGGAAGGATACTGCAAAATCTCCATTTCCACTCCACTCCAGGGGAAGGATACTGCAAAATCCCCATTCCCATCCCACTCCAGGGGAAGGAGACTGCAAAATCCCCATTTCCACCCCATTGCAGGGGAAGGAGATTGCAAAATCCCCATTCCAACCCCACTCCAGGGGAAGGATACTGCAAAATCCCCATTTCCACCCCATTGCAGGGGAAGGAGACTGCAAAATCCCCAGTTCCACCCCACTCCAGGGGAAGGATACTGCAAAATCCCCATTCCCACCCCACTCCAGGGGAAGGATACTGCAAAATCCCCATTCCCACCCCACTCCAGGGGAAGGACACTGCAAAATCCCCATTCCCACCCCACTCCAGGGGAAGGATACTGCAAAATCCCCATTTCCACCCCATTGCAGGGGAAGGATACTGCAAAATCCCCATTCCCACCCCACTCCAGGGGAAGGAGACTGCAAAATCCCCATTTCCATCCCACTCCACTAACTGCTTTCCAGCTCCGTGTGCAGAGCAGGGACTCGGGAGGCAGAGAATAGAAAGGGGCGGGGCCAGTCAGAGTTGGTATTTGCCGGTTCTCCGAACTACTCAAAATTACCGCTACCGGTTCTCCAGAACTGGTCAGAACCAGCTAAAACCCACCTCTGAAATGCTGTCATCAAAATTTATTAAGTGCCACAGCAGCTAATCACAAATCAAATATGGGCAGTCCTCGACTTATGACCACGACTGGGAACAGAATGTCCATTGCTTGAGCAAGGCGATTGTGAAGTTAAAAAAAAACGGGAGGGGGGAGAGAAATGGTCTTTATTTTTTTCTTTTTCCACTAGGGGATGAAGGGAGACCCGGGGGCCAAAGGAGTCATGGGTTTATTTGGCAGGAGAGGACCGGTGGGGCAGAAGGTCAGTGAAACAACTCTTGAGATTTCGACGAAATACAAACTGAGTATGGTCCATTTAGGATGGCAAGTTCATGATGCTCGTTTGGGCTTTTAAAATTCTCCCTGTGATTTTGTTTTCCTGGGCAGGGTGAAATTGGAGAACCTGGTCTGATTGGATTTGCTGTAAGTTGGAAGTCATCTTATCCCTTCCTTCCTTCCTTCCTTCCTTCCTTCCTTCCTTCCTTCCTTCCTTCCTTCCTTCCTTCCTTCCTTCCTTCCTTTTGTTGATTTTGCTGTAAGTTGGGTATCATCTTATTTATTCATTCA
Source organism: Coluber constrictor foxii (assembly GCA_038048745.1). Lineage (NCBI taxonomy): Eukaryota > Metazoa > Chordata > Lepidosauria > Squamata > Colubridae > Coluber > Coluber constrictor. Next base: position 903,129 of record JAWJVD010000213.1, read on the forward strand.
TTCAGTATTTTGGATTTATTATAAGTTGGAAGTCATCTTATTCCTTCCTTCCTTACCTTCCTCCCTCCCTCTTTCCTCCCTTCCTTCTCCTCCCTTCCTTCGTTCTCTCCTTCCTTTTCCTTCCTTCCTTCCTTTTCCTTCCTTCCTTCCTTACATTGATTTTGCTGTAAGTTGGGTGTCATCTTATTTATTCATTTTCAATATTTTGGATATATTATAAATTGAAAATCATCTTATTCCTTCCTTCCTTCCTTCCTTTTGTTGATTTTGCTGTAAGTTGGGTGTCATCTTATTTATTCATTCATTCAGTATTTTGGATTTATTATAAGTTGGAAGTCATCTTATTCCTTCCTTCCTTCCCTTCCTCCCTCCCTCCGTCTTTCCTCCCTTCCTTTTCCTTCCTTCCTTCTTTCCCTCCTTCCTTTTCCTCCCTTCCTTTTCCTTCCTTCCTTCCTTCTTTCCCTCCTTCCTTTTCCTTCCTTCCTTTTCCTTCCTTTCATTGATTTTGCTGTAAGTTGGGTGTCATCTTATTTATTCATTTTCAATATTTTGGATTTATTATAAATTGGAAATCATCTCATTCCTTTCTTCCCTCCCTCCCTCTTTCCTTCCTTCCTTTTTCTTCCTTCCCTCTCTTCCTCCTTCCTTTCTTTTCCTTCCTCCCTCCTTTCCATTAATTTTGTTGTAAACTGGATGTCATTCATTCATTCATTCAATATTTTGGATTTATTGTAATTTGGAAATAATCTTCCTTCCTTCCTTCCTTCCTTCCTTCCTTCCTTCCTTCCTTCCCTCCCTCCCTCCCTCCCTCCCTCCCTTTTCCTTCCTTCCTTCCTTCCCTCCCTCCCTCATTCCTTCCTTTTCCTTCCTTCCTTCCCTCCCTCCCTCCTTTTCTTGCAACTGCAGTCATTCACTTAACCACTGTGGCAAGAAAGGTTGCCAAATGGAGCAAAATTCACTTAGCCCCTGTCTCGATTAACCACAGAAATGTTAGGCCCCATTCTGCTCGTAAGTCGAGGACTATCTGTATTTCCCCGTCCATCGTCCGCCAGATCTTCCGTTTCATTTACGATGTCCTATTTGCTCTTTCCAGCACTTGATCAATAATTCCCTTTTGCTAAATGGCCTTTATTGAGGCTTTCTGTATCGTGATTTTATTTATTTTGGGTGCGCTTAAAAGGGCAATACCAGAGGATAAATATTACCAGCTGTTTCCCTGACTCGGGCCCGGGCCTTGTTTGTTAAGGGAGAGGCAGGCAGCAGAGTTTCTCCTGTGACGTCTCCTCTTTCCCGACTTCATTTTTTATCCCTTCAGTCAAAGGGATAAAAATGCCTTTGAGGTCACCAAAGAATCATTCTTGGTGATGTTCTTGGAGATAAGGAAGAAATCGCTTGGGTTTTTTTTTTTTTCTGGGGTGTTTCCATTTCTCAGTCAAGATGATCACCTGGTGGCCTCCCATCCAAGAATAGCAGAGCTCCTGCTCTGTGGAATGAACTGCCCCCGGAAATGCGCAAGATCTCCGACCTCCGTGTATTTCGCTGTGCCCTTAAGACCCTGCTGTTCCGCCAGGCCGGGCTATCCATGTAAATGATTTTAAATTGGGTGTTTTAAATTTTGGGTTTTAACTCGGGCCAAAATTATTTAATAATTTTAATTATTTTTAATTGATGTTTGTATATTTTTGTGCTTTTTTTTTAATTGAAAAAGTTTTACATACAAAATTTTCCATTTTTTCTCCCCCCCAACCCCCCTCCCCTCTGCCTCCCCCCACCCCCACCCTATTTTCCCCCCCATCCGCCCCTTGACTTCCGCTACAAGTTAAAAAAAGAAAAGAAAAAAAAAACAAGTACATATCCTAAAATTAACTATATTATAATAAAAAAACTAATAACAATAAGATTAACCTCATTAATCGATATTAATATTCATTTATCAATCAATACCATACTTATATTTAAACCCAATTAAAAAAAAATCATACCTTTCTCTAATCCATTAATGTTAGCATTACTATTTTTGTGCTTTTAATTGGCTGTACACCAAGGGCGGTATAGAAATAAAATAAAATTATTATTATTATTATTATTATTATTGGTTAATCTGTAGTGAGATTCACAGTCTTTGAGGCTGGTTAATAGCTCAGCAGCTCGAGTCCTAACCAAGGACCTAGGAACTGTTAAGATATCGTCGGAGGATGTAAGCTGTTCCGAGTAAGGTGGTTTTTTGCAGAGTCAAAATGTTCAAGTCCGGTAAATTTAGAATTTCTAAATAGCGGGGTAGCCCTTTGGGTATTGCTCCAAGGGCTCCAATTACAATCGGAACAACACATGATTTCTTTTTCCATAGCCGCTCAACTTCGATTTGCAAGTCCCGGTACTTTGTGATTTTTTCTTGCTGCTTATCTTCAATCCGTGCATCACCAGGTATTGCAATGTCAATGAACCATACTTTTTTCTTTTCAACTACCGTTATGTCAGGTGTGTTGTGGACCAAGTGCCTGTCAGTCTGAATCCTAAAGTCCCACAAGATCTTGAGTTTCTCATTCTCTAGAACTTTCTCAACCTGATGTTCCCAGTGGTTTTTGCTGTACTCAAATCCAAACTTCTGGCACAATTTCCAGTGAATGATCTTAGCAACACGGTTATGGCGTTGTAGGTAGTCGGTTTGTGAAATTTTGCTGCATCCACTGATCAGGTGGTCGACTGTCTCATCTTTCTCATTACAGAGGCGGCATTTGCTGTTGGTGGTAACATGTTGAATTTTTGCCTTCATGCAGTTTGTGGCTAGGGCTTGTTCTTGAGCTGCCAAAATAAAGCTTTCTGTTTCTTTTTTCAGTACTCCTGATCTTAACCAGTTCCAAGTTAGTTTCTGGTCATCTTTGCCTTCAATACTTTTCAAGTATTGGCCATGCAGAGCTTTGCTTTTCCAATTTTCAGCTCGCTGCTCAATTACTTCTTTCTTATATTCTGCTTTTGTTTTAGTTGTCTTTAAAAGGCCTCCTTTATTTACTTCCTTAATCATTGGTTCTTCACTTTTCTGGATGTAATCATTCAAGCTGCATTTTTCTTCTTCCACAGTCTGCTTTACTTGTAGGAGTCCTCGACCACCCTCTGCTCTTGGTAAATATAATCGGTCAACATCACTTTTAGGGTGCAAGGCATGATTCATTGTCATAAGCTTCCTTGTTTTTCTGTCCAAATTGTCTAACTCCATCTGGGTCCAGTCAATTATTCCTGCAGAGTATCGAATCACAGGTATAGCCCAGGTATTTATGGCTTTTATGATGTTTCCTCCACTTAGTTTGGACATTAATATCTTACGAATTCGCCGAATGTACTTGGCTGAAGTTATTTCCTTGACTTTATTATGCATTAAGTCAGAGGCCTCTAAAATCCCCAAGTACTTGTAGCCTTCTTCTGATTTTACTGCCTTTATCGTTTCTTCATTCTCTAGTTCTATTCCATCCTCTTCTATGATCTTACCTGCTTTGGTTGCTATTGTTGCACATTTGTCAATTCCAAACTGCATACCAATGTCTTGGCTAAATTCTTTTGTGTGTTCAGTTAATAAATTCAGTTCAGCTTTTGTTTTACCAAAGAGCTTCAAATCATCCATGTACATCAAGTGCGAGATTTTCAGTCCTTTCTTTGCAAGTTCGTATCCACAGCTCAGATTTTTCAGAATGATTGTCAGTGGTAGCATTGAGAGTATAAAAAGTAGGGGGAAAAGGGAATCGCCCTGGAAAATGCCTTGTTTAATTTCAACTTCACCTAGTTCTTCTTCATTAGCCATAAGTTTTGTTTTCCAGAGGTTCATTGAAGATTCCATGAATTTTTGTATGTTTTTGCTGATGCCAAAGATTTCCAGGCATTTCTTGATCCAGCTATGGGGAACTGAATCAAATGCTTTCTTATAGTCTATCCAAGCCATGAACAGGTTGGTTCGTCTTTTCTTTGAGTTCTTTAGGATTAGCTTGTCAATCAGCAATTGATCCTTTGTTCCTCTTGAGTTTTTGCAGCATCCTTTCTGTTCTACAGGAAGCAAGTTATTTCTTTCCAGGTATCCATAGATTTGGTTTGCAATGATACCAGTAAGAAGCTTGTATGTTGTTGGCAAACAGGTGATTGGCCTATAGTTTCCAGGGTCCTTTCCTTTTTCTTTATCTTTTTGGATCAAAAATGTTCTTCCAGTTGTCATCCATTCATCATTTTCAGGTGTTTTTAGGACCTGGTTCATCTGGGTTGCCAATCTTTTGTGCACACTTGTAAGTGCCTTTAACCAGAAGCCATGTAGCTCATCTGGCCCAGGTGCACTCCAGTTCTTCACTTTTCTTGACTGTCTTTGCACCATTGCTTTTGTTATTTTCATGTCTTCCATTTTATGCACTTTAATAGAGTCCTCAACCTGTTTGATCCATTTTGCATTTCTGTTATGCTTCTTGTTGTTTTCCCACAAATTCTTCCAGAATTTCAGAGCTTTCTCTTTATCAGGCTTTTCATTTGTTGTTATTCCTTCTCTATTTTCTAAGCTCTTATAAAACTGGTGCTGATTTGCTCTGAATTGTGAGTTTTCTTTGAACTGAGTTACTCGGTTTTCATACCTTTTAATCTTTTCGGCGATGGCAACAACCCTCTGCTTCAGCTCTTCAATTACTACCGCAATCTCCTTATTCCTCAGATCGTATCTCAGATCGTATATTATTATTATTATTATTATTATTATTATTATTATTATTATTATTATTATTCTTGTCCAAACCCTCTGCTCAAGCAGGAAACCCTATGCAGGTAGTCCTCGACCTACGGCCACAATTGAGCCCGAATTTCGGTTGCTAAGCGAGACATTTGTTAAGCGAGGGTTGCTCCATTTCACAACCTTTCTTGGCACGGTTCAGTGGTGGGTTGTTCCCGGTTCACACCGGTTTGCAAGAACCGGTAGTAAAAATTTATAGTAGTTCGGAGAACCGGTAATAACATTGGCTGGCCACGCCCCCGAACCAGTCCCCGGCCCGGTCGCCACTCACTTACCCCGCCCACCTCATCAGAGGCTTTTTTTCTTTTACTTTTAAAAGCATTTTTTTGGCCAAAAAAATGCTTTTAAAAGTTTTTTTTTTAAAAAAAGCCTCTGATGATCGCGCGGCTCAGCTGGGATTGTCAGAGGCTTCTAGAAGCATTTTTTTCTACAACCTCTTTGGCCAAAAGAGATTGTAGAGGGGAAAAAAAATGCCTTTAAAAGCCTCTGGCGATCCCAGCTGACTTGCCTGATCGTCAGAGGCTTTTAAAAGCATTTTTTTTCTGCAACCTCTTAAGGTTGTAGAAAAAATGCTTTTAAAAGTTAAAAAAAAAAAAAGTTGGCCGTGCCCACCCAGTCACATTACCCCCCCCACCAAGCCACACCCACAAAATAAGCCACGCCCACAGAACCAGTAGTAAAAATTTATAGTAGTTCAGAGAACCAGTAATAACATTGTCTGGCCACGCCCCTGAACCGGTCCCCGCCCACAAAATAAGCCCATAGAACTGGTAGTAAAAAAATTTAGAACCCACCCCTGGCCCGGTTGTTAAATGAATCACTGCCATTGTTAAGTTAGAGACAGGGTTGTTAAGTGAATCTGACTTCCCCGTGGACTTTGCTCATCAGAAGGTCGCAAAATGGGGGGGGGGGGCACGGCCACCGTCATAAATACGAGTCAGTTGCCAAGCCTCTGAATGTTTGATCACGTGACCAGGGGGATGCTGCAACGTCGTAAGTGTGAAAAACGGTCGACTCATATTTATGACGGGTGCAGCGTCCTGGGGTCACGTTGATCCCCTTTTGCGACCTTCCGACAAGCAAAGGGAATGAGGGAAGCCAGATTCATTTAACGACCAACGATTCACTTTATAACAGTGGCAGGAAAGGTCTTAAGATGGGGCAAAGCTCACGTAACCAGTGTCTCACTTAATAACATAAATTTTGGGGCCAATTGTGGTCGTAGGTCGAGGACTACCTGTACAGGACTTACAACCATTCGTTTAGTGTCCTTTGAAATTCGAATGGCATTGAAAACAATGATCGATGGCTGAGTTTCACACTTACAACCGTTGCAGCACCCCCACGGTCACACTTGGCAACTGACTCATATTTATGACGGTGTCCCAGTGATCCCCTTTCGCGACCTCCCCAGCCAGCCTCCGACAAGCAAAGTCAAAGGCTGAATTCACTTAATGACTATGTGATTCTCCTGATCGTGGCAAAAAAAAAAAAAAAGTCGCAAAATGGGACGAAACTCACTTAACGACTCTTCGCAACGGACGTGGTTGAGCTCAGTTGCGGTTGTAAGTCAACCGCCATCTCAACAGAACACCGTTGCCACGCAGGGGAAAGGGGGCGGAGCCTGGTGTCATATGGCTGCCATTTTGACTTTTTTGACCCGCCCCTTCCTGTGGACACCAAAGGAGAATGACCAGACCTTGCAAATCTGCAGGTCTTTTATTATTAGGACACGTCAATGCAATGCAAACGCCACTTAAAATAATAAAAAAAAAGAGAACGTGCTACTTTATCTTGTGCGAAAGAGAGAGAATAAAACAGAAGGCAATAAATATATCGCCCGACAAATAGCTGAAAATGGATGTGCTATTAGAGGCTGTTGATTCACCGTGTAATCGGCCTCCGCGATCATCCACGCCTGCCCTTCCCTTGGAGGCAGCAGGATCCTTTCCGCTCATTACCTTGAAAAGAGAGGGGGGGGCGGGGGTGGGGTGGGGTGGGGTCATCGAATTTTTAATTCCAAAGGAAAGGAATCAAGCAGATGAAAGACCCTGGGCCTCTCACATTCTTATATTTTATCAGTTATCAGGTTTATTCTGTCTCTCTTTTTCACTCTCTTTTTTCCTCTCTTCTTGCAAACATCTTTCTCCCCCTATCCATCCATCAATTGGTCATTTATCTATCTATCTATCTATCTATCTATCTATCTATCTATCTATCTATCTATCTATCTCTATCTATCTATCTATCTATCCATCCATCCATCCATCCAAACAAACAAATAAACAAACAAACAAACAAACCATCTATCATATCTCTCTCTCTCTCTCTCTTTCTCTATCTATCTATCCATCCATCCACCAACCATCTATCATATCTCTCAATCCATCTCTCTATATCTATCTATCTATCTATCCATCATCTCTCTCTCTATCCATCAATCTATCTCTCTATCTATCCATCAGTCATCTTCCTCTCTCCATCAATCTCTCTCTTTCTCTATATCTATCCATCCATCCATCATTTCTCTCTAGCCATCTCTCTCTCCATCCATCTTTATCTAGCTATCTAGCTATCTATCCATCCATCATCTCTCTCTATCTATCTATCCATCTATCATCTCTCTCTATCCATCAATCAATCTATCTGTATCTCTCTCTCTCTATCTATCTATCCATCTATCATCTCTCTCTATCCATCAATCAATCTATCTGTATCTCTCTCTCTCTCTCTCTATCTATCTATCCATCTATCATCTCTCTCTAGCCATCAATCTATCTCTATATCTATCCATCATCCATCCATCATCTCTCTCTATCCATCCAACTCTAGCTAGCTAGCTAGCTATTTATCCATCCATCCATCATCTCTCTCTCTATCTATCCATCAATCAATCTATCTCTATCTCTCTATCTCTAGCCATCAATCAATCTGTCTCTATCTATCTCTATCTATCCATCTATCATCTCTCTCTAGCCATCAATCTATCTCTATCTCTATCCATCATCCATCCATCATCTCTCTATCTATCCATCTATCATCTCTCTCTCTAGTCATCAATCAATCTATCTCTATCTCTCTATCTCTAGCCATCAATCAATCTATCTCTATCTCTCTATCTCTATCTATCCATCTATCATCTCTCTCTAGCCATCAATCTATCTCTATCTCTGTCTCTATCTCTATCTATCCATCCAACTATCATTTCTCTCTCTCCATCTCTCTCTCTTCATCCATCTCTATCTAGCTATCTAACTATCTATCCATCCATCATATTTCTCTCTCTCTCTCTCTCTCTCTCTCTCTCTCTCTGTTGTATTTGTAGTCCTTTGTGGCATCGCACAGTTCTGTGATAGCATTTTACTAGAGTTTTGGCAAAACCAGCCCATAGTGAATTATTGGTTTACCTCACGATCACGGTGTTCACTTAATGCCCACTGCAAAAAAAAAAAAAAAGTAAAATCAGACGTAGTCACCTGGTGGGTTGCTTAATGACTGCCTCACACTACGGCCACAATTTTGGGCTCATTTATGGTCACAGGTTGAAGGCTTCCTGTATTTCCGATACTTTATCTATAGGCCCTATGAATGCTTCTTATTCATATTTTAGTTTCTCTACCCTTTACAGTTTCCCAGGCCCGGACTGTGAATAAATCAAATTGATTCCTTACAGGGAACTGCGGGTCTGAATGGGAGGAATGGAGCGAAAGGGGAAAAAGGAGATCGAGGCATGCAGGGGCAAAAAGGAGAGCCGGTAAGGATTTTTAGAACTGTGGGGGTCCTTGGTGCTCTCTAAACTTGATTATTTTCTTGCAGACATCTCATTACCCAACTAGGTAGCATCATCAGTGCTAGAAGGGAGTGAGGTTTGCTTTAGCATTTCCTGGCTCAGAAGGAGAAGGAGAAGGAGAAGGAGAAGGAGAAGGAGAAGGAGAAGGAGAAGGAGAAGGAGAAGGAGAAGGAGAAGGAGAAGGAGAAGGACTGAGGGGTCCTTGGTGCTCTCTGAACTTGATTATTTTCTTGCAGACATCTCATTACCCAACTAGGCAACATCATCAGTGCTTTTGAAGGACAGTTTTCTCCTCGCTTATAATTGACCCCTGAATGTTTTTCATTCATTCATTCATCTTTAACTAATGAATCTCAGGCATATCTCATTTATCTTCCCATGGGGGGAAAGATAGCAAGAGGGTTGATCACTTCTTGCAATCTGTAAAAATTGATGTAAGGGGTCAACATTGCTAAATGGGAGCCTCCCACCCACCCCCACCCCCCAAATAAACAGCTTCAATCGACACCACAACCGGATCCTAGCAAAACCAGAAGTGAAAATCACGATCTTCCACTGAAAAAAATCACAAAACCTGAAGTTTAAATCAGACATTAAATCAGACCCAAATCAGACATTGGCCAGAGTTAGCAACTGAGCAAATGTTATTATGCTCCTCAAAATTTTATCGGGGGGGGGGTGGATTTCAAGGAGGAGGGGAGGGTTCGTACGCGAGTTTTGCTGTTTTTCTTCCTCCCGAATGAATTGCGTTGATTCCGTCTTTTTTAGGGTGAAAAAGGACTTCCTGGATTGGCTGGAGACACTGGGCGCAAAGGTTCAAAGGTAATGTGTCTTTTAAGCAGAGGTGGCCTTCAGCCGGTTCGTACAGATTTGGGCGAACCGCATGTTAATTTTACATCCGGTTTGGCGAACCGGTAGTTCCGACGACCGGCTGGCCCTGCCCTGCAACCCTTTTTGGATTCCAGGTAAGTGCAGGTGACATGTGGAGCCCGGGAAGGTGGAAAATGGGCTATTTCCAGCCTCCGGAGAGCCTCCGTAGCACAGGGAGGTGGAAAACGGGCCCTGCACAGCCCATTTTTGCTCCCAGGAGGCTGCAGGAGGCCTATTAGGCCTAAAACGGGGTGCAGTGGGCACCCCGTGGCCCATTTTTCCTCCCAGGTGAGTGAAGGAGGCCGAGTGCTGCCTGTCACACACCCTGGCCACGCCCACCCTGGCCACGCCCACCCAGCCAATCATTAGGGCAGAGAACCGGTTGTTAATTTATTTGAATCCCACCACTGGTTTTAAGGCAAGGTTTTTAATCTGGAGTTTCTCAAACCTGGCCACCGGAAAGATGAGCAGACTTCAGTTCTCAGCCTGCAAATTTGCTCACTCTCGATTCCTTCCACTTGCTTTTTCCCTTCCGTTTTCTTGCCTTACTTTCTTCCGGCTTTCCCAAAAACGTGCCAGCCACTCAAAAAGTAGCCCATGCTCTGTGTCCCTTACGGCCCCTTACGGTCCCTTTTTCTCGCGGGTCGAAGATTTGAAGATTTGAAGGGTCCGCTGTCATTACAGATAGTCCCCTGACTTACCACAACTCATTCAACGTTACAGCGACGCTAAGAAAAGGAGCTTGTGACGGCTTTACGACCTTTGATCGTGTGATCAAAACGCTTGGCGACGGGTTCATATTTACGACCGTTACTGCATCCCAAGGATCACACGATCCCCTTTTGCAACCTTCTGGCAAGCCAAAATCCACGGGGATGCCAGATTCCCTTAGCAGCCAGCTTACTAATTCATCAGGTCCAGTGATTCGCTTAACAACGGAGGCAGGAAATATGGGGTAAAAGTCACTTAGCAAATGTCTCGTTAAGCCACAGAGATTTTCTGGCTCAACTGCGGTTGTAAATTGAGTAAGGTCTTTCATTCTGATCGTCTTTATCCTCAGGGTTTGCGTGGTTTGCAAGGAAAGACGGGATTTCCCGGGTCACACGGAGTGAAGGTAAGTACAAGAAGAGGCAGTCAAGCTATTCTCCAAAGCCCCTGAGGGCAGGACAAGAAGCAAAGAGTGGAAACTAATCAAGGAGAGAAGCAACCGAGAACTAAGGAGAAATTTCCTTAACAGTTAGAACAATTAGCCGGTGGAACAACTTGACACCAGAAGTTGTGAATGCTCCAACACTGGAAGTTTTTAAGAAGAGATTTGGTATAGGGCCGTGATGGCGAACCTCTGACAGGTGGCACGCGGGATCATATCTGTAGGCACGCGAGTGTAACCTTAAGTCAGCTCCGCCAGCTGATTTTTGGGCCTTCTGTGCCCACTGGAAATCAGGAAACGGGCTGTTTCCGGCCTCCGGGTGGGGTGGGAAAGACTGTTTTCCCACTCCGCAGGCTCCTAGAAAGGCTCTGAAGCCTGGGGAGGGCGAAAAACTGGCCTTCCAGTCCCACCGGAAGTTGGGAAACAAGTCATTTCTGGTCTCCGGGGTGGAGGTGGGGAAGGCCATTTTCACCCTCCTCAGGCTCCAAGAAAGCCCCTGGAGCCTGGGGAGGGTGAAAAACTGGCCTACCGGGCCCACTGTGCCATGACTTGCCAAAAGTGGGGAGAGTGCGGGGGGGGCCCATGCACGCATGCGCGAGGGGGTCTGGATGCATTGAATTTTGGGTGTGGGCACACACACATGCGACCCCCCCAATGCTCCCCCCACTTTTGGCACGCAACAGCCAAAAGGTTAGCCATCACTGGCATAGGGTTTCCTGCCTAAACGGGGTTGGACTAGAAGACCTCCAGGGTCCCTTCCAACTGTCATTACATTATATAAATTACAAAAAATAATAGTAATAAGACACTGATTCTTCAAACTCTCCGGATTCGTCCATCCTATTCTGGCTTCAAAACCAGGGAGCAGAATACTATCAGGATCTGTAAACACCTGGAACATCTCAGTGCCCTGTCGCTGAGTTTATTAGGGCTTGTGTAATAAACTATGGTTTAGAATAGAAGAGAATAATAAGAGTTGGAAGGGAACCTTGGAGGTCTTCTAGTCCAGCCCCCTGATAAGGCAGGAAACCGTACACCACTTCAGACAAAGGGTTATCCAACATCACCTTCTTTGTGGCGGCCCCTGAAATAATGGAAGATGCTATCCCGTCTCCCCTAGTCCTCCTTTTCATTTAACTGGACATACCCAGTTCCTGCAACCGTTCTTAGTATGTTTTAGGTTTGACGGGTGGGGAAATGTTGAGAGGTTCAGGAATTAGTTCAAAAGGATAAGCACTCCTTGACCGTTCGAAGTTGAAACGGGGGTGAAAAAAAGCGACGTATGACCGTTTTTCCCACTTAACGACTGTTGTAGCCTTACGGTCTCACCTGATCAAAATTCAGACTCTTGGCAGCCGACTCGTACTTATGACAGTTACAGTGTCCCCAGGGGGCTGCCTGATTCTCTTTTGCGACCTTCTGACAAGCCTTATGAGCCTGGATAGCTCAGCAGACTAAAAGCATTGTGATTAACACCAGCTGTCTGCAATTAGTGTAAGTTCGAATCTCACTGGGCTCGAGTTTGACTCAGCCTTCCATCCTTTCTAAGGAAGGTCAATTGAGGACCCAGTTTGTGGGGGCAATAAGCTGACTTTGTATAAATATACAAAAGTATGAAGGCCATTGCTTAACGCATTGTAAGCCGCCCTGAGTCTCCGGAGAAGGGCGGCATATAAATCAAATTTAAAAGGAAGGAAAGAAGGAAGGAAGGAAGGAAGGAAGGAAGGAAGGAAGGAAGGAAGGAAGGAAGGAAGGAAGGAAGGAAGGAAGGAAGGGCCTGGTGGCTCAGCAGACTAAAGCATTGTGATTAACACCAGCTGTCTGCAATTACTGGAAGTTCGAATCTCCCCAGGCTCCAGGTTGACTCAGCCTTCCATCCTTTCTAAGGTGGGTAAATTGAGGACCCAGTTTGTGGGGGCAATAAGCTGACTTTGTATAAATATACAAAAGTATGAAGGCTATTGCTTAACGCATTGTAAGCCGCCCTGAGTCTCCAGAGAAGGGCGGCATATAAATAAATTTAAAAAAAGCAAAATCAATGAGGAAGCCAGATTCACTTAACAAACTGCTTAACAAGTTACTAACTTAACAACTGTAATGATTCACTAATTATTAATTGATAGCAACTATATAACATAACAACTCTGTGATTCATTTAACAAGAGCAGCGATTTTGCTAAAAAGGCCTTGGCAAAAAAGGATTGTAAATTCAGTCTTAACAACTGTGCTGCTTAGTGACAGACGTTCTGGTCCAAAATATGGTTGTAAGTCGAGGACTACCTACAGAGGGACCTATATACAGCTAGTCCTCATCTTACGACCACCCCAAATTTCCATCGCTAAGCAAGACAGCCGTTAAATATGATTTGCCCCCCTTTTGATGAACTTTCTTGCCAACCGTTGTTAAGTGAACCACCCCAGGGACACTGCAACCGTCATAAATACGAGCCAGTTGCCAAGCGTCCGAATTTTTGATTATCTGAACACGGTGACGCTGGAACGGTTGCAAGTGTGAAAAACGGCCGTAAGTCACTTTTTTCAGTGCCGTGGTAGCTTCGAACGGTCACTAAACGAATGGCGGTAAGTCAAACACTGCTTATCCTTTTGAATTAATTCCTTCAACACCTCAACATTTCTCCATCCGCATTATAGAAACCATTTAACCTGCGGTCTTATGCAGGTCCATAAGAGTGGTCCGAAAGATGCTTTTTCAGGAGGCAACTGGACATTCCTTGTTTGGTTTTTTTCTTTTGAAGTTGTTTCGCTTCTCATCCAAGAAGCTTCTTCAGTTCTGACTGAATGGTGGGGAGTGGAAGGATTGTAGTTTCCTGTAGTCTGCAATTTTTTTTGGAAGTCCATTCAAACTCCCACACCATTCAAATTGGGGCGGGGGGGGAGTACCTTGGGGTCAAACAAGCCTGGTGGACATCGACTCCGAGAATTCGTCGATGTCCGCCAGGCTTAAAGTTGCCAAGGTTGGAGACCCCTGACCTGAATGACTGAGAATCTCCATAGACATTTACGTAAGTGTGATTCTGTGCCCACTTTGCTACCTGGATGTCACAGCTGAGTGTCTCAGAAGCGGTGGGCACGAGTAATTGCTTCCCAAGTGTGGGTGATGGATGATGCAACCAAGAAGGACTGAGTCAAGACTGAGTGGGTGCCGAGAGAACGTGGAGTGAATGCCGAAGGAAGGGACGGGTGGGAAATAGGAGTACCTGGAAGCAGAGGGGGCACCCGGAGGATGGATAGGGACGGCCTCTCCTTGGGAGGAAGAGAGGATGGGTTGAGAGAAGAAGATGGAGAAGGTTGAGATGGAGTTGGTGAGATCTGCAGGAGGGGAGAGAGGTGGGGAGTTCAAGGGTAAAAGGCCACGGATGGATTGGGGCCGAAGGATTCACAAAGACGGAGAGAGATGGAGAGATGGGGTGAATGGTGCTGGTGTAAGATATTTCCCTTTGTTTTGTAATCCCCGCTTCTAGGATCCTTCCCTTCTTCTCTTCTCTCTCCTTCCTTCTTTTTTCCATCCTCCTCCATCATCCCTCCTTCTTTCTTCTCTCTTCCCTCCCTCCCTTCCCACCTTTCTCCTTCCCTGCCTTCCTCCTTCCCTCCATCCCTTCTTTTCACTCTCCCCCTCCTTCCTTCTTTCCTCCCTCCTTCCTTTTTTCTCCCTCCCTCCTTTCCTTCTTCCCTTCCTTCCTTCCTCCCTTCCTTTCTTCCTCCTTTTCTCCTTTTCTCCTTCTCTTCCTTCCCATCTTCCTTTCTCTTTCCTCCTCCTCTCTTTCCCCTCTCCTCCCTCCCTCCCTCCCTCCCTTCCTTTCCCTTTTCCCATTCCCTCCTCCCTTTCTCCTTCCCCCTCCTTCCTTCCTCTCTCTTTCCTCCTTCTCTCCCTTCATCCCTTTCTCCTTCCCTTCCTTCCTTCAGCCCTCCCTCACTTGTGACTTCATCTTCTTTTTCTATGCTTTGCATAATGTGGCCTACCTCCCCAAAGGAGAATAGGATTATGGGTATTTATGCAGCTCACCTGGGCATTGTCATAGCCCCTGGCCCCTTCAAGCATGGCAGTTTTCAGCTTCTCCCAACAGTTGCAGGGGGCAGCTGTATAATCCCAGGAAAAAATATGGGCATTTGGTTCATGTTTTCATGGACATTAGGCTTAATTAAGTTCTCTGTATCCCCTTCGGTGTACAGGGGGAAGGTGGCATCACTGGCAAACCAGGAATCCCAGGTGCAGAAGGAAACCAGGGATCAAAGGTAAATGCAGACCCCTTTTAAGGTTCTTTAAGACGCAAACAGATACAGGGAACATTCTATCACATGTGGTGGACCTGTCCTTTGACAAAAAAAAATTGGATAAGGATAAAAAAAATTAAGAAAAAAGTCAATTCTTTTTCCATATATTGTTGAAAATCCTTTTCATTTAGTAGTTTTTGATTTAGTGTCCATCTCATTTTTTTCCTCTGTCCCTTCCATATTATTGGATTGTGGTGTGTCCATGTACTTGTTTCTATATCAATCTTTTGTATTTTAGATATTAATTCTGTTCACATCTGCATCATATCTATTCTTGACCACAGTAAACACCTATTTGAATAAAATGTACGGTATATTGCTTTTCTTTTGGAGATCTTCATCTCCAAGCACCTTGCAAACTTAATTCATCTATCATTGTAAGAAATGTTTTTGGAAGAGTCTTTCTTAGTTTTTCTTATTTCAACTATTAATACCCTTCCTTCCTCATCTTTAAAAAATTGTGGAAAAAGAACTGACTTTTTTCTTCAAAGAAAATAAGAAAGAAGATACACCAAAAAAAATGGTTAGGGGGAAATGCTAAAGCATCAAAAAGAGTTAAAACTGGAGCTATTTCTATTAGGCATATTAACAGAGGAATATTACAAAAAAAAAACCCCATATTTAATGTTACATGTAATAACAGTGGCCAGAATTGTATATGCTCAAAATTGGAAAAATGGAAATATACCCTCTGAGAAATGGTAATAAAGAAAATATTAGAATGCACTGAGATGGATAGGTTGGCAATGGAAATTAAAGACAATGGAGAAACAGAATATTATTTAATTCGGGATGTATGGTATAATTGGCTTGATAGTAGATGCAAAGACTAGAAAATTAACAATAAAAGACAATCGATGAAATAGAAATTAGAAATAAGTATAAGTAATGGTACAAAAAATGTAAAATGTACGATAACTATATAATGTAAATATAATAGTATTTATAAATGTTAAAAAACTGTGGATATAAACCAGGATAGAGTTGTTGCAAAGCGGAAACAGTAATGTAAAATGAAGAAAAACTGTATAATACAAACATATTAAAAGAATGTTCTTTAAGATGGGCGGACTTCAACTCCCAGAATTCTTCAGCCAGCAATTCCGCAACAAGCAATGGAAAATGGTTGGACTCAAACTCCCAGAATTCCCCAGCCAGCATGCTGGCTGGGGGATTCTGGGACTTGAAGTCCACCCATCTTCAAGTTGATACAGTTGGGAAATACTGATTAAAGTTTTTGAACATCTTCTAAACCAAGTAGGATTTAATAGCAAGGAGACATAAGATGGGTTATCGGAAGACCCACCCACCCCGCCACTCATACCAAAATCCGCTCCCAGCAATCCGGTTGCATTAGCCTGCCAGCCTCTGCTCTGCATCATCCATGCCTGGAAACCATTTTTATTTGCAATGTCCCTTCAAAAAAGACACAGCTTGGATCCGACCGCTTGTGGCTGCCATCTTGACTCTTTTGACCCCTCTGCTGAATGATAGACAGGGAGCTGGATCTCCCCCACCCGGTCTCAAATTTTCACCCCTCCACCATGTTAGAATAGAATAGAATAGAATAGAATAGAATAGAATAGAATAGAATAGAATAGAATAGAATAGAATAGAACAGAACAGAACAGAACAGAACAGAACAGAACAGAACAGAACAGAATAGAATAGAATAGAATAGAATAGAATAGAATAGAATAGAATAGAATAGATGGAGGGGAGGGAGAAGAGGAGAGGAGAGGAGAGGAGAGGAGAGGAGAGGAGAGGAGAAGAGAGAGAGAGAAGAGAAGAGAAGAGAAGAGAAGAGAAGAGAAGAGAAGAGAAGAGAAGAGAAGCAGAAGAGAAGAGAAGCAGAATAAATGGAGTGGAGTAGAGTGGAGTGAAGTGGAGTGGAATGGAATGGAATGGAATGGAGGAGAGGAGAGGAGAGGAGAGGAGAGGAGAGGAGAGGAGAGGAGAGGAGAGGAGAGGAGAGGAGAGGAGAATAAATGGAGTGGAGTAGAGTGGAGTGGAGTGAAGTGGAATGGAATGGAATGGAGGGAGGGGAGGGGAGGGGAGGGGAGGGGAGGGGAGGGGAGGGGAAGGGAAGGGAAGAGAAGAGAAGAGAAGAGAAGAGAAGAGAAGAGAAGAGAAGAGAAGAGAAGAGAAGAAATGGAGTGGAGGGGAAGAGAAGAGAAGAGAGAGAAGAGAAGAGAAGAGAGAGAAGAGAAGAGAAGAGAAGAGAGAAGAGAAGAGAAGAAATGGAGTGGAGGGGAGGGGAGGGGAAGAGAAGAGAAGAGAAGAGAAGAGAAGAGAAGAGAAGAGAAGAGAAGAGAAGAGAAGAGAAGAGAGAGAAGAGAAGAGAAGAATGGAGTGGAGGGGAGGAGAAGAGAAGAGAAGAGAAGAGAAGAGAAGAGAAGAGAAGAGAAGAGAAGAGAAGAGAAGAGAATAAATGGAGTAGAGTAGAGTGGAGTGGAGTGGAGTGGAGTGGAGTGGAATGGAGTAGAGTAGAGTAGAATGGAGTGGAGTGGAGTGGAGTGGAGGAGAGGAGAGGAGAGGAGAGGAGAGGAGAAGAGAGGAGAGGAGAGGAGAGGAGAGGAGAGGAGAGGAGGAGAGAGAAGAGAAGAGAAGAGAAGAGAAGAGAAGAGAAGAGAAGAGAAGAGAAGAGAAGAGAAGAGAATAAATGGAGTGGAGTGGAGTGGAGTGGAGTGGAGTGGAGTGGAGTGGAGTGGAGTGGAGTGGAATGGAGTAGAGTAGAGTAGAATGGAGTGGAGTGGAGTGAGTGGAGGAGAGGAGAGGAGAGGAGAAGAGAGGAGAGGAGAGGAGAGGAGAGGAGGAGAAGAGAAGAGAAGAGAAGAGAAGAGAAGAGAAGAGAGAGAAGAGAAGAGAAGAGAAGAGAAGAGAAGAGAATATGGAGTGGAGTAGAGTAGAGTGGAGTGAAGTGGAGTAGAGTATGACACAGAAAAACAACACAATCTAGTTCGGATGTATACATGCACATGGCGAGCAAAATCAATCTTGCGATGTTCGTGTACAGGTTTTAGTCCTCAATGTACGACCACAGTGGAGCGCAAAATCTCCCTTCCTAAGCGAGACTGCTGTTAAGTGAATTTTTGCCTCGTTTGTGAAACGAATCACGGAAGTTGTTCAGTTAGTGACACGGTTGTTAAACGAATCCGGCTTCCCCACGGTCAGAAACTTGCAAAAAGGGGTCACGGGACACTGCGACCATCATAAATATGAGCCACTTGCTAAGCGTTCCAAATTCTGATCACGTGAGCCCCATACAACGGTCGTAAGTGTGAAAAACGGTCGTAAGTCACTTTTCCCCCAGTGCTGTTGTAACTTGCAATGGTTGCTAAGTCGAGGACTAAACTGCCCTTGGAAGTGTAGCCCTATAAATCCAATTTAAACTTGCTTTCAGGACTTTTATTTTTATTTTATTCGATCGAGCTGACCTTGACTATTGCCCTCTGTTTAGGGCGAACGCGGCATGTCCGGCACTGATGGTCCCAAAGGAATTCTTGGCCAGAAAGGAGAAAAGGTGAGCTCTGCAGACAAAGGTCAGTTCGTGGTAGGACATCCATCAACCCTTGCAAACAAGATTAGGCGGATCCATGCGTGCGCTGAGGATGTCACATTTCTCCGATAATGGTTTGTTCGTGGTTTGATCCTCTCTGGCCCCGGACGGCACCTTTAACCCGAAGGTTGCTCCAGATGTCTGGTTATTATGACATTATCTTCGGGAAAGTTTTTTCTACCAACATTATCTTTTATTTATTTCTACCATCCAGAGGCTGCTCTTCGTTCTCTCTAGATGGTGGGAGGTCTATTTTAAAGAATAGAATAGAATAGAAAGAGTGATGGCTAAACTTTTTGCCATCGCGTGCCAGGAAGGGGGGGGCGGGGGAGGTTCACACGTGTGTGTGCCCACACCTATAATTCTATGCTCCATTTCAGAGGGTGTCCGAGGGGGTGGGAGAGGCTGTTTTTGCCCTCTCTTGATGCATAGAGAGGATCTGGATCCAGGTGAGAAAGAAAAACGGGCCTTTCCCACCCACCCCAGGCCCTCCAGAGACAGGAAACAGCCTGTTTCCCTACATCTGGTGGGCTCAAAAGGCTCAAAAATCAGCTGGCATGCACGCCGGAGCAGAGTGGGATGCCCACTGTGGCACACATAGATTCGCCATCACCGGGAATATAATAACAGAGTCGGAAGGGACCTTAGAGGTCTTCTAGTCCAACCCCCTGCTTAGGCAGAAACCCTACACCACTTCAGACAAATGGTTTGTTATCCAACCTCTTCTTAAAAACTTCCGGTGTTGGAGCATTCACAACTTCTGGTGGCAAGTTGTTCCACTGGTTAATTGTCCTAACAGTCAGGAAATTTCTCCTTAGCTCAAATAAAAGGAAGCTGGGTTCTGAAATAATCCAGAATGTACCAAACGTTGTTGCAAACGTTTCATGACCCAACCAAGTAACATCATCAGTGCTAACAGGGAGAGGGGTTTGTGAAAGAGGAAGACGACTATGGGGTCCTTAGTGCCCTTTGACCCTTGACCCTTTCTTGCAGACACTTCATTACCAAACTAGACAAATGCCAAGCATTTTCAGTGCTAGAAGTCAATGGGCTTTGCTCCTAGCATTGCCTTCCAACACTGATGCTGTTATCTAGCTTGGTAATGAAACGTCTGCTCAGCTCAGAGGAAGCAAAAGATCTTAATGTTCTTCAAACAGCCGTCCAGCTTTAGCACAAAAGAATCCTGATAGGCAAACCCCACTAATCTATGCAGAAATTGGTGCGTTGACAGGCACCTCCTCCCATTCAGAAAAAAACATCCTAATGACCCATCAAAATCTGTACTTCTAGAATTTTGATCCCGTCTCATTCCCGGAGGAAAAATCTTCGGCTTGTTAAAAAAAAATCTGATATTTTAAAAAAATGATCATTCCAACGCCATTGTTATCTCTGTGTGGGAATTTGCAGGGTGCTAAAGGTGTTCCTGGCTTGGCTGGCTTTAAAGGCCAAGGAGGCCTACCTGGAAAGGCTGGCGTTCCTGGGCTACCGGGGAATCAGGGACCACCAGGTGATCCAGGATCGCAGGTAAGAAGGAAGTTGGAAGGTCTTGATTTTCTGCAATGCAATTCTTGGTAGCCCCCCATCAGTACAGGTAGTCCTCAACGTATGACCATAATTGAGCCCCAAATTTCTGTTGCTAAGGGAGACATTGGTTAATGTCCCATTTTACGACTATTTTAGTGGCAAGTGAATCCCTGCAGTCCTTAAGTTAGGAGCACTGTTGTTAAGTGAATCCAGCTTCCCCATTGACTTGCTTGTCAGAAGATCGCCGAAGGGGATTGCGTGATCCCGGGGACACCGCGGCCGTCATAAATATGAGTCAGTTGCCGAGCGTCTCAATTTTGACCACGTGACCATGGGGAGGCTACAACGGTCGTAGGTGTGGAAAACGGTCGTAAGTCTAAGTCACTGTTTTTCAGTGCCGTTGTAACTTCCAACGGTCACTAAAGGAACCGTCGTAAGTGGAGGACTACCTGTTAGAGGGGCAGATTCACTGCTCTCTGTATGCATTTGTCTTTTTATTCGCACCACTTTATGTCTGGGGCCGGCTAAATGTCTCAACCGGCATCACGAATTTAAAGAAAAAAAATACTTAAAACTATTAAATGCGACCTCTTTAAACTGAACGAATCCAACGATAGCATCTCTAAACGTCCACCCCCCCGATAATCGGGGGCGGGGGGGACAAGATGTCGCCTCTCTGCGATGTTCGTTCCATTTATTAAAGTGCATTTAGTCTTGGGAATTTTTTTCCTTTTCTGACAGTCAACTGGAATTTAAATTTAGCCTTTCATTTCAATCCATTATTCATCTCCTGCACTTTAAAATGAGAGAGAGAGAGAGAGAGACGGGAAAAAAAGCAGTTTTTTTCCCGCTTAGGCTAAACTTTTACACTTCTTTCTGGGTAGATTTAATCCCCATTAAATCAGTGTTTCCCAACCTCTGTAACTTTAAGAAGGGTGGACTGCAACTCCCAGAATTCCCAGCCAGCTGGCATGAAAGCCAGCTGGATGGCATTGGGCCAATCATCAGGAGACGGTGAGTTCTAGTCCTGCCTTCGGTATGAAAACTGACTGGATGACTTTAGGCCAATCACTAGGAGACTGTAAGGTCTAGTCCTGCCTTAGCCATTAAAATCACTGGGTGACTTTGGGCCAATCATAAGGAGACGGTGAGTTCTAGTTCCACCTTAGGCACAAAAGCTGGCTGGGTGCCTCTGGGCCAATCACCAGGAGGCAGTGAGTTCTAGTTCCACTTTAGGCAAGCAAGCTGACTGGGTGACTTTGGCCCAATCATCAGGAGATGGTGAGTTCTAGTTCCACCTTAGCCATTAAATCACTGGATGACTTTGGGCCAATCATCAGGAGACAGTGAGTTCTAGTCCCGCTTTAGGCACGAAAGCTGGCTGGGTGCCTCTGGGCCGATCACCAGGAGGCAGTGAGTTCTAGTTCCACCTTAGGCACAAAAGCTGGCTGGGTGACTTTGAGCCGATCACCAGGAGGCAGTGAGTTCTAGTTCCACTTTAGGCAAGCAAGCTGACTGGGTGACTTTGGCCCAATCATCAGGAGGCGGTGAGTTCTAGTTCCACCTTAGCCTTTAAATCACTGGATGACTTTGGGCCCATCATCAGGAGATGGTGAGTTCTAGTTCCACCTTAGGCAAGTAAGCTGGCTGGGTGACTTTGGCCCAATCACTAGGAGATGGTGAGTTCTAGTCCTCCCTTCGGCATGAAAACTGACTGGATGACTTTAGGCCAATCTCCAGGGGACTGTAAGGTCCAGTCCCGCCTTAGCCATGAAAATCACTGGGTAATTTTGGGCCAATCACCAGGAGGCGGTGAGTTCTAGTTCCACCTTAGGCACAAAAGCTGGCTGGGTGACTTTGAGCCGATCACCAGGAGGCAGTGAGTTCTAGTTCCACTTTAGGCAAGCAAGCTGACTGGGTGACTTTGGCCCAATCATCAGGAGATGGTGAGTTCTAGTTCCACCTTAGCCATTAAATCACTGGATGACTTTGGGCCAATCTCCAGGGAACTGTAAGGTCCAGTCCCGCCTTAGCCATGAAAATCACTGGGTAATTTTGGGCCAATCACCAGGAGACGATGAGTTCTAGTCCCGCCGTAGGCATGAAAACTGACTGGATGACTTTAGGTCTGTCGCCCTTCTCTAAACCCAGCCCACTTCACAATTTCGTTGTTATTCTGGGGAAAATAAGAGGAGGAAAGTGTGTTGGCATCATTTGCCAAAACAAAGGCGGCATGCAAAATAAATAAATAACAAGGAAACCATGAAGCAAGCGATGCATTGTGTTTCAACAAAGTCTACTTTTTCTGCTTTCAGGGCGAAAGAGGAAGAAGAGGAAGGCCCTCGCTCTGCCTCCGGGGACCCCCGGGGACCCCTGGCAAGAAAGGAGGAACGGTGAGGATTTGATCGTCAGCGAGTAGATCTGAAAATCTGAAATTTCGAAGTCTTTATTTCAGGGGAATGATGTTCCATAGAGAAGGGGCCACCACTGAGAAGGGTTTTTTCTGTGGTCCCACCAGTCGTACATCCCTAATCCATGCAACCGTAACATGTCCTACCTTCCCGTCCTGGTGGGCCAGGTGGATCTTCCTTCCAAGCTTCCCAAGAAAAGTTGGGAAGTCCAACTTGGCCACTTGAAGACTTGTGGACTTCAACTCCCAGAATTCCCAGCCAGCATAGCTGAAGTTGAAGTCCACCCATCTTCTGGTTCTTGAGACAGCTGGGGAATTCTGGGAGTTGAAGTCCAGCTATCTTCCAGTTCTTGAGATAGCTGAGGAATTCTGGGATGTGAAGTCCACCCATCTTCTGGTTCTTGAGACAGCTGGGGAATTCTGGGAGTTGAAGTCCAGCTATCTTCCAGTTCTTAAGGTAGCTGAGGAATTCTGGGATATGAAGTCCACCCTTCTTCTGGTTTTTGAGACAGCTGGGGAATTCTGGGAGTTGAAGTCCAGCTATCTTCCAGTTCTTAAGACAGCTGAGGAATTCTGGGATGTGAAGTCCACCCATCTTCTGGTTCTTGAGACAGCTGGGGAATTCTGGGAGTTGAAGTCCAGCTATCTTCTAGTTCTTGAGATAGCTGAGGAATTCTGGATGTGAAGTCCACCCATCTTCTGGTTCTTGAGACAGCTGGGGAATTCTGGGAGTTGAAGTCCAGCTATCTTCCAGTTCTTAAGGTAGCTGAGGAATTCTGGGATGTGAAGTCCACCCATCTTCTGGTTCTTGAGACAGCTGGGGAATTCTGGGAGTTGAAGTCCACCCATCTTCAGGTTCTCAAGACAGCTGAGGAATTCTGGGAGTTGAAGCCCACTCTTCAAGTTCTTGAGATAGCTGAGGAATTCTGGGAGTTGAAGCCCATTCCTCTTCAAGTTCTTGAGATAGCTGAGGAATTCTGGGAGTTGAAGCCCATTCCTCTTCAAGTTCTTGAGATAGCTGAGGAATTCTGGGAGTTGAAGCCCATTCCTCTTCAAGTTCTTGAGATAGCTGGGGAATTCTGGGAGTTGAAGCCCATTCCTCTTCAAGTTCTTGAGATAGCTGAGGAATTCTGGGATGTGAAGTCCACCTATTTTCAAGTTCTTGAGACAGCTGGGGAATTCTGGGAATTGTAGTCCACAGTTGGACTCTTTGAGTGGTTCTTCAGCCCCATGCAGGACCAGTCTGATGATGGGACATCTTTGGCAACTACTGGCATCTTTTTAACAGGGAGAAGAAGGCCTTGTTGGCCAGAAGGGAGAAAAAGGAGAACCAGGAATTTCCGTAAGTGTTGGTACATCCAAGTTGCCTTCTTTTGGAGTACTGATAGTCCTCGATTTACAACCTCAATTTGAACCAAAATTCCCACCGCTGAGCAAAGCGGTTGTTAAATGAGCCGCCTGCCAAATCTTTCAACTTTTCGGACCCAGTTGTTCAGCGACTCGGATGCGGTTGTCAATGAACCATGCGGTCGTTAAGTGAATCCGGCTGCCCCTGTTCGACGTTGCTCGTCAGAAGGCCGCAAAAAGGGGATCATGTGACCCCCCCGGGATGCTGCGACCATCATTTAAATATGAATCTGCTGCATCTCAATTTGGATTATGTGACGGTTGGGGTGTTTGCAACGGTCATAAGTGTGAAAAACGGTCACAGGTTGGGGATTTATTTTTTTTTAGTGTTGTTGTGATTTTACACGGACGCTCAACGAATGGTAGTAAGCCGAGGATTTACCTGCAGTGGTTCAGGGAGAAACTCAAGGATCTCAGCCCGGTGGTTGAGATGTAATTCTGCAGAATTGGTCTGTCTGTCAGCATTTAACTAGGCAGATGGGAGACGGACGGGAGTCACCACTCTGGGGAAGTGACAGCTTCCTTAAGGGAGCAGATAGAAAAATGGTGGATCTTGGTCCAAAGGCCGATCAAGGCTGCCGTGAATTTGCCCATTTTATTGGGAGGGCTGGCAATGCAAGGCTCAGAGGCTGCAAAGCTCGCCTGGAGTGTGAAAAGCTGAATTAGCAAATGCAGGGAAGAAATGGGGAGGAGAGGAAGAGAG